>CM059433.1:131877005-131999505 GCA_030390025.1 Squalus acanthias
AGAGAGCATTTTGGAAATTTCAGAGAGCGTCCTGGTCATCAGACTTGCCATGCTGGAATTTCTGAGTCCCATGGGTGAGAGCAAGCAGTCGGAAAATGATCTGCCCCCTCCCCCCCACCGTACTCCTTTCAAAAACAACAGGCTTCCGCCTTTACCTGACAACAGTTGACATTTTCTTCTTGTAACGGTGAGGAATGTTAGTGCTTGGGAATGAAGTACCTTCCATTCCATTGAAGTACAGACTATAAAACACAGTCAAGCTTCCTGTACTGTTCCCAACAATATTCCTCAGTCCCCACCTCAGAATACTTCAGTGTGACAGTTTCAATTTCCGGCAACAAGCATCACATGGTATCTCTGAGTGCGATTTCAATTTAGTGCCAATCAGTGCCCAACTAGGGCAGGTTATGCAGTCGGCCCAAGCGCACCGGGAATTGGGTTGAGCTATGCCAACTCATTTCACGTTCCAGCCAGCAGATAGAGAAAACATTCATTCCATCCTTCTATGCAAGATTTAGGAGCATAGGAACAGGAGTAAGCTATAGTTATGCTAAACCTGTATCGAACCTTGGTTGGACCGCACTTAGAGTACTGCAAACAGTTCTGGTCGCCATATTATAAAAAGGATATAGGGGCACTGGAGAGGGTGCAGAGAAGATTTACAAGGATGATACCAAAAATGTGAGGGTATACCTATCAGGAAAGGATGAACAGGCTGGGTCTCTTTTCTCTTGAAAGGGGAAGGCTGAGGAGTGACCTAATAGAGGTCTTTAAAATTATGAGAGGTTTTGATAGAGTAGATACAGAGAGAATGTTTCCACTTGTGGGGAAGAGCATAACTAGAGGCCATCAATATAAGATCGTCACCAAGAATCAAATAGGGAATTCAGAAGAAACTTCTTTACCCAGAGAGTGGTGAGAATGTAGAACTCGCAACCACACGGAGTGGTTGAAGCAAATAGTATAGATGTATTTAAGGGGAGGCTAGATAAACATATGAGGGAGAAGGGAATAGAGGGTATGGCTGAAGTACTAAATGAGTACTTTGCATCTGTCTTCACCAAGGAAGAAGATGCTGCCATAGATATAGTGAAAGAGGACATAGAGGAGATACTGGATGGGATAAAAATTGATAAAGATGAGGTACTAGAAAGGCTGGCTATACTTAAAGTAGATAAGTCACCAGGACCGGATGGGATGCATCCTAGGACGCTGAGGGAAGTGAAAGAAGAAATCACGGAGGTACTGGCCATAATCTTCCAATCCTCCTTGGATACAGGGGTGGTGCCAGAGGACTGGAGAATTGCAAATGTTAAACCCTTGTTGAAAAAAGGGTGTAAAGATAAACACAGCAACTACAGGCCAGTCAGTTTAACTTCGGTGGTGGGAAAGCTTTTAGACACAATAATCAGGGGCAAAATTAACAGTCACTTGGACAAGTGTGGATTAATTAAGGAAAGCCAGCACGGATTTGTTAAAGGCAAATCGTGTTTAACCAACTTGATCGAGTTCTTTGATGAGGTAACAGAGAGGGTTGATGAGGGCAATGCGGTTGATGTAGTGTACATAGATTTCCAAAAGGTGTTCGACAAAGTGCCACATAATAGGCTTGCCAGCAAAGTTGAAGCCCATGGAATAAAAGGGACAGTGGCAGCATGGATACGAAATTGGCTAAGTGACAGGAAACAGAGATTAGTGGTGAACGGTTGTTTTTCAGACTGGAGGAAGGTATACAGTGGTCTTCCCCAGGGGTTGGTTCTAGGACCACTGCTTTTCTTGATATATATTAATGACTTGGATGTTGGTGTACAGGGCACAATTTCAAAATTTGCAGATGACACAAAACTTGGAAATATAGTGAACAGTGAGGAGGATAGTGATAGACTTCAAGAGGACATAGACAGGCTGGTGGAATGGGCGGAGACGTGGCAGATGAAATTTAATGCAGAAAAATGTGAAGTGATACATTTTGGTAGAAAGAATGAGGAAAGGAAATATAAAGTAAAGGGTATAATCCTAAAGTGAGTACATGAACAGAGAGATCTGGGGGTATATGTGCACAAATCATTGAAGGTGGCAGGGCAGGTTGAGAAAGCAGTTAAAAAATTATACAGGATCCTGGGCTTTATAATATAGAGTACAAAAGCAAGGAAGTTATGATGAACCTTTATAAAACACTGATTCAGCCTCAACTGGAGTATTGTGCTCAATTCTGGCACCACACTTTAGGAAGGATGTGAAGGCCTTAGAGAGGGTGCAGAAAAGATTTACGAGAATGGTTCCAGGGATGAGGGACTTCAGTTACGTGGATAGACTGGAGAAGCTGGGGCTGTTCTCCTTAGAGCAGAGAAGATTGAGAGAAGATTTAATAGAGGTGTTCAAAATCATGAGGGGTCTGGACAGAGTAGATAGAGAGAAACTGTTCCCATTGGCAGAGGGGTCGAGAACCAGAAGACACAGATTTAAGGTAATTGGCGAAAGAACCAAAGGCGACATAAGAAAAAACTTTTTTACACAGTGAGTGGTTTGGATCTGGAATGCACTGCCTGAAAGGGTGGTGGGGGCAGACTCAATCATGGCTTTCAAAAGGGAATTGGATAAGTACCTGAAAGAAAAAGATTTGCAGGGCTACAGGGAAAGGGCGGGGGAATGGGACGAGCTGAGGTGCTCTTGCAGAGAGCCGGCACGGGCTCGACGGGCTGAATGGCCTCCTTCTGTGCTGTAACCATTCTATGATTCTATGAACTGGTACCCTGTGCAGTATCTTACAAAGCACAACTATGTCAAACTGTTCTATTCTAATTTTTTCAGTCCTGATGCCCGATACTGAAGAGATGGATCGAATCATGGATCAGCAAAGTGTGCGCAAAAAACAGAATCATTTACTTGAAAGGGAGAATATTTAATACCAAAAAGCTGAGTAGATTTGGTAACATGTCGACGTAATGCTCGTGTGTTTCTTCTCAGGTATAAACAGTCAGCAGCGGTCCAATCTTATTCCGTGCCTCTGAGTCTCGGATCAGTGGTCTCCAAGGCGCACCCACGTTCAATGAAATAAAGAGCTTGCTCTTCGAAAGAGCCGGAGCAGGCTCGATGGGCCGAATGGCCTCCTTCTGTGCTGTATGATTCTATGATTCTACAGCGCCTTTCACAACCTCAGGACGACCCAAAGTGCTTTACAGCCAATGAAGTACTTTTTGAAGTGTAGTCACTGTTGTAATGTAGGAAACGCGGCAGCCAATTTATGCACAGCAAGCTCTCACAAACAGCAATGAGGTAATGAACAAATAATCCTTTTTTAATGATGCTGGTTCAGGGATAAATATTGGCCAGGACACCAGGGAGAACTCCCCTGCTCTTCTTCAAAATAGTGCCAGGGGATCTTTTCCATCCACCTAAGAGGACAGACGGGGGCCTCGGTTTAACGTCTCATCCGAAAGATGTCACCTCCAACAGTGCAGCACTCCCTCAGTGCTGCACTGTCAGCCTAGATTATGTGCTCAAGTCTCTGGAGTGGGACTTGAACCCACAATCTTCTGATTCAGCAGTGAGAGTGCTACCAACTGAGACACGGCTAACACCTGATTATCCTTTGGCCCTTTGCCTAGCTTGAGAAGATACAAAGAAACACCAGTGTTTATAGAACCCCTTATCTCAACATGCTTCACACCATTAATTGCTTTTTGAAGAGCAGTGACTATTGTTACGTAGGCAAGTATTTTGGCATGATATTTCCATTGTGTCAGCAGCTCTTTATAATCTGATAATCTAGCTCAGCCCTCTTTCTTAAAACCCTCAATTCCATTCCTAGCCAGCTACTTATTCAGCTCCTTTTAGCGGAATTTAATCAACACAGAATTAACTATGTCTGCTGGGACTGGGGGGAGGGGTGGGTGGGGTAAGGTACAATATTCCATCCAATCTCTAGTTTTGCTTCTTAATTTTGTATGCAAGTTGACATAAGAAAACTACTAGGCACTTGATCTAAGCGTTAAACAAAGCTTTAATCAACTGTTTTACAACATGGAGGTCTAGTTGTGGCCTTCACTAGTTCCTGTCAAAGAATGTCCTGAGCAAGCTGGGCCCATGCCCGAGTATTTATACTCTCCCTGGACAGCGCCACCAGCAGGCCGCCCAGTATTACTTCATAAGTCATTTCCACATGAATGACAAGATTCATGTCACAAGTCGCACGGGAATGTCAAATAACCAATCATGGAAAGGCCTACGGCGCTCATCACCATATTAACTGCGGCCAGCCAGCTAAATGAGCTCGCCGTGTTGAGAATCAGTGGCTCACTGATCCCACGCTCCCAGCAGTGGGCGCCTTTGAACGGCGCCCCCGTCGGAAGTATGACTGCAACCCTGTAACGCCGATTCTCCGACGTACTTGGCCTTTGAGAACCCATTTTCCGAACTCACACTCTTAGCACAGAGCGTCACCCACCAGGAACGCCCCTTGGGAAATCCTGGACGCGAACCCACGATTTCCCAATAGGAGCTCCCGGCAAGTGAGGCTCCGCACTGGGAGAGCGCACCCTGAAAATCAGCACTTTGATGTTGATCATATCAACGTCTGAGTGAGTTTGATCCTGATGTGGCTTCTGTCATCCGTACCGACGCCTTTCATCAGTTTGTTGAGTTTCTTCACGCATTGAAGCATGAGTCAACATTTCCTTTTCTTAAAAGCTGTCCTTGTTAATTGATTTGTATTCATCAAACTCTTCATACATGACCAACATTCCACCTACAGAAAAGAATTTTTCTCGTCAATTCTTGTCAGAGCCGATTGTAAACTTAACCCGGGGTAGGGGGGAAATGGGAGCCTCTTTGACACAGTAGGCGTGAGGGAACATTGGACATCGATGCGCCCTTTTTTGAGGGAGGGGGCCAACCTCCTACATCTCAAGGACGCCTGAAAGACATCTGACCCGATATTGGGTCGGACCACCTTGCCAGGCATCCTGGGCGGCCACCTAAAACAGGCGTTAGGCCCCTTACCTATGTAAATGAGAGGCCTATTGCTGGTTTTAGGCCCCTCACCCAAACTGGATTGCGATGAGCGGAATCAGGCGCTGGGCCTGCTCCGCTCGGGATTCTGCAGCCTCGGCAGCGACAGCGACCAAAAGGCAAGTGTTTATAAAAAAAAACAATTAAAAAAAAAGTTCCCGTGGAGCCAAACAGAGCAGGAAAGTGCTCCCTGACTCCACAGTACTCGCAATCGCCCCCCGCCCCGCTGCCGCTCCCTCCCCCACCTGGGATTTACACAAAGTTGTTGCCTGCGAGGCAAATGGTCCAATAATCAGCAGTGTGAAATGGGCGAACGGCCTGTGAAGGTGCGACAGACGCCCAAAATATTAAGACGAGGACCGAGGGCCAATTTCAGGTGGTCCGAGGGTTCTGGCACGTGTAGCCAGTGTGTTATTTATCCCCCCAGTATGTTGTCACACACGGCCTTTAGAAAGAAAGAATTCACTTTTCTACAGCACCTTTCACAACCTCAGGATGCCCCAAAGCATTTTACAGTCGATGAAGTACATGTGAAGTGCAGTCACTGTTTAATGTAGGAAATGCGGCAGCCAGTTTGTGCACAGCAAGCTCCCACTAACAGCCATGTGATAATGACCAAATAAACGTTTTTTTAGGTATAGGTTGAGGGATAAATATTGGCCAGGACACCCCTGCTTTTCTTTGAAATAGCGCCACGGGATCTTTCACGCTGACCTGAGATAACAGACGGGGCCTCGGTTTAACGTCTCATCAGAAAGACGGCACCTCCGACAGTGCAGCACTCCCTCAGCACTGACTGGGAGTGTCAGCCTAGATTATGTGCACAACTTTCTGGAGTGGGACTTGAACCCTCGACCTTCTGACTCAGAGGCACCAGTGCCACCCACTGAGCCACGGCTGACACCTTGCTTGTCTTCCCTATGGAGGGAAAGAAAAAAGAAAGACTTGCATTTGTACAGCACCTTTGAGTGTTTTCCCCTTCTACTTGTGTGACAGCTTGGCTCAGTTAATAGTATTCTTACCTCTGAGTCAGATGGCTCTTCACTCCTGAACCTGGCTGACACTCCAATGCAAACCTAAGGAACTCAAGGATGTCCGTCAGATGAGACATTAAACCAAGGCTCTGTTGGCCAATCGATTGGTTCTGGTGGACATTAGCCAGGTCCAATTATGCATGTCATTCCATTAAGTTGTAAATTATTGTTAGATAGACTTTCTTGGAGATAAAAAAAAAATTCAGGCATATTGAAGGGCAACTGCTTGAAGGAACATTTTTGTCAAACATTGAAAAAGAGATGGACAGTGAGATAAAAAAAGAGCGCGCCAGTTAGACAGAGAGAGGAAAAAGAGACAGGCAGGAGGAGAGAAAGAAGGGAGACAAGCAAACCTAGAGAAATAGAGCAATACGGGCAAATGGAAAGAAAAGGAGATACGGGCAGACAGAAAGGGAGGCAGGCAAAATGCAAAAAGGCAAAAGCCAAAACAGTGAGGAAGAATGGCAAATAAATGGAGAGAAACAGACAAAGAAAGAAAGAAAGAAAGGCTGACAGAGAGAGAAAAATAGAGATAAGGTGACAGGGAGACAGAGAGAGATGTGGAAGAGACAGGTCTTGGCAAACACGTAAGCCAAGTAAGTCAAGTTGAGACAAATAGTGAGCACATGACAACCTCAGGGCAATAATGGTGAAGCTTCTTCATCTTCCCAACGGAACGTTTTCCCAACATGTTATCCCGAAGGCAATGCCCCTTTTACATCCCTACAGTTTCCTCCCTCTTTCAAATTCAGCCTGTTACCCTCTTCCACTGAAAAGAATTTGCAAGTCGCTCTTTCTCTGGGGGGCTTTGATGATCCCTCCATCATATCACACGCCAGGCGTTTTTCTGTCACCTCAGTATGAAAATATATTGTTGTGAGAAGGTTTTGACACTTCCTGGTGTGATTGTTCAACTGCCTTTTTGTGGTAAATTTTATAAATTGTTAAGTAACAAGCTGGAGTCATGCCAATACCAGCAACATCTCTCTATCCATGCCTGCCTTTCTCTCATTATAATCATGAAGGGGTTTGATAGAGTAAATAAGGAGAAACTGTTTCCAGTGGCAGAAGGGTCAGTAACCAGAGGACATAGATTTATGGTAATTGGCAAAAGAACCAGAGGTGAGATGAGGAGAATTTATTTTACGCAGCGAGTTGTTACAATCTGGAACACACTGCCTGAAAGGATGGTGGAAGCAGATTCAACAGTAATTTTCAAAAAGGTAATGGATAAATACTGGAAGGGACAAAATTGCAGGGATATGGAGAAAGGGCGGGGGAGTGGGACTAACTGGATAGCTCTGTCAAAGAGCCGGCACAGGCACAATGGGCCGAATGGCCTCCGTCTCTACTGTAAGATTCTATGATTCTATTCTATGATTCTATTTATCTGCTTATCTAATTATTTATCTATATATCTTTTTATCTACCTATCAATCTACCAATCAATCCATTTACGTCTATCTATATAGTTATCTATCTATGTCTTTCTCTTTGCGCCTGCATTTCTCTGCTTCTCTTTCCTGGTCTCCCTTCTCTCTGTCTTTCTATCTCTGGATCTGTCAATCATATCATACTGTCTGCCTCTCTCTCCCTTTTCATTATGTAGTCTGTTTCCAGAGACTTAAGCACCTTAAACATTCACTCCCCCCACCACTGGCGCACTGTGGCTGCAGTGTGTACCATCTACAAGATGCACTGCAGCAACTCGCCAAGGCTTCTTCGGCAGCACCTCCCAAACCCGCGACTTCTTCCACCTAGAAGGACAAGGGCAGCAGGTGCATGGGAACACCACCACCTCCAAGTCACACACCATGCTGACTTAGAAATATATCGCCGTTCCTTCACCATCACTGGGTCAAAATCCTGGAACTTCCTCCCTAACAGCACTGTGGGAGTACTTTCACCACACGGACTGCAGCGGTTCAAGAAGGCAGCTCACCACCACCTTCTCAAGGGCAATTAGGGATGGGCAATAAATGCTGGCCTTGCCAGCGACGCCCACATCCCATGAACGAATAAAAAAAAATCTAGGCTGACACTCCAGTGTTGTGCTGAGGGAGTGCTGCACTGTCGGAGGTGCCGTCTTTCGGATGAGATGTTAAACCGAGGTCCCGTCTGCTCTCTCAAGTGGGCGTAAAAGATCCCAAGGCACTATTTCGAAGAAGAGCAGGGGAGTTCTCCCTGGCGTCCTGGCCAGCATTTAATCCTCAACCAACATCACTCTAACAGATGATCTGGTCATTATCACATTGCTGTTTGTGGGAGCTTGCTGTGTGCAAATTGGCTGCCACGATTCCTACATTACAACAGTGACTACACATCAAAAGTACTTCATTGGCTGTGAAGAGCTTTGGGACGTCCTGAGGTCGTGGAAAGCGCGATAGAAATGCAAGTCTTTTTTTTCTTTTTCTCTTCCTGTTTCACTGTCTGTTTCTACCTCTCTCTCTCCCCTTGCCTGCCTTTATCCCTGTTTCCATGTGTATGTCTCTTTCTATCCCTCTATCTCTCTCTGTCTGTCTGTTTTTCTTTCTGTTCCCCTCTGTCTCTTGCTAGTTGGATGAACGCCAATCTCCAGCAAATCCTGTCCCTCTCAGTCCTTCTTTCTCTGTCAGCCTGCCCTTCTCTCTCTCTCTCTCTTGCATGCTCACTATTTTCTGCGGTTCCCTGGTTCCACTTCCCCGTATACACAGCTTCAGGCCCACGCTTTTGCTGGAGGTGCCAGCTCAGAGCCAAGGATCAAAGGAAGGGGTTGGAGGACATGAGGTTAGGATCGTGACTTGAATCCGGAATTGAAAATCTCAATACCTGCACCCTTACCAGTTAGTTTTACCCTACTGCTGAGGTGTTGTTGGAATAGTAATCCTGCTAAATACGAGAATACAGTAAATACAGAACTCAGTAACTAGAATACAGAAGTAAATGAGGGGAGAAAAATGGACTTCGATTTTTACAAAACAGATCTTGGGAGTTCAGACTAACACTTTAGGCATTTCTGGACAGCCCACTCTGAAACTAGGCCATGGACTCCGACATCAGATGAGTGCTAAATCAATCCCTTTGCCTTTGATCCTGGCAGCTACCTTCAAAGACAACCCAGCCTGCATCAATACTGTTGGCTCGTTTCAATTGCTGGCACTACAGTGAGGTTGCACCCTCCGGTCCCTTTGTACCCCCATCCCCTCCATCACAAAGACAGCCGTAACATCTCTCTGCCTCAGCCCATCTAGGGACATAGGAACAGGGGTAGGGCCAATCAGCCCCTCGAGCCTGTTCCACCATTCAATTATGAGAAGTCGCACAACACCAGGTTATAGTCCAACAGCTTTATTTGAAATCACAAGCTTTCGGAGTGGCTGCTCCTTCGTCAGGTGAAGGAGCAGCGCTCCAAAAGCTTGTGATTTCAAATAAAGCTGTTGGACTATAACCTGGTGTTGTGCGACTTCTCACATTTGTCCACCCCAGTCCAACACCGGCATCTCCACCATTCAATTAGATCATGGCTGATCTGTATCTCAACTCCGTTTGCCCGTCTTAGTGCCGTAACTCTTATTAGCCTGGCCTAACAAAAATCTTTCAATCTCAGTTTTTGAAATTGATCTAGCCTCAGTGAGAGAGAGTTCCAGATTTCCACTACCCTTTGTGTGAAGAAGTGCTTCCTGGCATCACCCCTGAATGACCTGGCTCTAATTTTAAGGTTGGGCCCTCTTATTCTGGACTCCCCCACCAGAGGAAATAGCTTCTCTCTATCTACCGCCTCGAAACCTTAGCTAATGACATCCTCTATGCCCACTCAGAAGTGGATTGAGACTGTCAAACTCATATCAGGGTCAACCTGTAGGGGGTGACACTGAATTGCCCCAGTATAACCAAACAGAAACAGAAAATATTAAGGCAAGTGCCCTCGCGCATCTCAAATATAATAAATAAATAATAATAACTATGCTTGATACAGCCAATTACACAAATAATAATTAAATTATAATCTAGCATTGAACCCACTGTGCCACCCAGCTCCTTTGGCTAGTTTAACATAAAAGGGTTAACATATTAAATAGAATTACATAGAGACTACAGCACAGAAACAGGCCATTCGGCCCAACTGGTCGATGCCGGTGTTTCTGCTCCACACGAGCCTCCTCCCACCCCTCTTCATCTCACCCTATCAGCATAACCTTCTATTCCTTTCTCCCTCATGTGTTTATCTAGCTTCACCTTAAATGCATCCATGCTATTCGCCTCAACTACTCTGTGTGGTAGCGAGTGTCACGTTCTCACCACTCTCTGGGTAAAGGAGCTTCTCCTACAATCCCTATTGGATTTATTGGTGACTGTCTTGCATCGATGGCCTCTTGTTTTGGTTAAAGTGGCAGACAGTCGTACCGCGAGGGTTTGCATTGGACAGCGTTATTGCCACCTGTAACTTTTGAGGATCATGGGGCGATTCGATTGAGCGTGCTGCCCCTTTAATAAAGGCCGCTTTACCCATTGATGCTTGAACTGCAGGCAGAGATCATCAAAGCATTGCCGCGGCCTGTTTGTACCCACCCTCGGCCCGAGCTGGTTTTGTAGCTGTGGTTTATTACCGAACGTCTGGAGGTTTTGGCACAGGGAAGTGCGGCAGAACTATTCACATGGGGAAAAAAAATGTATATACTGATTGCATTAGAGCCAGGTAACTTATCCAGATCAAAGTCAAAACAGCGCTTAGAAAAGGAAAAGTGGAGAGTCAATTAAGAGAGTGTACTGCTGTACTCTAGAGAATGGCAAAGGCCACATTCTACAGTTGTAGAGTGCTGTATCCTACAGACAATTTATTATTATTTGTTCTAAGGATGTGGGCAACACTGATAAGGCCGTTCTTATTGCTTCACCCACATATGAAGTTTAGGATAGAGTAGATAGAGAGAAACCATTTCCACTGGCAGGAGGGCCAGTAACCAAAGAAATCAAGATAATTGGCAAAGAACCAGAATCAGGATGAGGAAACTTTATTTTAAACGCAGCGAGTTGTTACAATCTGGAATGCATTACCTGAAATGGTAGTGGAAGCAGATTCAATAGTAACTTTCAAAAGGGAATTAGATAAATACTTGAAGGGAAAAAATTTGCCGGGCTATGGGGAAAGAGCAGGGGAGTGGGTTTAATTGGAGAGCTCTTTCACAGAGCCAACACAGGCACGTGGGCCGAATGGCCTCGTTCTGTGCTGTATCATTCTATGATTCTAAGGCAGGTAAATGGAGTTAAGATACAGATCAGCCATGATCTAATTGAATGACGAAACAGGCTTGAGGTGCTGAGTGGCCTCCTCTACTATGTCCTGAGGTCGTGAAAGGCGCTCTTTGTAACTTACCATGTTTAGAATTCACAGCCTCTAGATTACTAGATCAGTACCATTACCACTATGCGCATTCTTTTCCACACAGATTCATGAAGAGAAGGACATTGACCTTGAAGAATGGTCACCTGGCCAAAGTACTGAAGGTCAGCGGGTGCCTGAGGAGCTTTACCTCAGCAAGGGTCAGCACCATCGGGAGCGGAGCAGAGAAGACGGAAGTAGGAAGAACGGCTTCGAAAGAAAGTTGAGTCTAGCCTCACCTGAGGTGACGAACTGGAAGATCGCCAAAAACCTGTCTGTCTTTTTCAATGAAATGCCTAAAAGTACTGATTGTATGTTGGGTATTTTTCTTTATCCCCAGGAAGATTCCCATCAACAAGTTTCAACGTGATGATGTTAGTAAGAACGGTGAAGAACATATCCTAGTGACTGCATTCATCCTGTATGCAATACACAAGAACAGCTTAAATTTACGTCGAGCCTTTAAATGTACCGAGCGTCCCAAGGCACTTTACAGAGTACTAGTAAAAGGAACAGAACAGCGAGCCAGCAAGAGATATCTTAGCAGGGTTTGGCTGAAAAGATGAGGCTTTGTGAGAATTTTTAAAGGAGAGCAAGGTGGAGGGGTGGAGGGGTGTCTGCAGGAAGGCTCAGAGAGCAGGGCCTAGGCGGCTCAAAGCTCTGCCTGGATTAATGGAGTGGAGGTTGCTCAGGCTGGATGCAAAGGGTGTGGAAGAGGGAGCAAGTCTGGAGGAGGTAGGGTTGGCCGAGGACATGGGGGGATTTGAAGACAAGGACAAGGAATTTCAAACTTAACGCAGCGGGAGACTAGTGTAGGCAAACAAGGACAAGGGTGGCGGTGTAGCGGGAGTTAATATGAGACAGGACAAGCAGAAAATAAATAAGACCGGCACATCTCTTCAGTCCAGTCTTTTTTAAATGCTTATTTTTTCCATCCAATTATCTCGCCTCCTCTCCTGGAGAGCCACTCTTGCTCTGCCCACTGACCATCCACCTAATATGCTCTGTAAGAAGATCAGGGGCTCCAGTAGTGTAGTGGTTAAGTTATGGGACTAGTCATCCACAGAACATGAGAATCTGAATTCACTTTAAAAATAAATCACAAAATGTAAAGCTGCTATCAACAGCAATTTGTACTTGTACAGCACCGTTAACGTAGTCAAAATGGCCCAAGGTGCTTCACAGGAACATACTCAAAACAAAGTTTGACCCCGAGTCACACACGTAGAAATTAGGGCAGGTGACCAAAAGCTTGGTCAAGGAGGTAGGTTTTGAGGAGCATCTTAAAGGAGGAGAAAGAGGTAGAGCGGCTGAGAGGTTTAGGGAGGGAATTCCAGAGCTTAGGGCCGAGGCAGCTGAAGGCACGGCCGCCAATGGTGGAGCGATTAAAATCAGGGCTGCGCGAAAGTCCAAAATTGGAGGAGTGCAGAGATCTCGGGGGGTTGTAGGGCTGGAGGAGGTTACAGAGATAGGGAGGGGCGAGGCCATGAAGGGATTTGAAAACAAGGATGAGAATTTTAAACTCCAGGTGTTTCCGGACTGGGAGCCAATGTAGGTCAGCGAGCACAGGTACAGGGGTGATGGGTGAATGGGACTTGGTGCGAGTTAGGATACGGGCAGCAGAGTTTTGGACCAGTGAAAGTGACGCTGTCGGATTGTTGTAAAAACCCAACTGGTTCACCAATGTCCTTTAGGGATGGAAACCTGCCATCCTTACCCAGTCTGGCCTATGTGTGACTCCAGTCTCACACCAACGTGGTTGACTCTTAACTGCCCTCTGTAATGGCTAAGCAAGCCTCTCATTTGTATCAAACTGCTACAAAGAAGAAGGCCCACCACCTTCGCCTTCTACGGGGCAACTAGGGATGGACAATAAATGCCAACCTTCCACATCTCGAGAATTAATTTTTAAAATTCGTGTCTACCATAAGAGCAGGATTTTTTAAATTCAAACCTTGTGCTTTTATCGGAGTACTGTACAATGGGGATGAATGGGAAGATATTTGGACCATTGCTTCCTGATCCCTCTAGTGAGGCCCACGTTATAGAGGCCTCTCTGAAACCGAGCCACCAGCGGAGCTGTAAATCATAGAATCATACAGCACAGAAGCTGGCCATTCGGCCCATCGTGCCTGTGCCGGCTCTTTGACAGAGCTCTCCAATTAGTCCCACTCGCCCTGCTCTTTCCCTGCTCGCCTTACAATTTTTCCTTTTTTAAGTAGAGCTCTAATTCCCTTTTGAAAGTTACTGTTGCAGCTGCTTCCACCATCAGTGCCAATGCCAATGTTTACAGAGCGCAAATATAATGGAACTAATACTTGAACACAAAGTTAATTATCGGAGCAGACCTATCCAGTGTCCCTCATTTGGAATCGCGCCGTATAGTTTAAAATGTGAGCTATTTTGGAATATGTCACTGTTCAAAGTCAGCAGAAGTTTAAATGGGTTTACAATTGGTGTCACGTTTCACCATCCTCAATCTCACAGCAAAATCCTTGGGGGTGGGGAGGGCAGAGCATCTCCCACCAGGGGACCGGAATTTGGGGCGGAACCCGGATCAGCAGGGTTTATGTCCCTTGCTGTATATTCGGGTCGGGGAGCGGGAGGAGCGGGCGACACCTCCACCCGCCGCCCTGCATCAAGGGGGCGTGTCTGGGGAGTTCATGGGCTCCATGCCATCGTAGGGGCCAATGGAATCCTCACCAGCTGAGAGCTGGCATGAGTTCCGTTCAGGGCCTAGTAAATGCCTCGGAAGCTGAAAGGCTACCGGTGCCAGAGAAGACTGAACAGGCAGGGGATCTTTTCTCTAAAAAAAGAGAAGGCTGAGGGGTGACCTGATAGAGGTCTTTAATATTGTGAAAGGGGTTTGATCGGGTCGGCGTGGAGAAGGTGTGGGGGGGACCAAAACTAGAGGCCATCAACACTGTTCCTCCTAAATTTTTGTTGGGTGTGCGGCCCATTCACAGCGAAAGTTAACATTGAAAAAGCCAGTCCTGGGAGAGAGGGAGTGTTGGCCATAAATATAAGATAGCCAATAATAAATCCACTGAGGAATTCAGGAGAAGCTTCTTGACCCAGAGAACGTGGAACTCACTACTAAATGGAATAGTTGAAGCGAATAGCATAGATGACTTTAAGGAAAAGCAAGATAAACACATGAGGGAGAAAGGAATAGAGGGATATGGTGATAGGGTTAGATGAAGAGGGGTGGGAGGAGGCTCGTGTGGAGGATAAACTCCGGCGTAGACCAGTTGGGCCCAATGGCCTGTGTCTGTGCTGTAAATACTTGGTCATTCTATGTTTGTGTTCGCCGTTACGAGCTAAAGAAAAAGCTTCTGCTTCAAGCCTCCTCAGGTCTCAGATCCATCCTCGGAGTGGCATGACACCACTCGGATTTATTCCCAGCAGGGCAGACAATGCCAACCCTCCCGGGTTGCCCTGGAGTCAGACACTGCTACGAGCAACCCCGGCGAAAAATCATCGGGACTTTTTCTTTTAATTTTCTTTGACCATTTTTGTTTATTAGTTATAAAAATATTGGAGATGGGGGGGGGGGGAAATGGCTGTTTGACTGAGAGTGAAGAATCATCCAGTCAGGTAATGAGGAGTCTGCTCACTCTCCGATTGGGCGCGGGAAGGACGGGGCACGGCGAGGAAGGACGGTCGGGCAACCGAAGCGGAGCGAGGGTCATGTGATGAAACCTCCTGGTCTATGTCCAATCAGAGTTGGCGACTCTAGGCGGGTGTCTTTGATGCCCCGTCCAGAAGCGGGCCACACACGCCCACCGTATCAATGAACCATTTCCCGCAAATTCAGGGCAGGATCGGTGTCCATAGCCACGGCTGGCCAGGAGACCGGCTGCAGTCCTCTCCCACCAGCAGAGCGGGATTCCTGGAACGTATTTTAGGCTCCCTACGTAACGTACCTTCTGCCCATTGAATGGTAAAGTCGTTCGGGGAGATGTTTGAGGGTGTGGGCAGGTGGCTTTCCTTTTGATTTCCCCACCCTGTGAGAATCACCTGACCTCTGCTTTCCCCGCCTCATGGTGGCCCAGTGCGGTCATGGGCTGACCGGGGAGGGGTGCGTGTTGTAGTCCCATAGCACACATTATGATGGCGCTTAGTATTAACGAATGAGCAAACATCAATTTCTACAGCGCCTTTCATGACCTCAGGATTTCCCACAACGTTTTACAGCCAATGAAGTACTTTTGAAGTGTAGTCACTGGCGTAATGTAGGGGAAAAGCTGAAGCCAAATTGCGCACAGCAAGGTCCCACAAACAGCAATGAGATAAATGACCAGATAATCTGTTTTGGTGGTGTTGGTTGAGGGATAAATATTGGCCAGGACACCAGGGAGAACTCCCCTGCTCTTCTTTGAAATAGTGCCACACAATGTTCCCTCTAAGCTGCACGCATGCGCGGTTGCACAGCATTCGGGAATGTACCGCGCAGGCTGCTCACAAGCTGTTCCCGCTAAGATACCGCGCAGCAAATTTAAAGGTACCGCGCACAAACAAAAATTTAGAGGGAACATTGGTGTCATGGGATCTTTTACGTCCACTTGCTACAGCTGACAGGGCTTTGGCTCAACGTCCCATCTGAAAGACGGCACCTCCGACAGTGCAGCACTCCCTCAGTACGGTACTGAAATGTCAGCTTGGATTATGAGCTCGAGTCTCTGGAGTAGGGACTATGAACCCACGACCTTCTGACTCAGAGGCGAGAGTGCTACCCACTGAGCCACGGCTGACACCCTGTGAATATTACAGCCCCACTTGTGTTGAGGGAGTGCTGCATTGTGCGACGTTAAACCCCTACTGCCTGTACTGGTGGCTAAAGGGCCTGTGACACTATTTGAAGTGGAACAGGGAAGTTCTCCCCCGATATCCTGGCCAATATTCCTTCCTCACCAAACAGCAGCAAACTGATTAACCAGCCATTCACCTCATTGCTGTTTGTGGGATCTTGCTGTGCACATTTGCTCACAGTAGCAGCAACATGGTCGACAACAGAGGTGAGAGTTAACATAAAACTAAAGGAAGGTGCAAAGAATAGTGCAGGTCCAGGCTACTGGGAGAGATATAAAGAACAGCAAGGGAAAACAGGAAGAGCTGCAAAAAGGGAACACGAAAAGAGGGATATCAAGATTAATACAAAAAGATTTTACAATTATTATAGGAGTAAAAGGGTCGCCAAAGGTAATGGGGGCCCTTTAAAAACAGATGAGGGTAATATTGCAAATGAAAATAAGGAACTGGCAGATTGTTGAATAATTATTTTCTGTCAGTCTTCACATTAGAGGAAGAGGGTAATATACCTGACATTCCATGGAAACTAAGGACTGGAACTCACTAAAGTTAACGTAAGCTAGAAAAGAGTTTTAGAAAAAATAATGGCACTAAAGACTGACAAATCCCCAGGACCTGATGGTTTCCACCCCAGGGTTTTAAAGGGAGTAGGTGAGGAAATTGCAGATGCTTTAGTCATAATCTTCCAAAACTCTCTCAGTTCAGGAATTGACTCGTTAGATTGGAAAATTCCAAATGTAACTCCATTATTTAAGAAAAGTGACAGAGAGAGAGAAAAAATAGGAAACCTGTTAGTCTAACATATGTTGTGGGGGAGTTATTGGAATATATAATTGAGGCAGATTGACTAAGCAGTTGGACAAATATGAACTGATGAGAGAATCAGCATGGATTGTAAAGGGTAAGTCACGTCTGTGAACCTAGTTGAGTTTTTGAGGAGGTAATTAACATGGTAGATAAGGGAACGAAAGTAGTAGATGGGAATGTCTATGGATGCAGTTTAAATGGACTTCCAGAAAGGATTTGATAAGGTTCTACATAAGAGAGTGTTAGCTAAAATTAAAGCTCATGGAATTGAAGGCAAATTATTGACCTGGTTAGGAGATTGGTTAGGTGGTAGAAGACAGAGAGTAGGGATAACTTGAATTGGAAGGCAGTGACTAGTGGTGACCCACAAGGATCTGGACTGGGCCCTCAACTATTCTGTACAGTTCTGGGCACTGCACCTTATAAAGGATATATTGGCCTTGGAAGGAGTGCAGCGCAGATTCAGCAGAATGTTACCAAGGCTCCAAGGGTTAGATTATGAGGAGAGGTTACATAAACTAGGCTTGTATTCCCCAGAATATAGAAGGTTAAGGGGTGATTTGATTGAGGTTTTAAGGATTTTGAAAGGAATTGATAGGGTAGATAGAGATAAACTTTTTCTGCTGGTGGACGAGTCCAGCACAAGGGGCCATTCAGGAGAGAAGTTGGGAAACACTTCTTCCCACAAAGAGTGGCAGTAATGTGGAACTCTCTCCCACAAAAAGCAATAGATGCTAGCTCAATTAATCATTTTAAACCTGAGATTGATAGACTTTTGCTAGCCAAGGGTATTAGTGGATATAGAGCCAAGGCGGGTGAATGGAGTTAGGATGCAGATCAGCCATGATCTCATTGAATGGCGGAACAGGCTCGAGGGGCTGAGTGGCCTCCTCCTGTTCCTATGTCCCTAATATTTGCAGTTGCTGCACTTCAAAGTAGTTGATTGTGCGGGATGCGCTGTGAGATGATGCAATAAGGCGCAACATGTAACTCAAAGCTTTTCTTTCCAGCACAGCTGCCCAAATCTACTTTATAGCCTAAACTCGAAACACTGGTCCTACCATGTCACCAGAAATAGTTCTGCAGTGTAAAACGGGGTGTGAGTTCATTCATTTTAATCTGAAGATAAAAAGCACTGAGGATTGATCGGAAAACCAAAGTGACCTGACAAGTCAGGTGTTAGAACCGAGTGGAAGCCCTAACTATCCAGCCAGTCTTTCCCAGCACTTGTTCTGCTGGGCTCCATGTAGGGTGTCAATGGCGTGCCAGCTTTCAAGATGCCACAGATAAAACAAAACACTTTGTGAACCTGCGGAGAACTGCTGCGAATTAAAACCATGAATAGATAGACTTCCAATAGCAGACTTTGTTCTTAAATGTGCATCATTTGCCGAACCCTGGCATTTGACCAGGAGTGAGGAAATCGCTAACCAGGGTTTGAAAAATTCATCATAATAAATAAATAAACTTCAATTACTTTAAAGAAAAAATACTCGACGGTTCCAGGGATGAAATTCCAGAAACTTCTCACCTGCCCATTAAGGTTTAACTTGACCTGTCCAGTGATGGGGAGGCTTCTTTTTTTTCTTCTTAAAGGGGCAATGTCATCATCTTAGGAAGTCTCCGGAACAGCCTGCTCGTAAGTTTCTATCGCAATGCCGCCATGTTGTATGGTCAAAGGAGTTTCTTTCCCCCCCCCCCATCTCAATGGATGTTCGAAATTCCACAGTGCCAGACATTTTAAAAGTGCCTTTAATATTGTTAACCTCCATTTTTATTCAAATAGGAATCCAAAACATTACTTTAAACTAAACCATGTTTGTCTTGGTAGATGAACAGGGTAGCATGACCAATGCCATCATTGAATTTCCTCTGTGTATAAAAATGGCAAGCTGTATCGTTTAGATAGAGGATCAGCCATGATCATATTGAATGGCGGAGCAGGCTCGAAGGGCCAAATGACCTACTCCTGCTCCTATTTTTCTATGTTTTCTATGAAAAGGTTTTTGCCTTCATTACCTACCTGGAGGTCCATTCCCTGCGCTGACCTGTCTTTGCGTGAAGAACTTCTATCTATCTGTTCTGAATATGACTTTCTCCTCTTGGGACCTGTGGCTTCTTGACCTACTCTCATGGTTTAGTTTGAAGTAATGTTCCAGATTTACCCTTCTAATACCATTTGCTATCTTATGTACCTCGCCAAGGATGTGGTAGCCTAACGGTTATGCTACTAGACTAAATAAGCCAGAGGTCATGAGAAAAGAAAGAAAGATCTTGCATTTCTACAGCGCCTTTCACCACCTCAGGACATCCCAAAGCGCTTTACAGCCAATGAAGCACTTTTGAAGTGTAGTCACTGTTGTAATGTGGGAAACACGGCAGCCAATTTGCACACAGCAAGCTCCCACAAACAGCAGAGGTAGTGACCAGATCATCACTTTCAGTGATGTTGGTTGAGGGATAAATATTGGCCAGAACACTTGGGAGAACTCCTGGGCTCTTCTTAGAAATAGTGCCATGGGATCTGTTACGTCCACCTGAGAGAGCAGACGGGGCGCCTCCGTTTAACGTCTCATCCGAAAGAAGGCACCTCCGATAATGCAGCACTCCCTCAGCACTGCACTGGGAGTGTCAGCCCAGGTTATGTGTGTACAACCTTCTGACTCAGAGGCGAGAGTGCTACCAACTGAACCACAGCAGATTTAAAATCCCGCCTTGCTAAGTTTTGAAATTGAATTTTAAAATAATACATGGTCTGGCAACAAGAAAAAAAATGATTGGGAAAGTTGTTGGGGGAAAAACTCAACTGATTCACTAATGTCCTTTAGGGAAGGAAATCTGCCACCTCTACCTGGTCTGGGCCTACATGTGACTCCAGTCTCACACTACGTGGTTGACTTTCAATGGCCTTGGGCCAACTAGGGGCGGGTCACGAATACTGTTTTGCCTATATTCCGAGAACAAAGGCAGTTTTTGGAACGTTGTGTCTTTTCAAGTAGTTTTTCCTCATTCTCAATCACAAAAGGATAAGCAGCAGATTTTTTTTAAATGAAATTGAGATGCATCCATCACAGTCCAGATGTCACATATAATATAACTCACAACTGAACATTCTTTTTAAAAAAAAATCTTACAAAGAGAGATGAAACACCCAGTTATTTCCTAATGGTGTTATTTTTCTGAGCCTTGCCTCTCCCCAAGAAGTGGAGCCAAGTGGCTGCCAATCAAGAGAACCTTCCAACTGGAACAATAATTAGCCACTAATTGACCTCAGAGTGTGCCTATCTAGATCACTTCTCCACAGGGACTGCCCGAGCGTTAACTTTAAAGTGACAGGCCCGGAGTTGTCAAGATAAACATCGCAGTTGTGCTCTGGACCCCAGACTACCACAGGAGATCAGCGAGTGTACATCAAGAATTTAATTTACAACATAGCAGTGGCGAGGTGACGACGGATTGTACAGTCTGCCTACAATTGAGTGCCTAAATATTAAACCTTGTAATTTAAAAAAAAGACACGATCGTCATGAAAAATGACTTTGTCGAACCTTTTATCAATGGTTTGCTGACACTCACTACACGAGTGTCAATCATGTTGGAATATATTTTTGTGAAGCTGGATCCCTTTAAGTTAAAAATAAAGTGAAACCCAAAGTTAGATGTGAAAGAATGTGTCATACTGAGTTTCAATATTAGTCGTATGCAAGATGTTCGCTGTAGCGTATCGTTCCATTGTATGCCCTAGGCCTGAGCTTTGGTACACGCCAGGACTGGAGACAGGTCATAGTAACCCAAGCCCCAAGCCTCCAAAGTGTTCCTAGGAACCACCCATCCCATCGGCTTAAACAGCACTGGCTGTACAATGGGCAAGCTATCAACTGCCATTACTGTTAATTCATTCAGATATTAATTGTTCTTTTGTTCCTCTAATCACCCTTGGACAGGAGAGTAGGGCAGCCTTCTGCGGCACTCTTTGACTGGTCCCGAGACCTGAGGGGTGATTCTCTTTCCAAATCTCCTTCCTTCTCACCCCCACTCCTTGTGTGAAAGGGCCTGACCTCTGCTTGGTGCCTCACCAGGACAGCGACAGCGGGTCAAGTGAGACTCGCTGCCAGAACTTGTGTCCTAGAAGTGTGTGGCTGAACTTGCTTGTGGTGCAATGTGGGAGGGTGGGATTGGTTTGTGCAGGACAACCAACCCGGTGGCATTATGAAAAGAAGAAAAGAAAGAACTTGCATTTCTATTGCGCCTTTCACAACCTCAGGACGTCCCAAAGCGTTTACAGCCAATGAAGAACTTCTGAAGTGTAGTCGCTGTTGTAATGTGGGAAATGCGGCAGCCAATTTGTGCACAGCAAGATCTCACAAACAGCAATGTGATAATGACCAGTTAATCTGTTTTTAGGCGTTGGTTGAGGGATAAATATTTGTCAGGACACCGGGGAAAACTCCCCTTCTACATCTTCGAATAGTCCCATGGGATCTTTTACATCCACCTGAGAGGGCAGACGGGACCTCGGTTTAACGTCTCATTCAAAAGACAGTAGCTCCGACAGTGCAGCACTCCCTCAGTACTGCACTGGAGTGTCAGTCTGGATTTTTGTGCTCAAGTCTCATGGAGTGGGACTGTGAACCCATGGCCTTCTAACTCAGAGGTGAGAGTGCTACCCACTGAGCCACGACTCACAGCTCAACTGAAACAGTAGCTGTGTTCTTATGTTCTTATGTTAGCACATGGCCAAATGGCGGTTCCATTCCCAATTCCCTGCTCCAGATCTCAAATGTCCCCCTGTGAAGAGTCAAGCATCAGAAGTTTCCCCATACAAGGAGGCAGGGAACATCAGAAGTCAATTTGCCCCCAACCCCATTGAGGTAGTACTTTCAATCGCATTGCCAAATTTAAAGGTGCATTGGCCCAAGTCAAAAACCAGGCTATTCCCTCACCCCCACCCGGTGACCCCTCCCCTCCTGAAATCTCTACCATCATCTAGGACAAGAGCAGCAATGTCATGGGAACACCATCACCTCCAGGTTACACACTATCCTGACTTGGACATATATTAACATTCCAGCATCTATCCTTGGACAAGAAATCAGACATCCTGGAATTCCCTACTTGTAATTGTGGGAGCACCACTGTGGGAGTGTCATCACCACAAGGGCTGCAGTGGTTCGAGGAGAAGGCCCACCACCACCTTCTCAGGGCAACTAGGGATGGCCAATAAATCCCGGCCTTGCCACCGTCACCCATGTCCTGAGAACAAAGGATTAAAAACCCACCCTCTTGGCCATATCCCTGGGAATACCATGGGGAAGATCTCCTCTGATCACTGTGTGTTAGCAACATCATAACCATGGCAACCAGGTGAAAATCTTCTCCAAAGGAGAAGAAACTTTCTTTGAAAAAGTGCAATTAATAATGGTTTACTGCACTTGTCCCCGAGCCAGTCACTGTAACCTTGGCCCAGTACTGTACGGACATTTGATTAGATCACTCGGGTTCTGTTTGCAGAGGTGCTATGTTGACCTCCCAATAACAAAACAGGTGCTGGTTTATATACAGGAGCAGTTGACACATAGATGAAGCTGAGACCAGTCATTTGAAGGGTTTCCCCTCCCGTGTCACTGTAACTTTCTTCAGTTCTTATATAGAGGAATCCTTTGGGAAACGCTGAGAAGAAGTGGTCATGTAGAGGCCACTGGAGTGTTAAACCTGGAGGGTGAGCACAGAACTGGAGGTTAACAACAACAACAATTTGCATTTATATAGCGCCTTCCACGTGGTAAAACGTCCCAGGGCGCTTCACAGGAGCGTTATCAAACAAAATCTGACACCGAGCCACATAAGGAGATATTACGGCGGATGAACAAAAGCTTAGTCAAAAGAGGTAGGTTTTATGGAGGAGAGAGAGGCGGAGAGGTTTAGGGAGGGAATTCCAGAGCTTAGGGCCGAGGCAGCTGAAGGCACGGCCGCCAATGGTGGAGCGATTAAAAGTGGGGCTGCGCGAAAGTCCAGAATTGGAGGAGCGCAGAGATCCCGGAGGGTTGTAGGGCTGGAGGAGGTTACAGAGATAGGGAGGGGCGAGGCCGTGGAGGGATTTGAAAACAAGGATGACAATTTTAAAATCGAAGCATTGACGGACTGGGAGCCAATGTAGGTCAGCGAGCACAGGGGGTGATGGGTGAACGGGACTTGGTGCGAGTTACAACACGGGTTTCAGAGTTTTGGATGCGTTCAAATTTATGGAGGGTGCAAGGTGGGAGGCCGGCTCGGAGAGCGTCAGAATAGTCGACTCAATTTAAGCTTCAAGCAAGGCCACAGAGAGTTTTCTCCCACGGAAACAAGGATTCGCATTTATGTAGCACCTCATCACATACCTCAGAGACATCTTAAAGTGCCTCAGATACAATGAATTACATTAATATGCACTGACTGTAGTTATGTAGGCAAACACAGTAGCCATTTTGCGCATGGAAAGATCCCACTAAGAGCAATGAGATGAACGACCATTTTTCGTCTGTTTTTGCTGATGTTGATTGAGGGAAGAATGTTAGACAGAACACCAGGAGAATCTCATTCTTTTCTTCAAATAATGCCGTGGAATCTTTAATATTTATCTGAAAAAATGATACCGGGGCTAAAAAGGTTAAATCATGAGGACAGGTTACATAGACGAGGCTTGTATTACCTTGAGTATAGACGATTAAGGGGTAATCTAATTGATGGGTTTAAGATGATTAAAGGATTTGATAGGGTAGATAGAGAGAAAATATGGGGGAAAATTTCGGTAGGTTAGCGCCTCGCGTTAGTGCCTGCAGAGGGCAGTAACGGGGTGCTGATGCAGTAGCGCCGGGGCGAAGCGAATCCAGCGCCATACGGTAAATTTGGTCCCCCCATTGCGCCGCCGGTACGAGGTACCGCTGGAGACTTCAACAGCAGGCAGATCGTGACGTCAGTGGGCGTAACGCTCAATGGTGCCCGATCTGGAAAATCCATCCTGGCCACTTACCTTTGCACCTCGACCAGACAGCGACAGGGAGAGCAGGCGCACAGCTGAAGGAAGCCGGCTCCAGCGACGTTATTTAAAGGCATCAGCGTTAATCACTCGCAGCTGTCAGGGCAGGTTAGTTTCAGTGGCTTCTTGTCAGTTTCAGCCAGCAGAGCAGTTTGTATGAGTAATTTCAAGCTTCTTTTTTATCAGCAGTCTTCTGGCAAGTGCAATGTGGCTACATTTATTGTTCAAAGATTCAAACTGCTGCACTTGGCAACATTAATGGGGGCTGTACTGGCGCCACCTCGCCCTCCAGGAGCTATGGTGGAGGGAGCGTAGGCAGACAGAAATACGGGAACATGTGCGCAGAGGGATGAGGAGGGACATCAGGGCTCTCACCAGGAGGCCTTACCCTCCGAGAGTATTCGGACAGCACTTCTCCTACCTTCAGCTAAGTGAGGAGCTATTAGACGGCTCTGCATCACCAAGGTGGTGGTCACAGAACTCTGCCACCTCCTCCAAACAGACGTCCAGCCTCACAGCAGGGTGATTTAAACCCCAGATCCCTTTTACTCACCACATGCCCATCATACCATCCCTGTGTAATGCCATATCACAGCGTCCTCCTGGGTGCAAGGGTGAAATGAGAGAGACCACAAAATATTGCAAACTCAATTAATAAATTTATGCATAAACATATTTCCCACATTACACTTCAAAAGCGCTTTGAGACGTCCGGTGGTCGTGAAAGGCGCTATATAAATGCAAGTCTTTCTTTCTTTCTTTTCATATCACACATATCACATTCATTCTAATAACTATTGATCCTTGTGCCTGCCATAGTTGAATAGCTGTCATTGTGTGCAAGGTGTGAGATGTGGGTGTGATGTGTTGGTAGGTAGAGATTGTTGGTGGGTGAGCGCAGTGGGTGTGGTGCTTTGGGCAGTGTGTGAAGTTTGTGGTACAGATGGTGGTATGTAGTATTTGTTGAAGCATTCAATCTCCCTGACCACCCGACTGAGGTGGATCTGCCATGAGCACACCTGCTTCAGTCCTCCGGCTCCTTCTCCTTGCTGAGGCAGCTGCACAGCCAGCAATGCTGAGAATGAGCTGCTGCAGTATCAATGAACCTCCCCTTTAAGTACTGGGAAAAGCCTGTGGCAATGATGAGTTGAGATTAGACTGCACCCGATATTGGTCCACCCTTTGAGTGTAACGCCACTGAGCTAGGCTTTAAGACTTGATTTAGCGCCCCAATCATTTCTTTGAGCAGTGAGAATGAATTTTGCATGCAGTCTAAAGCATTAGCGCCTGGCGCTAATTCTCAAACTTTTCTAAAGATAACGCCCATTCCTGGGCTATAATGAATTTTTAGCCCTACTTTTTCCAGTGGGAGAGTCCAGAACAAGGGGATAACCTTAAAATTAAAGCTAGGCTATTCAGGGGTGATGTCAGAAAGCACTTCCTCACACAAAGGGTAGTGAAAATCTGGAACACGCTCCTCCAAAAAGCTGGGGGTCAATTGAAATTTTCAAAACTGAGATTAATAGGCTTTTGTTAGACAAGGGTATTAAGGGTTACGGAACCAAGGCGGGTAGATGGAGTTAAGATGCAGTTCAGCTGTGTTCTAATTGAATGGCGGAACAGGCTCGAGGGGCTGAATGGTTTACTCCTGATTCGAATGTTCCTATGAAGCGATGACAGGCAGGGCCTCGGTATAAAGTCACTCATCTGCAAACAGCGCCCATGGAAATGCGGCACTCTCTCCCTACAGCACTGGAGTGTCAGCCTCGATCATGTGTTCAGGTCCCAGCGCGAGGTTCGAACCCACAATTGTCTGATTCTGGAGACAGTGCTACCAAGAGCAAGTGGATATACGTCCCACATAAAGCCACTTAACCACCGCCTCATTCAACACCATTGGCCAGGAGATGGACAAGGATCTGGTTGCGAATGGGTTATGATTATTTGAGGGTAGCTGTTAATAGAGACAATCGAATGGCTTGTGAAATGTAATCGTTCCCTGAAATGCTGGCACTTTTGAAAGGAAAGCAACTTGTTAAGGGTGAATAATGTATGGCATAGAGTTAGTTGAGGGTTTTAGTTTTGGAAAGTCGAACTGATGGAGTTGCTTGTGGTCCTCTGAGATTGTGGTTAAGAAACAGTGGGGCAATAATTCCTCTGTTTGTGATTTTTAGTGAAATCATATAAACATCCTGGCAGAACAGGCTCGAGCTGAATGGCCTACTCCTATTCACCACGCATAAAAGCCAAATGGTATTCTTCCCCCTCTCACTGCCGGCTAAAGTCAAGGGGGTTTCGTGCTGCGTCTAACCTGTGCTACAGCTGACCTGATAGTGTTTGATGCTGGTACTGGTGACACAAAGTGGCTTCATTCCCCGAGCATCAGTGTCCCTCAAGATGACCAGGTTAGAAGCCCCCAAGACAAAAGAGCAGATCACACTGTGAGGATCGGACGCTCTATTAGCTGACGACACAAAATCGTCAAGAGAGAGAGAGAGAAAATAGATTCTGGAGATTCAAAGAGAGAAGAATGTTTTGGTTCTTATAACGCTCCCATGCCCTCCATGCAGCAGGTGGTGGGCACCATGGCCGTCAGCGACATCGACCCCATTGGGGGCAAAAACGGTATGTTCATCCCCTCTCCTTCTCTCATCCCACTTCCCCCTCACACCACAAACCTTTCTCACTTTCCACCTCCTGAGAATGTCTGCATTCCTTGCTCCATTCCTGCCCCCCTGCCATCACCTTAATGCGAGTGTTGTGCCTTTATGCTTTCAGATAATCAGCGACCAGATGACCAGCCTGTCCCTGAGCCTCCCACTGAGAGTGAGGAAGTAGAAGAGGAGGAGGAGCAAAGCACCGCGTTATTGCATCTCTCACCCGCAGGCACCACCTCAGATACTGCGTCTACGCGATCTTTAGAGGCAAGTTTAGTAGAGGGGTCTGCACTGGGTGATGCACCGGGGACAAGTGGGCTGCAGCAAGGCCAGGGGGAAAGGGTAGCTCGGGAGCCAGCTCCCCGGAGTGCGAGTTCGCACGCGAGTTCTGCTGCACAGGACTCAGATGAGGACCTCGATGGGGAGACGTTCACAAGAGGGGTGATGGGCATGCACATGGATATCATAGGTGCAATGGCAAGGGTGCCCGAGAGCCTCTTGGCAATGATAAGGAGCGTGGAGGAGTCTGCCTCCAACATTGCACAGAGCTCTGCGCACACCATGGAGCCCATCATTTCCACTCTGCAGAGGATAGTGGACTCCCAGAGAGACTGTGCAGATCCAGACCTCATGCCGCGTGTCATGGGCGGTGTGGTAGCTTCCGTTGCAGCACAGGTGGAAGCGACGCAACATCTTAGTGCTGTAATGCAGTCAATGGTTGCTGCCATCGAGTCTCAGACTGCTCTCATGCAGTCTCAGCTTGATACCACGAAAGATCTGACTGCTGCCATTGTCGCTGGGTCCACCACAGTCCACCAGGGATCTCACAGTGTCGCAGCAGGCCAGCAATCTGTGCTCCAGCAGAATGGTAGGGATGCTGTGGTGCTGCCCTGGGGGAGTGGCAGTGGGTCAGAGGAGCAGGAAGCTGCTGTCCTCTCTCAGGATGACAGCATTCCTGCTCCCATCACTGCCACTCCACCATTGCACTTGTCGCTGTCTGTCATCCAGCCAGTCCAGACTGCCGCCACCCAGACTGAGGTGGTGCAGTTTACAGCTGGGCCTTCCAGGCCAGAGCTGGTCAAGGGCGTCCTGCAAGGCCATCTGTAGTCTCTGGCACTGACACTCAGCAGCCTTCCACCAGCCCTGCTGCAGCCACTGGGGAGACACTATGTAGGAGCACTAGATTAGGAAATGGGACTGTAAAGAGGGGAGGCAAGGGTTTGCACAAGGTTGATTGGTCATTATTGTTGTTGTTGTATATATGTGTTTAATGGTTTTTGATAAATTTATTACAGGAATGTTGCAGATTTGGTGCTGTGTCTCATTTCTGTTCTGGGGTGTGGTATGGAATCACAAAGTGATGGAATGATGGCGACGTGCTCAGCAACCGGAAAGAGGACTCGCAGTCACTGGAAATGAAGTCTGATGAGGCGGTCACGGACCGGCCTTGCAGAACGCCGATTGAGTGGCTGCCTCCTCCGTCGCTGCTGTTCGTCCTCCTGTTCCTCCTGCTCCTGAGGTGGTGCGGCTATGGCTGGTGGCAATGGCTGCACCGTCATAATGGGCAAGTTGTGCAGCATGCAGCGGACGATGACGAAAAGTGACACCCGCTCAGCCGAGTACTGGAGAGCTCCTCCCGAGCGGTCAAGGCAGCGGAACTATTGCTTCAGTAGTCTGATGGTCTGCTCAATGATGTTCCTGGTGGCAGCATGGCTCTCATTATATGAGTGCTGGCCAGGAGTTTTGGGGTTGCGGAGGGGAGTCGGATAGCCCTTGTCTCCCAGCAGCCAGCCGCAGGCTTGATGGCTGGAATAGGTCGGGCACACCGGTCTGGCGCAGGATGAAGGCATCGTGGCTGCTGCCAGGATAGCGGGCATTGACAGTCAGGATTCGCCCGTGTGTGGTCGCACACCAACTGCACATTAAGTGAGTGGTGGCTTTTGCGGTTACGGAATACCTCAGGATTGCTATGAGGTACCCGCAAAGCGATGTGGGTGCAGTTAATGGTGCCCTGCGCCATGGGGAAGCCCGCTATCCTGGCAAAGCCACATGCACGCTCGTGCTGCTTCTCTCTGGTCATGGGGAAGGAAATGTAGTCCCTTCTCCTTCTGTACAGAGCATCTGTGACCTGGCGGATGGAGCAATGAACGGCAAACTGGGAGATGTTGGAGATGTCGCCTGTCGCACACTGGAAGGATCCGCTGGCGTAGAAATTGAGGGCAACGGTGACCTTGACTGCCAATGAGAGCCGTGCTCACCCTGGTCTGAAGCTCGAGGTCTGGCTGCAGGAGGTGGCAGAGCTCTGTGACCACGTCCTTGCTGAAGCGGAGCCTTCTAACACACTGGTCCTCAGTGAGATTCATGTAGGAGAACTGCTGCCGGAATACCCTGGGTGGGTAAGGCCTCCTGTTGAGGGTCCTGTTGGCCCTCCTACCTCTGGCCACATTTTGCACTCTTTCTCTGTGCCTCAGTTGCCTCTGACGTTGACGCTGGAGGGCGAGCTCCAGTGCCAGTACAGCCCCAATGAAAGGATACAAATTTTGCACTTTCAAATCTCCCCAACAACTGGAGTATTGTGTCCAATTCTGGGCACCACACTTTAAGGCCTTAGAGAGGGTGCAGAAGAGATTTTTACTAGAATTGTACCAGGGATGAGGGACTTCAGTTATGTGGAGAGACTGGAGAAGCTGGGGTTGTTCTCCGTAGAGCAGAGAAGGTTAAGGGGAGATTTGATGGAGGTGTTCAAAATCATGAAGGGTTTTGATAGAGTAAATAAGGAGAAACTGTTTCCAATGGCAAAAGGATCAATAACCAGAGGGCACAGATTTAAGGTAATTGGCAAAAGGATCCTGAGAATTATTTTACGCAGCGACTTATGATGATCTGGAATGCGCTGCCTGAAAGGGCGGTGGAAGCAGATTCAATAGTAACTTTCAAAAAGGGAATTGGATAAATACTTGAAAGGAAAATTTGCAGGGCTATGGGGAAAGAGCAGGGGGAGTGGGATTAATTGGATAGTTCTTTCAAAGAGACAGCACAGGTTCGATGGGCCATATGGCCTCCTTCTATGCTGTATCATTCTATGATTCTGTGACTATCGTTTTATGAATTCTCAAAGCTTTTATTTCAGGCAAGTGAATGACAATTATACAAATGTATTAATTATTTTGCTTTTCTCTTATGAAATCCTCAAAGATAAACAACACTTGTGAACAGGAGCAAGTATGAACAGACCCACTTGTGATTGTGGTTTCTTTCTTGACGTTTAAAAAAGAAAACAAAGAAGCTGTTTAATGAGAATGGGTTGCTAGTTATTGCTATTGAAAATTCAGTTAATAAATTAATAATTTTCGAAACTATTTTTGAGGTCGAAGGAATGTTAAAAACGAAGGGGGAAAATTTCAGTTGGTTAGCGCCTCCCGTTAGCGCCAGCAGCTAGTGCTAACGGGGCGCTGATGCAGTAGTGCCGGGGCGAGGCGAATCCAGCGACGCACGGCAAATCCGGACCCCCCCCCCCCCCCCGTTGCGCCGCCGGTATGAGTTACCGCCGGGGACTTCAACGCCAGGCGGATCGTGACGTCAATGAGCGTGCAAAGCTCAGTGGGCGCCCGATCTGCAAAATTCATTTTCGCCACCTACCTTAGCGCCTTGACCAGACAGCGACAGGGAGAGCAGGCATCAAGCAGGCGGAAGCTGGCTCCAGGGACGTTATTTAAAGGGATCATGAGTAAATAGTCGCAGCTGTCAGGTTAGTGGAGTTTCAGTGCTTTCTTGTCAGTTTCACATAGTCCAACAGTTTAATTCACAAATTTAAAGGTTCAGGAGTGTTGTGGGAACTAAAAAGTAGTTACATTTATTCTTAAAAAACATCAAAGTGCTACACTTGGCCTACATTAATGGGGGCTGTACTGGCAGTCGACCTCGCCCTCCAGGATCTACGGCGGAGGGAGTGGAAGCAGCGAGAAAGACTGGAACATGTGGCCAGAGGGAGGAGGAGGGCCATCAGGGCTCTCAACAGGAGGCCTTACCCTCCGAGGGTATTCTGAGAGCACTTCCTCAGGGTGCAGGGCACCATCGACTGCAGCCACGTGGCTTTGCAGGCACCGCATAAAAATCCTGAGATCTTCCGTAACCGTAAAACTTAATGTGCAGTTGGTGTGCAACCACAGACAGCGAATCCTCAATGTGAATGCCCGCTATCCTGGCAGCAGCCACGATGCCTTCACCCTGTGCCAGACCGGTGTGTCAGCACTCTTCCAGCCACCACGTCAAGCTCGCGTCTGGCTGCTTGAGACAAGGGCTATCTGCTCTCCACCTGGCTCATGACTCCCCTCTGCAACCCCAACACTCCTGCTCAGCTCTCATATAATGAGAGCCATGCCACCACTAGAAACATCATTGAGCAGACCATCGGGGTGCTCAAGCAACGGTTCCGTTGCCATGACCGCTTGGGAGGAGCCCTCCAGTACTTGGCTGAGCGGGTGTCCCATTTTGTGGTGGTCTGCTGCATGCTCCACAACTTGGCCATCATGAGGGCCCAGCCCTTGCCACCAGGGATTGCGGGACCACCTCAGGAGGAGGAAAAGGGAGAGGAGGAAGACGAGGAGGAGGACGAAGATGAACAGCAGCGAGGTAGGAGGCAGCCACTCAATCGGCCTTCCGGAAGGTCGGTCCGTGACCACCTCATCAGACTGCGGTTCCAATAAATTAAACCTCAGATCCCCGTTGCTCACCACATCCCCATCATTCCATCCCTGTCGCAGGCCATATCACAGCACAAAGCTGAAATGAGACACACCACAAAAGAATCCAAACTGAATTAATAAATTTATCAATAATCAGTGAACACATATTTACAACAACAATATCAACTATTCACCCTTGTGCAATCCCTTAGTGCCTCTCATTACTGTGCCTTTGCCTACTCTCGTGCTCCTACGAAGTGTTGGCCCAGTGGCTGCAGCAGGGCTGGTGAAAGACTTCAGATGGTCTTGCAGGACGCCCTCGACCAGCTCTGGGCCTGGAAGGCCCGGCTGTAGACTGCACCATCTCAGCATGGGCAGCAGCAGTCTGGGCTGGCTGGATGACAGGCAGCGACAAGGGTAATGGTGGAGTGGCAGTGGTGGGAGCAGGAATGCTGTCATCCTGAGAGAGGACAGCAGCTTCCTGCTCCTCTGACCCACTGCCACTCCCCCGGGGCAGCACCTCATCATTCCTAACAATCTGTTGGAGCACAGATTGCTGGCCTGCTGCAGCCCTGGTCGACAGAGGGGTGAAGATCGCGGGGAGACCGGAGAGATCAGGAGAGGAGGGGCGATCACGGGAGTCCAAAGAGATAGGAGGAGGAAAGGAGAAGATCACGGGGGGCTGGAGAACTCGGAGGGAGGAGGGCAGATCACGGGGGGATGGAGAGATCGGTGGAGGAGGGAAGGAGCTCACGGGGGGATGGAGAGATCGGGGGAGGAGGGGAGAAGATTGTGGGAGATGGAGAGATCGGGGGAGATGGGGAGAAGATCACGGGGGGATGGAGAGATCGGGGGGGGAGGGGAGAAGATTGCGGGGGATGGAGAGATCGGGGGAGGAGGAGAGAAGATCGCAGGGGATGGAGAGATCGGGGGAGGGGAGAAGATCACGGGGGGATGGAAAGATCGGGGGAGGGGAGAAGATCACGGGGGGATGGAGAGATCGGGGGAGGAGGGGAGAAGATCACGGGGGGATGGAGAGATCGGGGGAGATCACGGGGGGATGGAGAGATCGGGGAGGAGGGGAGAAGATCGCAGGGGGATGGAGATCGGGGGAGGAGGGGAGAAGATTGTGGGGGGATGGAGTGATTGGGGGAGGATGGAGAAGATTGCGGGGGGATGGAGAGATCGGGGGAGGAGGGGAGAAGATCGTGGGGGGATGGAGAGATCGAGGGAGGAGGGGAGAAGATCACGGGGGGATGGAGAGATCGGGGGAGGGGAGAAGATCGCAGGGGGGATGGAGAGATCGGGGGAGGAGGGGAGAAGATCACGGGGGGATGGAGAGATCGGGGGAGGGGAGAACATCGCAGGGGGGATGGAGAGATCGGGGGAGGAGGGGAAGAGATCGCAGGGGGATGGAGAGATCGGGGGAGGAGGGAGAAGATTGCGGGGGGATGGAGAGATCGGGTGGAGGAGGGGAGAAGATCGCAGGGGGATGGAGTGATCGGGGGAGGAGGGAGAAGATTGCGGGGGGGATGGAGAGATCGGGGGAGGAGGGAGAAGATTGCGGGGGGATGGAGAGATCGGGTGGAGGAGGGGAGAAGATCGCAGGGGGATGGAGAGATCGGGGGAGGAGGGGAAGAGATCGCAGGCAGATGGAGTGATCGGGGGAGGAGGGGAGAAGATCGCAGGGGGGTGGAGAGATTGGAGGAGGTGGGGAGAAGATCACGGGGGGACGGAGAGATCGGAGGGAGGAGGGGAGAAGATCACGGGGGGATGGAGAGATCGGGGGAGGGGAGAAGATCGCAGGGGGGATGGAGAGATCGGGGGAGGGGAGAAGATCGCAGGGGGGATGGAGAGATCGGAGGAGGAGGGGAGAAGATCACGGGGGGATGGAGAGATCGGGGGAGGAGGGGAGAAGATCACGGGGGGATGGAGAGATCGGGGGAGGGGAGAAGATCGCAGGGGGGATGGAGAGATCAGGGGAGGGGAGAAGATCGCAGGGGGGATGGAGAGATCGGGGGAGGAGGGGAGAAGATCGCGGGGGGATGGAGAGATCAGGGGAGGAGGGGAGAAGATCGCAGGGGGATGGAGAGATCGGGGGAGGAGGGGAGAAGATCACGGGGGGATGGAGAGATCGGGGGAGGAGGGGAGAAGATCGCAGGGGGATGGAGAGATCGGGGGAGGAGGGGAGAAGAGCACGGGGGGATGGAGAGATCGGGGGAGGGGAGAAGATCACGGGGGGATGGAGAGATCGGGGGAGGAGGGAGAAGATCGCGGGGGGATGGAGAGATCGGGGGAGGGGAGAAGATCGCAGGGGGATGGAGTGATCGGGGGAGGAGGGAGAAGATTGCGGGGGGATGGAGAGATCGGGGGAGGGGAGAAGATCACGGGGGGATGGAGAGATCGGGGGGGGAGGGGAGAAGATCACGGGGGGATGGAGAGATCGGGGGAGGAGGGGAGAAGATCACGGGGGGATGGAGAGATCGGGGGAGGAGGGGAGAAGATTGTGGGGGGATGGAGAGATCGGGGGAGGAGGGGAGAAGATCACGGGGGGATGGAGAGATCGGGGGAGGAGGGGAGAAGATCACGGGGGGATGGAGAGATCGGGGGAAGAGGGGAGAAGATCACGGGGGGATGGAGAGATCGGGGGAGGAGGGAGAAGATTGCGGGGGGGATGGAGAGATCGGGGGAGGAGGGGAAGAGATCGCAGGGGGATGGAGAGATCAGGGGAGGAGGGGAGAAGATCGTGGGGGGATGGAGTGATTGGGGGAGGAGGGAGAAGATAGCGGGGGGATGGAGAGATCGGAGGAGGGGAGAAGATCGCAAGGGGATGGAGAGATCGGAGGAGGAGGGGAGAAGATCGTGGGGGGGTGGAGAGATCGGGGGAGGAGGGGAGAAGATCACGGGGGGATGGAGAGATCAGGGGAGGAGGGGAGAAGATTGTGGGGGATGGAGAGATCGGGGGAGGAGGGGAGAAGATCACGGGGGGATGGAGAGATCGGGGGAGGAGGGGAGAAGATCGTGGGGTGGCGGAGAGATCAGGGGAGGAGGGGAGAAGATCGCGGGGGGATGGAGAGATCAGGGGAGGAGGGGAGAAGATCACGGGGGGGATGGAGAGATCGGGGGAGAAGATCGCGGGGGGATGGAGAGATCGGGGGAAGAAGGGAGAAGATCACGGAAGGCCCATGGAGGATATGGGGGGTGTTAGGGAGGTGATTGCGGGCCGTGGAGGAAATCGTGAGGGCATCGGATCACGGGGTGCTGGGTGGTCCGATCACTGGGGAGGTTAACTGGTTTGCACTCCTGCTCCTCCTGGCCCACAAGCAGTGCTGGAAAAGCTCTTACCGCTTCCGTGCAGCAGTCCTCGCCTCCCTTTAGCTGTATTTAAATATTTAAATGAGTGACCCGCCTCCTGGGAGCGGGTTGGTTTCCCGCCCCCAGTCCCGCCTCCGTTAAAACCAGAAGTGAGCGGGTTCGAGGCGGGTTGGGTTCGGGTTTGAGAATTTTTCCATTTTTCCACCCATCCGACCCAAACCCACCCATTTTGGGGGTTAAAATTCTCCCCATTGTTTATTGAAGACACCATTCGGCACCAAATGCACTCACAGTGCACTTAACTATCGGCTTCTGGCCTTTAAAACCCAAATGGTCTCAACTAATTACTACCTCCTGATTTATGGACCAAACATTGCATCAACTGGTCTTTCATTTCATTGCTGTTCGCAGAGTGTGAGTGGGGTATTTGCCTGTACAACAGTAACTGGACTTTAAGAAGTAATGGATTGTGTGAGACTCTTCAGCAAATGATGCTATATAAATACAAATATTTATATAGTCTTTTCAACCGTGGGTTTATTGCACTGTGCTCCTTGCAGCTGCACCTAGGTTCCTCAATAAAAAACACGTTAGGAGATCACAAGATAAGTACAATTTACAAAGGCCAAATATCTTAACTCATTCAACAATGAAAATCTACAGCTCCTCCATCCCCCTATCATTCATGAAAACCTACTGTCCTCCCATCCCAGCATACATGCATAAAAAACAACAGTTCTTAAGTGTAAGTCCTTGATATATATTAATGACTTGGACTTGGAAGTACAGGGGCACAATTTCAAAATTTGCAGATGACACAAAACTTGGAAGTATAAGGAACAGTGAGAAGGATAGTGATAGACTTCAGGAAGACATAAACAGGCTGGTGGAATGGGCGGACATGTGGCAGATGAAATTTAATGCAGAAAAGTGCAAAGTGATACATTTTGGTAGGAAGAACGAGGAGAGGCAATATACACTAAAGGGTACAATTCTAAAGGGGGTGCAGGAACAGAGAGACCTGGGGGTATATGTGCACAAATCGTTGAAGGTGGCAGGGCAGGTTGAGAAAGCAGTTAGAAAAGCATACAGGATCCTGGGCTTCATAAATAGAGGCTATGGGCTAAAAATTGAGTCGCGCCCCATTTGGGGCGCTAACCTCGCCGGAGCGCTACTTTTAGCGCCCCGAAAAAATTAGCGGCCCCGCGCCGGAACTTCAGTGGTTGCGCCCCAAGAGGGAAGCGGGGCGCCACTGGAAGCACCCCGCATCCCTCTTGGGGCGCTGCGAGGGAATATCCTGGCGCTACGTGCCGCAGCGCCAGGCGCTGCGGCACGTCGCGCCGCGGTATTGCAGGCCTTCCTCCCCTTCTTAAAGGGGAGGGACCCTGCGCAGCGCGAACCGGGGCCCAGCTGGGCCCCCAGGGATCGGGAGTGGCGGCAAAAGAGCCCGGCACTCAAGAGAAGTGCCGGGCTCTTGGAGTGCAGCCGACACTTCACGGTGGGGGGGCTTCACGGGGGCCGGGGACAGCAACGGGGGCAGGTGCTGGCAGGCGGCCAGCAACAAAAATGGCCGCCTGCCACCTCCCCTTTAAATATCGCCGCCCCGGCCGCACGTACGCCTCCCTGAACCCGTCGGACATAGCGTCTGGCGGTAAATCAGGGGGCGCGACTGAAGATCGCGGCTGGAGCGCGAGCGGGGTGCTGCGCACGGCGATGACGTCATCGCCGGCGGCGCAGCGCCACAGGGCGCTACCGGCTGGCGCTGCCGCTAACCTCCCGCTTAATTTTACGGGAGGCGTGGGCGGCGCTGCGCCCGGGCATTAGCTGCTTTACGCCCCATTAGCGCCCTCTTAAGGCGCTAACGGGAGGCGCAAGCAGCTGAATTTTTCCCCCATAGAGTACAAAAACAAGGAAGTTATGATGAACCTTTATAAAACACTGGTTCAGCCTCAACTGGAGCATTGTGTCCAATTCTGGGTACCGCACTTTAGGAAGGATGTGAAGGCCTTCGAGAGGGTGCAGAAAAGATTTACGAGAATGGTTCCAGGAATGAGGGACTTCAGTTACGTGGATAGACTGGAGAAGCTGGGGTTGCTCTCCTTAGAGCAGAAAAGATTGAGAGGAGATTTGATAGAGGTGTTCAAAATCATGAGGGGTCTAGACAGAGTAGATAGAGAGAAACTGCTTCCCATTGGCGGAAGGGTCGAGAACCAGAGGACACAGATTTAAGGTGACTGGCAGAAGAGCCAAAGGCGACATGAAGGGAAAACTTTTTTACGCAGCGAGTGGTTAGGATCTGAAATGCACTGCCTGAAAGGGTGGTGGAGGCAGATTCAATCGTGGCTTTCAAAAGGGAATTGGATAAGTACCCGAAGGGAAAGAAATTCCAGGGCTACGGGGAAAGAGCGGGGAGTGGGACTAGCTGAAGTGCTCTTGCAGAGAGCCGGCACAGGCTCGACGGGCCAAATGGCCTCCTTCTGTGCTGTAACCATTCTATGATTCTATGATTCTAGGTATTTGCTGCCGTTGCTCTACCTGTTTCTCCACTCCATGTGTTGGTCACTCTTTCTGTGAAGAACTTTCATCAGCTTTAACTGTGTCCTATTGTCAAGGCTTACCTTGAGATACTGCCCAGATTTACCTTTTCTATGCGCAATACAGCTCTCTGAAATTCCTTCTCAGTTGCTTCCTTTCAAGATTAAAAAAACTAAGAGCCTGAGATTCTCTCGTCTTTCCTGAAAAGCTCAATAATTAATGATAAGGACCAGCCTTGAGTCTCTCCACTGCGTCATCTCCAAACCTTGAATGTCTCCTTGTTGTCTCAATACCAAAATATGGATAAAATACAAGATATGTATCCAACCAGGGCGTGGCACATCATTAACGTAACATCCTCTGACTGGCACTCTACAACAACAATAACAACTACAGCTTGTATTTATATAGCGCCTTTAAAATAGTAAAGCATCCCAAGGCTCTCCACAGGAGTGTTAGCAAACCAAGTTAGACACCAAACTACGTAAGGAGATATCAGAAATAAGAACAGAAAATGCTGGAAACACTCAGCAGGTCAGGCAGCATCTGTGGAGAGAGAAACAGAGTTAACGTTTCAGGTCGATGACCCTTCGTCAGAACTGGAAAAAGTTAGAGATGTAACAGATTTTAAGGAAGTACAGAGGCAGGGAAAGGAGGGAGGGGAGGAAAGAACAAAAGGGAAGGTCTGTGATAGAGTGGAAGGCAGGAGTGGTTAAAAGACAAAAGGGATGATGGTGCAAGGCAAAAGGGGATGGTAACGGGACAAGTAAAGAAACAAAAGATGGGTCTAGAAGAGATGTGACTGGGATGGCAGAATCATCAGCAACAGCTGTTGTCTGAAAAAATGGGGGCAGTGGTTATGATATCAGGACAGGTGACCAAAAGCTTCATTGGCTGTAAAGCATTTTGGGACGTCCTGAGGTCGTGAAAGGCGCTATAGAAATGCAAGTCATTCTTTCTTTGCTCTGTGAGATGGCCATAATTGAACATTAGAACTATTGCCATTAATAACTGCTCTATTTCCTATTCTCTACCCAATCACAAATCCAATTTACAAGTTCTGCCTTGGTCACACAACCTTTCACATTAACCATAACTTAAGTCCATTAGTCTACTGTGAGAGGTCTTACCAATTGGCTTTCCGAACAATATAAAATCCACCCGCTCCATCATGAAAACATTCTTGACTTCACTTCAGTCCGTACGTGAGTGTGCCGCTGGCTCGGGAATTTTTAGCATGATCTGCGGAGGGGAGGATGTTGCTGTGGTTGATCCCAGCCTAAATGGGATCCCTACTTCCAAACCCCGAGTTGAACAGCAAGGGTCCCTCCGCCTGCCATACGCTGGGTCTCCCTGAAGGCCAGGATGTGGACCTCTGACATTCGGGGTCCCGGAACCCCCCCACCCCCCCCCCCCCGCCACGGCACCACCCCCTCCTATGTCGGTGCTCGAACTCAGGTGGGCAGAGGCTCCACACACACCCCTCCCCCAGCCCCCAACGAGGAAACCTCAAAGAAAGGTCGGACCCTCCTGCAACATCTTGGATCCCAGCCTGATTCCGGCCGCTTCAGGGGGAATCGCGACGAAGTTCCGGCCGGAATGGCCGTGGGAATGGTTGGAGCCAGGGGTCTTTTTTTTTCTTGATATATAGAAACCAAGCCAGGAGTGCAGGAGACCACTGAGGTGGGGAAAGCCTTGATCCCAGCCCAGCAAGAAGGATGCAGTGAGCATGGCACAAACTGACACGTTGTGTACTCTCATTGTGACTGAGAACAAAAGGTTCTGAGGGGAATGGGTACACTCAGAACTTATGAGGGCAGCGTGACCCGATATCTGTGACTACAGTTGGGAAGGAAGGGATGCAAAAACAAAAAAAAATCAGTAGTCCTTGTCTGGCAAGAGTCCAAAAGCCTTGCCTGAGCTGAACGCCTAACTCCATTGTATAAGTTTATTTAATATCCTCAGCCGTGCCTCAGCGATAGCGCTCTCGCCTCTGAGTCAGAAGATCGTAGGTGCATAGCCCCACTCCAGAGACTTGAGCGTATAATCTAGGCTAACACTCCAGTACAGTGCTGAGCGAGAGCTGCACTGTCGGAGGTTCCGTCTTTCGAATGAGACGTTAAACCGAGGCCCCGACTGCCCCCTCAGGCGGACGTAAACGATTCCAAGACGCTATTTTGAAGAACAGCAGGGGAGTAATCCCCGGTGTCCTGGCCGATATTTATCCCTCGACCAACATCACTAAAACACAGATTTTCTGGTCATTTATCTCATTGCTATGTGTGGGAGCTTGCTGTGCGCAATTGGCTGCCGCATTTCCTGCAGTACAACAGTGACTACACTTCAAAAGTATTTCATTGGCTGTAAAGCGCTTTGGGACGACCTGAGGTCGTGAAAGGTGCTATAGAAATGCAAGTTCTTTCTTTCTTTAAATTGTAATCGAATTCAATTCACCTCAACTACAAGTCTGTCTCCTGGACAGTACACCCGAGGTGAGTGATGATTCCATCCGTTGGCAAGGATTTGGGCGTCATTTCTATTTGTTTGTCAGTTCATGATTGCAGATAAAGTGTTCCTCCCTGCCATCGGCCTCCTATAAAGAGATGGTTTGGTGCCTTTTCTTTCAATAGCTGGGACGAGCTTGCGTGTGTTTGACGGCGTGGGGAATGAGCAGCTTCCTCGGTCATAAGGAGATGGTCTCGGGGGAGAGTCTCGGGGGACAAGCACAGTGTCACGTGTCGATCACACTGGCGCACTCGGGAGCAAATGTTCAGAGAAAATATAATTATCTCAGAGAGAGAGAAAGTGTGCGAGAGAGAGAGAGAGAGGTATAAAGAGGACCAGGCAGAGAGTGAGAGAGAGAGGGATAGAGAGAGAAAATGAGAGAGAGAAATAGGTAGAGAGGGTGACTGACTGACTGTTTGACTGTTGGACTGATTGTGACTGACTGACTGTTTGACAGGTAGATAGTAGTAGAATGAGATAATGAGAGAAACTAGCTGAGAGAATGGGATAGAGATAGATGGAGAAAATGAAAGAGACACAGTCCGAGAGAGACAGTGACTGACAGGGAGTGCGAATGAGAGGGAGAAACTTTTTTAAAATTTGTTCCTGGGATGTGGGCGTGGCTGGCAAGGCCGGCATTTATTGCCCATCCCTAATTGCCCTTGAAAAGGTGCTGGTGAGCCACCTTCTTGAACCGCTGCAGTCCGTGTGGTGAAGGTACTCCCACAGTGCTGTTGGGGAGGGAGTTCCAGGATTTTGACCCAGCGACGATGAAGGAACAGCGATATACTTCTAAGTCAGGATGGTGTGTGACTTGGAGGGGAACTTGGAGGTGATGGTGTTCCCTTCTAGGTGGTAGAGGTCACGGGTTTGGTAGGTGCTGTCGAAGAAGCCTTGGTGAGTTGCTGCAGTGCATCTTGTTACACACCATCCTGACTTGGAAATCGCCATTTCTTCATCGTCGCTGGGTCAAAATCCTGGAACTCCCTCCCTAACAGCACTGTGGGAGTACCTTCACCACGTAGACTGCAGCGGTTCAAGAAGGCGGCTCACCACCACCGTCTCAAGGGCAATTAGGGATGGGCAATAAATGCTGGCCTTGCCAGCGACACCCACATCCCAGGAACAAATTTTTAAAAAGATGGTACACACTGCAGTCACGGTATGCCGATGGTGGAGGGAGGGAATGTTTAAGGTGGTGGATGGGGTGCCAATCAAGCGGGCTGCTTTGTCCTGGATGGTGTTGAGCTTCTTGAGTGTTGTTGGAGCTGCACTCATCCAGGCAAGTGGAGAATATATCATCACACTCCTGACTTGTGCCTTGTAGATGCTGGAAAGGCTTTGGGGAGTCAGGAGGTGAGACACTCGCCGCAGAATATCCAGCCTTTGGCCTGCTCTTGTTGCCACAGTATGTGGCTGGTCCAGTTAAGTTTCTAGTCAATGGTGACCCCCAGGATGTTTATAATGGGGGATTTGACCATGGTAATGCCATTGAATATCAAGGGGCGGTGGTTAGACTTTCTCTTGTTAGATAGTCATTACCTGACACTTGTGTGGCAAAATGTTACTTGCCACTTGTCAGCCCAAGCCTAAATGTTGTCCAGGTCTCGCTGCACGCGGGCATGGACTGCTTCATTATCAGAGGAGTTGCGAATGGAACTGAACACTGTGCAATCATCAGCGAACATCCCCACTTCTGACCTTATAATGAGGGAAGCAGTTGCTTCAACACTGGCATCTTCCCAACAGAGTGGAAAACTGCCCAGGTATGTACTGTCCACAAAAAGGACAAAGCAGCTGAAGATGTTTGGGCCTAGAACATTGTCCTGAGGAACTCCTGCAGCGATGTCCTGGGGCTGAGATGACTGGCCTCCAACAACCACAACCATCTTCTTTTGTGCTCAGTATATCTCTACCCAGTGGAGAGTTTTCCCCCTGATTCCCATTGATGTCAGTTTTACTAGGGCTCCTTGATGCCACTCTCGGTCAAATGCTGCCTTGATGTCAACGGCAGTCACTCTCTCCTCACCTCTGGAAATCAGCTCTTTTGTCTATGTTTAGACCAAGGCTGTAATGAGGTCTGGAGCCGAGTGGTCCTGACGGAACCCAAACTGAGCATCGGTGAGCAGAATATTGGGGAGTAAGTGCCGCTTGATAGCACTGTCGACGACACCTTCCATCACTTTGCTGATAATTGAGAGTAGACTGATGGGGCGGTTATTGGCCGAGTTGGATTCGTCCTGCCTTTTGTGGACAGGACATACCTGGGCAGTTTTCCACTCTGTTGTGTAGATGCCAGTGTTGAGTGTTGGCTGAGAATGAGAGCCAGAAGGAGATTGAGAGAAGTAGAGAGAATAAGAGAGAAATGGGGAGCGAGTGAAAGCGATTGGCAAACAGAGACAGACTGGCCTGGAAATTACTCTCAATGATGTCGGCAGATAAATGCTTAATGTGCTCTCTCTCCTTCTCTTTCTGTCTCTCACTCTCAGACAGTACCGTTCTCTCCCTCTCTCCCTCTTTCTGTCTCTCATAAGAACATAAGAACGTAAGAAATAGGAGCAGGAGTAGGCCATTCGGCCCTTCGAGCCTGCTCCACCATTCAATGAGATCATGGCTGATCTTCTGCCTCAACTCCATTCACCGGCCCTATTGCCATATCCCTTGATGCCTTTACTAGTCAGAAATCTATCGACTTCTGTTTTGAATATACTCAATGACTGAGCCTCCACAACCCTCTGGGGTAGAGAATTCCAAAGATTCACCACCCTCTGTGTGAAGAAATTTCTTCTCATCTCAGTCCTGAATGGCCTACCCTTTATCCTGAGGCTGTGGCCCCTGGTTCTAGACTCCCCAGCATCCACCCTATCAAGCCCTGTAATAATTTTGTATGCTTCAATGAGATCCCTCTCATTCTTCTGAATTCAAGAGAATACAGGCCTAGTTTGCTCAATCTCTTCTCATACGACAGTCCCGCCATCCCAGGAATCAATCTCGTGAACCTTCGTTGCACTTCCTCTATGGCAAGTATATCCTTCCTTAGGTAAGGAGACCAAAATTGTACATAGTACTCCAGGTGTGGTCTCACCAAGGCCCTATATAATTGGAGTAAGACTTCTTTACTCCTGTACTCAAATCCTCTTGTAATGAAGGCCAGCATACCATTTGCCATCCTAATGGCTTGCTGCACCTGCACATTCACTTTCAGTGACTCATGTACAAGGACACCCAGGTCCCTTTGAGCATCTGCATTCCCCAATCTTTCACCATTTAGGAAATACTCTGCCTTTCTGTTTTTTCTACCCAAGTGGATAACTTCACATTTATCCACATTATATTCCATCTGCCATGTTCTCGCCCACTCAATGAGCCTGTCGAGATCCCCTTGAAGCCGTTTCACATCCTCTTCACAACTGACACTGCCACCTAGCTTTGTATCATCAGCAAATTTGGAAATGTTACATTTAGTCCCCTCATCCAAATCATTGATATAGATTGTGAATAGCTGGGGCCCAAGCACTGATCCTTGCGGTACTCCACTAGTCACAGCCTGCCATCCTGAAAAAGACTCGTTTATCCCTACTCTTTAATTTCCAACAAGTTCTCAATCCATCACTCTCAGACAGTTCCGTTCTCTGTCTCTCGCCCTCTTTCTGTCTCTCACTCTCAGACAGTTCTGTTCTCTCTCTCTCCCTCTTTCTGTCTCTCACTCTCAGACAGTTCCATTCTCTCTCTCTCCCTCTTTCTGTCTCTCACTCTCAGACAGTTCCATTCTCTCTCTCTCTCCCTCTTTCTGTCTCTCACTCTCAGACAGCTCCTTTCTCTCTCCCTCTCTCTCTTTCTGTCTCTCACTCTCAGACAGTTGTTCTCTCCCTCTCTCTCTTTCTGTCTCTCACTCTCAGACAGTTCCGTTCTCTCCCTCTCTCTCTCTTTCTGTCTCTCACTCTCAGACAGTTCCGTTCTCTCCCTCTCTCTCTCTTTCTGTCTCTCACTCTCAGACAGTTCCTTTCTCTCTCTCTCTCCCTCTCTCTCTTTCTGTCTCTCACTCTCAGACAGTTCCGTTCTCTCCCTCTCTCTCTCTTTCTGTCTCTCACTCTCAGACAGTTCCGTTCTCTCCCTCTCTCTCTCTCTTTCTGTCTCTCACTCTCAGACAGTTCCTTTCTCTCTCTCTCTCTCCCTCTCTCTCTTTCTGTCTCTCACTCTCAGACAGTTCCTTTCTCTCTCTCTCCCTCTCTCTCTCTCTTTCTGTCTCTCACACTCAGACAGTTCCTTTCTCTCTCTCTCCCTCTCTCTCTTTCTATCTCTCACTCTCAGACAGTTCCTTTCTCTCTCTCTCTCTCCCTCTCCCTCTTTCTGTCTCTCACTCTCAGACAGCTCCTTTCTCTCTCTCTCTCTCTCCCTCTCTCTCTTTCTGTCTCTCACTCTCAGACAGTTCCTTTCTCTCTCTCTCTCTCCCTCTCTCTCTTTCTGTCTCTCACTCTCAGACAGTTGTTCTCTCTCTCTCTCTTTCTGTCTCTCACTCTCAGACAGCTCCTTTCTCTCTCCCTCTCCCTCTTTCTGTCTCTCACTCTCAGACAGTTCCTTTCTCTCTCTCTCTCTCCCTCTCTCTCTTTCTGTCTCTCACTCTCAGACAGTTGTTCTCTCTCTCTCTCTTTCTGTCTCTCACTCTCAGACAGCTCCTTTCTCTCTCCCTCTCCCTCTTTCTGTCTCTCACTCTCAGACAGTTCCGTCCTCTCCATCTCTCTCGTTCTGTCTCTCACTCTCAGACAGTTCCATTCTCTCTCTCTCTCTCCTTCTCTCTCTTTCTGTCTCTCACTCTCAGACAGTTCCTTTCTCTCTCTCTCCCTCTCTCTCTTTCTGTCTCTCACTCTCAGACAGCTCCTTCCTCTCTCCCTCTCTCTCTTTCTGTCTCTCACTCTCAGACAGTTCCTTTCTCTCTTTCTGTCAGTAACTGCAACATTTCAGTGTCTGCCACTGTAACAGAGATCCTCGTGAACTTGTTTTAAATTACTGACTCCCCTGAAACAGCAGACAGTGCAATTGGTATCTAATGTATTAGACATTCATCCGCTGATATCTGACTGATTGCCAGGTTCAGATTCAGCAAGTGGCTGAGAGAGAAACAGGAAGTGCGAGAGGGAGGCTGAGAGAGATATATAGAGAGGGACAGAGGCTGAGAGAGATATATAGAGAGGGACAGAGGCTGAGAAAGGCTGAGACAGATAGAAAGAGAAAGGAACAAAAATAGAGACAAAGAGGCATGCAGAGAGAAAGACAAAGTAAGAGGAAGAGACAGAGGCAGAAGAGAGACAGAGAGAGGGAGAGACAGACAGGCAGGGATGGAGAGAGAGGGAGGCAGAGAGAGGAGCAGAGACTGAGAATGGCTGAGACAGACCGAGAGAGGAAGGAAAAGAAATAGAGAGACAGGGAGACACGCAGAGAGAAAGCGGGACAGTGAGAGAGAGAGGCAGAGAGGGAGACAGAGTGAGAGGGGCAGAGAGGGGCGGGGGGGGGCAGGGTAATTTTAACTTAATCCACCGGGTGGTAAACTGACGGGATTGGATCGGGTGCCGGTTTTAGACGCCGCCAGGTATTACTTTCCATTGAGGTAAACATGGAAAAAATCGGTCGCATTCCCGCCCGACCTCAATCTTCCATCCTCCGCACCAGCCGGGAATGCTGTCCCTGTCTCGCACCACTGAGCCCCGGAGACCGCCAGGAGGGAGATGTCGATCAGTCCTGGGGCAGCGGAGGAAGGCCTGCTCATGCCTCTTTTGGAGGGAGTGGGCATTTCTCCCTTCACTCAGGACTTGTGTTCCCAACTCTGGGTGGATGTATTCCTGGCGGTTTCGTCTCAGGAACCTCCGCCTCGCCCAGCCAAAAAGCCTCATTTTCCCTATCTTTAATATTTTTATAACTAATAAATGGAAGTGCTCAAAGAAAATGTAAAAAAATACACCATTTTTTAATGGTCGTATGATCTTTCAACTGGGCTGGTTGCAGCAGTGCCCAGGAAATTAATTTTTAATTCCTGCAGACTCCTGGAGGTTGGCAACCCTACTCGGGATGCAAACACTCACCTTTTTAAGCCACGGCCCAGTCTGAGGCCGTTAAAAAAAAAAGTCCCTCCTCGATCGTTGAGGTTTTCCCGCCCCCTTTACGTGTCCTCCTGCTCCTCAGGTACTACAGCAGTGGTTCCACTACAGCGCCACCCGAATTTTCCTTGCTTGCCACGGCGGGCTCGCTCTTAGTGGCAGCAATCCTGCCGAGGGCCCACAAAGCAATACTTAATGACCTCTGACCCAAGAAACTGAGGGAGTGCTGCACCGCCAAAGGTGCCAGCCTTCAGCTGAGACTGACACTCTCGGCTAACGCTTCAGTGCTGAGGGAGCGCTGCGCTGTCGCAGTTGCCGTTTTTCGGATGAGACGCTAAACTGAGGCTCCGTCTGCTCTCTCAGGTTGACGTAAAAGATCCCACGGCACTATTCCGAAGAAGAGCAGGGGAGTTCTCCCCGGTGTACAGTACAATATTTATCCCTCAACCAACATCACTAAAAAACAGATTATCTGGTCATTATCACATTGCTGTTTGTGGGAGCTTGGCTTTTTTTTAATTCGTTTTTATGGGATGTGGGCGTCGCTGGCAAGGCCAGCATTTATTGCTCATCCCTAATTGCCCTTGAGAAGGTGGTGGTGAGCCGCCTTCTTGAATCACTGCAGTCCGTGTGGTGAAGGTACTCCCACAGTGCTGTTAGGGAAGGAGTTCCAGGATTTTGACCCAGCAACGATGAAGGAACGGCGATATATTTCCAAGTCAGGATGGTGTGTGACTTGGAGGGGAACTTGGAGGTGGTGGTGTTCCCATGCGCCTGCTGCCCTTGTCCTTCTAGGTGGAAGAGGTTGCAGGTTTGGGAGGTGCTGCCGAAGAAGCCTTGGCGAGTTGCTGCAGTGCATCTTGTAGATGGTACACACTGCAGCCATGGTGCGCCGGTGGTGGGGGGAGTGAATGTTTAAGGTGGTGGATGGGGTGACGCATTTCCTACATTACAAGAGTGACTATACTTCAAAAAGTATTTTATTGGCTGTAAACCGCTTTGGGACGCCCTCGGTCATGAAAGGCGCAAGTCTTTCTTTTATAACAGGGACTGCACTTCAAAAATAAATCACTGGGATGTCCTGAGGACACGATCAGGTGTTATTAAAGGCAAGCTCGTGCACCTTTCTTCAGCTACCCACTCTTCATGTAGATATTCAAGCCAGGAGATTAATTTTTAATTCCTGCAGACTCCAGGACAATCCTGTAAGGGTTAACCTCATTCGGAACGCTTTGTTTGACTGCTGCTTTCCAGTAACCCGTTTCACAGCCTGCATGGACTATATGTGGCTCACTTTTCAGTGGAATGTCTCCCCAGCCACTTGTGCAACTGCAGGTTCCCTTTTCCCTGCAGGAACCATGTCACAGGCTCCGTGAAGCAAAATAGGTCAGGTTTCGGTTTCGATTGAGCTCACTGACCTACACTCGCTTCCAGTCTGGCAACGCCTCGATTTTAAAATTCTCATCCTTGCTTTCAAATCCCTTCGTGGCCTTGCCCCTCCCTATCTCTGCAACCTCCTCCAGCCCTACAGCCCCCCGAGAGAGCTGCAATCCTCCAATTCTGGCCTCTTCCGCAGCCCTGATTTTCATCGCCCCACCATTACCTTCAGTCGCTAGGCCCTAAGCTCTAGAATTCCCTCCCTAGGCCTGTCCGCCTCTCTAGCTCTCTCTTCTCCTTTGAGAAGCTCTTTAAAACCTACCTCATCATCTGTCCTAATATCTCCTTATGTGGCTCGGTGTCAAATTTTGTTTGATAATCACTCCTGTGTAGCGCCTTTGGATGTTTTACTACGTCAAAGGCGCTATATAAATGCAAGTTGCTGTTGCTGTTTATGTACAGAGAGTGAGGACTTACCGGGACTTGAATGTGAGGCAAGGTTTTTTTTCTACCCAGCCCTCCCCCCCCCACCCTTCCAAAGGCACCGACCCTTGCCGGTGTGTGAATCCATGAATGGCGAACGCCCTCTGTAACCTCACCCAACTGCCCGCCCGTCGTGGGCGATCCCTAAATTGGTCAGTTACGGGGAGCTGCAGTTACTACCCCTGCACTAAAAGAGGGGAAGAGCCGACCGGGATACCCCTTCCCCTCAAGGTGTCTGCAGCTGTACATTGGAGTGAAGACATGGTGGAGCTCAGCTGTGATGTCCCCCATGGTTGAATACACTGCCGACAGGCACTCGCTATTGCGGACCGTGCACGAATGGCCCCCTGAAGCAGGACTCATCTCATCGTGTCCTCTGATGCCCCAAAGCACTGCACAGCCAACGAACTGCCATGTAGGCAAACGCAGTCGCCAGTTTAAGCACAACAAGATCCCACAATTGTAGAACCTTACAGGGCGGTGGAAGCAGATCCAATAGTAACTTTCAAAAGGGAATTGGATAAATATTTGAAGGGAAAAAAATTACAAGCCTATGGAGAAAGAGCAGGGGAGTGAGCTTAATTTCATAGCTCTACCAAACAGCCAACACTTGCACGATGGGCCGAATGGCCTCCTTCTGTGCTGTATCACTCTATGATTCTATGATTCTGTATGATTCTAACTCTGGGAGCCGGAGAGAGGGTGCTGGGTCTCTCCACCCTTCCCACCCGCCAGGAAGAAGTTTAAAACACACCCAGTGTGGGGGCCTAGGCCATGATCCCAGCCTGGAGCCCCCAGCTGGGGCCCACTTCTACCCTTATGAGGCATGGTTTGTCATTGTCTATCTAACATCCAGATCCTCCAGAGGTCTAGGGGGTGGGAACTCCCGACAATGGGAGGCTCTTCCCCTTCCAAGGCTCAGGACAACCTCCCAAGTAAGGCCAGCACCAGGTGCATCCCGGTTCCTGGCCTAGTTCCTCGTCCTGCCAGTGCCCTTCGGCCCCAGACCATGTGTGATCAGGGAGGGGAGGGTGAAGTCATTTCAGTGAGCAGGACAGAGATGCTGGGACCATCACTTCTTAGCAACCAGGATCAACAGGTATTTTGATTTCATTTTATAAAAAATAGACATCTGTCTACAAGAAAGAAAGAAAAAGAAAAAGAAAGAACTTAGAAACATAGGTTCAGGAGGAGGCCATTCGGCCCCTCGAGTCTGTTCCACCATTAGCTCATACAACAACAACAACTTGTATTTATGTTGCGCCTTTAACGTAGTAAAACGTCCCAAGGTGCTTCACAGGAGCGTTATGACATAAATTTGACACCGAGCCACATAAGGAGAAATTAGGGCAGGAGCTTGGTCAAAGAGGTAGGTTTTAAAGAGTATCTAAAAGGAGGAAAGAGAGGTAGAGAGGCGGAGAGGTTTAGGGAGGGAGTTCCAGAGATTAGGGCCTAGGCAGCTGAAGGCATGGCCACCAATGGTTGAGCGATTATAATCAGGGATGCTCAAGAGGGCAGAATTAGAGGAGCGCAGATATCTCGGGGGGTTGTAGGGCTGGAGGAGATTACAGAGATAGGGAGGGGCGAGGCCATGGAGGGATTTGAAAACAAGGATGAGAATTTTAAAATCGAGGAGTTGCTTATCCAGGAGCCAACGTAGGTCAGCAAGCACAGGGGTGATGGGCGAACGGGACTTGGTGCGAGTTAGGACATGGGCAGCCGAGTTTTGGATGACCTCAAGTTTACGTAGGGTGGAATATGGGAGGCCAGCCAGGAGTGTTTTGGAATAGTCAAGTCTAGAGGTAACAAAGGTATGGATGAGGGTTTCAGCAGCAGATGAGCTCAGGCGGGGTGGAGACGGGCGATGTTAAGGAGGTGGAAATAGGCGGTCTTAGTTATGCTGCGGATGTGTGCTCAGAAGCTCATTTCAGGGTCAAGTATGACACCAAGGTTGCGAACAGTCTGGTTCAGTCTTAGACAGATGCTAGGGAGAGGGATGGAGTCGATGGCTAGGGAACAGAGTTTGTAGCGGGGAACAAAGACAATATTTAATTGGAGAAAATTTCTGCTCATCCATTGCTGGATGTCGGACAAGCAGTCTGACAATTTAGAGACGGTGGAGGGGTCGAGAGAAGTGGTGGTGAGGTGGAGCTGGGTGTCGTCAGCGTACATGTGGAAACTGACGCTGTGTTTTTAGATGATGTCGCCGAGGGGCAGCATGTAGATGAGAAATAGGAGGGAGCCAAGGATAGATCATTGGGGGACACCAGAGCTAACAATGCGGGAGCGGGAAGAGAAGCAGATCATGGCGTATCAGTATTTCAACTCCATCTACCCGCCTCGGTTCCGTAACCCTTAATACTCTTACCTAACAAAAATCTACCCATCTCAATTTTCAATTGACCCCCAGCCTCAACATATTTTTGGGAGAGAGTTTCATATTTCCACTACCCTTTGTGTGAAGAAGAGCTTCCTAACATCACCTCTGAATGGCCTGGCTCTAATTTTAAGGTTGGGCTCCCTTGTTCTGGACTCTCCCACCAGAGGAAATAATTACTTTCTATCTACCCTATCGAATCCTTAGCTACCGACATCCTCTCGGAGTGAGAATTAAGCACCAGCTTCGTGCTGTTGGCCCGATGACCACTAACAAGCGGATTGAGACTGTCAAACTCATTTCATGTCGGCCTTTTTTGGACATTTTCAAAATCTCTAACAACAATTTACTACGTCATCGCAGGAACAAGACGCAACAGTTTAAATTGTTCCTTTTCTGGGCCGGAGAGATTGATGACATTGCATGAACAATTATCACATTGTTAAAAGGGTACTTACGCTGTTAATTATGAGCCCATACTTTCTGCGGCGAGTTTAATGGATAATTGATGTGGAAATCCTGCAAGTTCTTAAACAAATTGTGGAGACTAAAGGTGACATACCGTCTGTGCGAAGAGGGCACTAACAGGGCGCAAAGCAACTAATGCCTGGGCGCGGCGCCGCCAACACCTCCTGCGAAATTCAGCAGGAGGTTAGCGGTAGCAGTAACCGTTAGCGCCCCGCGGCGCTGCGCCGCCGGCGATGACGTCATCACCATGCGCAGCGCCCCGCTCGCGCCCCGGCCGCAATCTTCGGTAGCGCCCCCTGACTTACCACCGGATGCTATGTCCGACGGGGTCAGGGGGGCCTACCTGTAGCTGCAGCGGCGCTAATTAAAGGGAAGGTGCCGGGCGGCCATTTCTGTTGCTGGCCGCCTGCCAGCACCTGCCCCCGTTGCCTTCCCCGGCCTCCTCTGCAGCCCCCCCCCGCGGAGTGCCGGCTGCACTCCGTAAGCCCGACACTTCTCTTGAGTGCCGGGCTCTTTTGCCGGCACTCCGATCCCTGGTGGCCCAGCTGGGCCCCGAGTCACGCTGCGCTAGACCCCTCCCCTTTAAGAAGGGGAGGAAGGACTGCAGTACGCGACGTGCCGCAGAGCGACATTCACTCGCAGCGCCGCAAAAGGGAGGCGGGGCGCTTCCAGTAGCTCCCCGCTTCCCTCTTGGGGCACTACCGGTGAATTTCAGTGGTGGGGGTGCTCATTTTTTCGATGCGCTAAAAGTAGCGCCCCAGCGAAGTTAGCGCCCCAAAGGGGGCGCGACTCAATTTTGCACACCATGTGTTTTCTTTGATATCCCTCACAAAGTTTTTCTTGCATTCCCTTTTTGTTGCTCTTACCACTTTCTTTGTATCCCTTTGCTGTTCTTTATATCTCTCCCAGTTCGCAAGATCTTTGCATTAGTATAAGTTCATTCTTTTAGTTTTCTATTATCTCTCACTTCTTTTGTTGACCAAGGCTGTTTGATTGCACAAGCAGAGCTCTCGCCCTTTAGAAGTATGTACAGGTCTTGTAATCTGCCAAATACTTCTTTGAACACCACCCACTGCTCAACTGTAGTTTTATCTGTTACTCGTCCTGTCTAGCCTACTGTGGTCACTTCCTGCCAAATCCCTCCAAAGTCTGCCTCGCCCAGATTTAAAACCTTAGTTCGTGACTCACCCTTCTCCCTCTCAAATCTAATATTGAATTCAATCATGTATGGTCACTGTTACCTAGGTGTTCCCTTACCATTAGATTGTTGACTAATTCAGGCTCATTATTCATCACCATATCTAAGATGGCCTGTTCTCTAGTTGGTTCAAGAACATACTGTTCCAGGAAACTGTCTCAAGCGGCACTTACTCACCAATAACCAGCTCACCGATGCCCAGTTTGGGTTCCGCCAGCACCACTCGTCTCCAGACATCATTACAGCCTTAGTCCAAACATGGACAAAAGAGCTGAATTCCAGAGGTGAGGTGAGAGTGACTGCCCTTGACATCAAGGCAGCATTTGACCAAGTGTGACATCAAGGAGCCCTAGTAAAATTGAGGTCAATGGGAATCAGGGGGAAAAATCTCTACTGGCTGGAGACATACCTAGCATAAAGGAAGATGGTTGTGGTTGTTGGAGGTCAATCATCTCAGCCCCAGGACATTGCTGCAGGAGTTCCTCAGGGCAGTGTCCTAGGCCCAACCATCTTCAGCTGCTCCATCAATGACCTTCCCTCCATCATAAGGTCAAAAATGGAGATGTTCGCTGATGATTGCACAGTGTTCAGTTCCATTCGCAACTCCTCAGATAATGAAGCAGTCTGTGCCCGCATGCAGCAAGAAAACATTCAGGCTTGGGCTGATAAGTAGCAAGTAACATTCTCACCACACAAGTGCCAGGCAATGACTTTCTCCAAAAAGAGAGAGTCTAACCACCGCCCCTTGACATTCAACAGCATTACCATCGCCGAATCCCCCACCATCAACATCCTGGGGGTCACCATTGACCAGAAACTTAACTGGACCAGCCACATAAATACTGTGGCAACAAGAGCAGGTCAGAGGCTGGGTATTCTGCGGTGAGTGTCTCACCTCCTGACTCCCCAAAGCCTTTCCACCATCTACAAGGCACAAGTAAGGAGTGTGATGGAATACTCTCCACTTGCCTGGATGAGTGCAGCTCCACCAACACTCAAGAAGCTCGACACCATCCAGGACAAAGCAGCCCGCTTGATTGGCACCCCATCCACCACCTTAAACATTCACTCCCTCCACCACCGGCGTACCGTGGCTGCAGTGTGCACCATCTACAAGATGCACTGCAGCAACTTGCCAAGGCTTCTTTGACAGCACTTCCCAAACCCACGACCTCTTCCACCTCGAAGGACAAGGGCAGAAGGCTCATGGGAACACCGCCACCTCCAAGTTTCCCTTATGGTCACACACCATCCTGACTTGGAAATATATCACCAATCCTTCATCGTCACTGGTTCAAAATCCTAGAACTCCTTCCCTAACAGCACTGTGGGAGTACCTTCACCTCACGGACTGCAAGAAGGTGGCTCACCACCACCTTCTCAAGGGCAATTAGGGATGGGCAACAAAAATGCTGGCCTTGCCAGCGACGCCCACATCCCATGAAAATTTTTTAGGATCGACCTCTGTAAAAGCAGTTTTGGGTATTGCAGTTAATTGCATTGTCTGGGGAACCGGGATGATCTCACTCAAAGCCCCAGTATGCATTAACATTTTGACAATAGACCCTAGGAGAAGACAGTCCCACTCAAAACAATAAGTCCCATCAAACTGATTACAGGGCCCATCAAGAAACATGCATAATACAGAGCACCCAGGACTAGGCTATAGATCAGCCTAGGAACACAAAACCATTCACCAGCAATCAGCCAAGAAGATCGACAGGATGCAAACCATCCCAAAAACCCATTTGACACTTACAGAGCAGTTACTGGTGGCAGGCCCGCCAAATTCAGACAATGAACTGAACAGATTTGGCGGGTAGATAAGGCCATATTCAATGGGTCAGATTGAAGGCCTGTTAAAACCCAGTTAACGTGCTAGTAAATTGTTACCGATTTACGAGCCCGCCAAATTTAGACAATGAACTGAACAGATTTGGCGGGTAGATAAGGCCACTTCAATTCGGTATTATTGAAGGCCCACCAAGCACACTGGGAGAGCTAGCTAGAAGAGGAGAGAAGCAACACAGTTCAATGCTCGTTGGGTCGAGCAGTCAGTCGCAACCGGTGGTCATCAGAAGGAGGAGAGACCAAGGAGAAGAAGGCCCGAGCTGGAAGCGAGTCGGCATCGCTCACCACTCAGACACACCTGAGTCCAGCTCGCGAAGACACCACCTCGACGGACCTCCAACAACGGTCCCAACACAGTCACCCAGAGCAACAAGCAGCAACAAGTCACCGACGGCTCCACAAGGTCGACCGACACACCAACCAAGGCCTAAAGCCATCGTGGAAACCAAAGGCCTCACGAAACCAACAACCGCGCATTACCCCCAACTGACCGGGTAATCGCAGGCCACCGCAACCAACAAAGACCAACTCCAGGGAAGAAAACCCGAAGAATCGCAAAGTTTCCACACTACAAACTACTCCTGAGTTACCCCTGGGTAAGATTTTCCCCAAAGACTCTAAGCTCTACTGCTCAACTAAAGAAATTGGGTACGCACCAGATAAATCCATAACGACATCCTACCGCATCAGCGGACTCGCAAAGACTGACCAGAGACCCAGGTGAAGTCCTCTACCGCGTACGGGGTACGGCAGACACTAACCGCCATAAACAGCGAACCCCAAAACCGTGATTTAGCCCAACTGTCAAAGGATTGGTGAGCATTATCCCTGGTCCTTCAAAACCTAACTTAGCTAGTAAAGTGGGGTTAGGAGGGGTGAAGTATTGTTCTACTGTCAATTCCCTCGCTTGTACCGAAGTGTTCCCCACCTTTAGAGTGATAAGAGTGTTATTATTTGTGTCTTACCTTTTAATAAAGATTGAAGTTCTTTCATCAAACTCAGTTGTCTGCTGCACCTTTTGTATCACAACCCCCAAATAAGTCCAAGGTCTAGAACCAAGGGAGTGGGAGCGATTCGAGCCGCTCAGAAGTCAGAGGTGAAGCTGACACAAAAACACCACCCCCTACAGAGTCGAGGTGGAAAGGCCTCTTCCCCTCATTGACAAGGATGTTACCAGAATTGAGAGGAAGCAACTATCAAATAAGATTAAACAAGCCAAGGCTCTTCCCTCTGGTGAAGAGAAGACTGATGGAGGTCTTTAAAATTACAAAGGGGTTCGATGGGGTGGATGTGGAGAAACCGTTTCCTCTTGTGGGTGAGTCCAGGACAAAACGGCACAAATATAAGGTAGTCACTAACAGATCAAATAAAGAATTTCTTCACACAGAATGTGGAACTCGCTGCCACACAGTGGTTGAATCAGTTAACATTTAAGGGGAGGCTTGATGCGTACGTGAGGGAGAAGGGAATAGAGGGACACGGGAGCATCATAGGAAGAGGTCATTAGAGTGGGAGAGGCTCGTGTGGAGTACCAACGTATGGGCCTGTTTCTGCGCTGTCACTGAACAGTCTTCTCTGGCAAGGTAATCGATGCCAGAGAAGACTGAGCAGGCTGGGGCTCTTTTCTCTAGAAAAGAGAAGGCTGAGGGGTGACCTGAAAGAGGTCTTCAAAATTATGAAGGGTTTCGATAGGGTAGATGTGGAGATATTCCCACTTGTGGGGGAATCTAAAACTAGGGGCCATAAATCTAAGATAGTCACTAATAAATCCAATAAAGAATTCAGGAGAAACTTCTTTACCCAGAGAGTGGTCAGAATGTAGAGCTTGCTACCGCAAGGAGTAGATAAGTTCATGAGGGAGAAAGGAATAGAAGAATATGCTGCTAGGGTGAGATGCAGTAGGGTGGGAGGAGGCTCGTGTGGAGCATTAACACTGACATGGACTGGTTGGGCCGAATGGCCTGTTTCTGTGCTGTACATTCTGTCTAATTCATTCTGAGGATTTGTGCGTTTCTTTGCTTTTTCCAAACGACTTCATAGAACCATGAAGATTGAATTCTCAAAGCTTTATTTCAGGCAGGTTTTTAAAATATCATTTTTTATTTCCTTTACTTCACAAGCAGTCAGACAACAGCTGTGATTAGCAGCACCAGTGATTTATTTTATTGACATTTAGAAAGGAAAAGTTAATTTGTATTTCTGTTTACTTTTCCAAGCGATTTAACCCTACCTGGAAGATTAATTCAAATTACAAGGCACAAGTAAGGAGTGTGCTGGAATACTCTCCACTTGCCTGGATGAGTGCAGCTCCAACAACACTCAAGAAGCTCGACTCCATCCAGGACAAAGCAGCCCGCTTGATTGGCACCCCATCCACCACCTTAAATATTCACTTCCTCCACCACCGGCGTACCGTGGCTGCAGTGTGTACCATCTACAAGATGCACTGCAGCAACTCGCCAAGGCTTCTTCGGCAGCACCTCTCAAACCCGTGACCTCTTCCACCTAGAAGGACAAGGACAGCAGGCGCATGGGAACACCACCACCTCCAAGTTCCCCTCCAAGTCACACACCATCCTAACTTTGAAGTATATCGCCGATCCTTCATCGTCGCTGGATCAAAATCCTGGAACTCCCTCCCTAACAGCACTGTGGGAGTACCTTCACTACAAGGACTGCAGCGGTTCAAGAAGGCGGCTCACCACCACCTTCTCAAGGGCAACTAGGGATGGGCAATAAATGCTGGCCTTGCCAGCGACGTCCACATCCCATGAGCGAATTTAAAAAAAATTATTGTGTTCTTACTGATTGGCCGCTGTCCCTGTCCATCACTACAAGCCCCTCCTCTTTTTGCTTATGCTCCAAAATCCGTTACAAGATCGTTCTCTTCTGAGAAAGACAAGGAGTCTTTTTGGGGGTTAAAAGGTATTTTCTTGTGTTCAACACCTGGAAACTGTTTAAACGGTGAATGTTTTATGAAAATAATTTACGTTTATTTAAAATTACATAAGTCAGCAAACATACTGAGTGCTTTAGGGCATGTACTTAAAGGCAAGGACTACGTGACAATAGAGGAAAGAGCCTCAGACGGGTCAGGACAGGAGACTAATGGAGGACGTCTGATGGCCTGAAATGAGACAAGAGCTTCATTTTCTTGGGCCCCCATTACTGCTAAACCCTGGCTCCCCAGAATTCTTTGAACCCCCTCCCCAATCCTCCTGGATATCAGAACCCCCCCCCCCCCCTGACCCCCTCACTGCTCAGAACTCCAGGAAGCCCTCTCATTGCTCAGAAACTCCAAGATTGCCCGCAGAGCTCCAAGACCCTGGGACCCCCACCCCTGTTACCAGTGCTCCCTGACCCCACAAACACCCCCAATGTTCTCAGACTGCAGGACATCTTCCTCCAGTTCGTCCAGTTCCCAGTATTGCTTCATTGCCCACTCCACAGTACTTCAAGACACCGGGGCTGCCCTCCCAGTACTATCAAACCCCGAAAGGCCCCTCAAAGACTGAGACCCCATTCCAGTACAGCCAGACTCCGAGCACTGATCCCAGAACTCCCAGTTCCCAAGTCACTGCCAATCCTGATAAATCAGTGTCCCCGGTAATATTAATTGATATAACCCCCTTCCCCTCCACCACCCCATAGTTCCTTTAAAACCTGACTTACTATGTGCAACACCACAGGACTTCAGCTAGTTCTACACAAGTAAAGGTCTTGCACCCGGAACATATCCATCTTTGTCAAGACGTCACACTCCAGATGTTACACTCTAGATGTACTTAGGGTAACGGTAGCATCGTGGTTACATTACTAGACTAGTAATCCAGAGACTTGAACTTAATCCTAGAAGACACCACGGCAGCTGGGGAATTTAAAAATTCAGTTAATTAAATAAATCTGGAATAAAAAGCTTGTATCAGTAATGGTGACCGTGAAACTACTAGAGTGTTGTAAAAACCCATCTCTATCACTAATGTCCTTTAGGGAAGAAAATCTGTCATCCTTACCTGGTCTGGCCTAAATGTGACTCCAGACCCACAGTACATGTGGTTGACTCTTAACAGCCCTCTGAAATGGCCTAGCAAGACACTCAGTTGTTTCATAGAAGGTGGCATACCACTAACTTCTCAAGAGCAATAAATGTGTCACCAAACCTTTGTCTATTGCTCCTACTCATCCTGGCTGGTGTTTTGAGCTATGGGCCTCGGCCTTTCAACTCGATTGCTCAACAAACAAAAGAATTCCCCCACAAGGGGAGAGCGTGACCTCCTCTTGCCAGTGATGCCCACATCCAATGACTAAAAAAAAACGATGTCACACTACAGGCATTACATTTTGTTACAGTTTCAAAACAATCTTCATGAAAGAGAACGAAAGCCAGGCATTTCACATTCTGGATTCTCCTGACCAGCAGCCTGAAATCCTCGAGCGTCTGACTCGCCTCAGCTTTTACATTCAGCCACAATTCCCTGGATCCCCACAGGGCTTCAGCAGTGGCCTTAAAGGGACAGGCCAGGTTAGCATCTGAACATCGCACCCTTGCTCCAGAGGACCCCAGTCACCAACACCACGGGAGGATATTGTTTTCTTCTTGGGCTCTGCAGATAGATGTTTGAAGAGGAGGTCACGCTCTCCCCTTGGGCTGGAGTTTTTCTTTTGTTGAGGAATCGAGTTGAAAGGCCGAGGCCCATAGCTCAAAACACCAGCCAGGATGAGTAGGAGCAAGAGTCAGAGGTTAGGTGACACTAAGCTTGGTATACAGTGCCTTTCACCTCCCAAAGCGCTTTACAGCCAATGAGGTACTTTTGAAATGTAGTCACTGTTTTAATGTAGGAAACATGGCAGCCAATATGCCCGCAGCAAGCTCCCACAAACAGCGATGTGGTAATGACCAGGTCATCTGATTTTAGTGATGTGGCCCCCCTTCCTTCACTTGATCAGCCCAGGCAGCACGGGGATGGAACCTGGGACCTCCCTGGGTCCGCCTGGCTCCACACCGCACAGCAAAGTTGCAATCGACCGACGAAGCAACGAGGAGCGCTCCCTCCCGCCTTGTTTCTATTTATTGTCGAGTCACGTGACAGCATCTCGAGCTGTCTCCAACTAACAATTATGGTGCATGTGACCAGGAGGGAACAATCGTGTGGAATGTGCAGACAGCTTGTACACTGAGGGAGGCGGCGTTTGTGGACACAGGGTTCATCTGATGCAATACCGCTGAAACATCAGATTGCCAAGCCCTGTGGCTCCACACTCGCCCTGAGTCTACAAGAGAAGAATGATAATTCATTCGTGTGACTTTCCCTTCAGAACGTCACGGCGGAAAGATACCAACTTTCCACTCAATCCAACAACGACAACAATAACATATTTATTGCAAATAATATTTATATAGCGCCTTCCACAGCCCATGTCACACACTTTCCCATCATGGACTCTACCCACCCATTTAATCTCCTGAGGGAAAGCCAGCATCAGAACCCCCTGTTTCCCAAAGGTATTGAAGAAATACTCCAGACTATCTATCCGTTCAATATACTGTTCAACCCTGGCTGGCGCCCCTCCTCAGTGATTGTTTTTACAGTGAATCGAGTAGCTCGTTAAGAGCTGTGGGTGTGTTGTGTTCAACAAAACTTGCATTTATACAGCGCCTCTAACATAGCAAAACATCCCAAGGCGTTTCACAGGAACGTAGTTAGACAAAACATTCGACACTGAACCACATAAGTAGATATTAGGACAGGCGACCGAAAGCTTGGTCAAAGAGTTAGGTTTTAAGGAGTGGCTTAAACGAGGAGAGAGAGGTAGAGAGGCAGCAAGGTTTAGGGAGGGAATTCCAAAGCTAGACGGCTGAAGGCACGACAGCCAATGGTGGGGCGAAGTGACTGGTGGATGCACAGAGATCTCGGAGACTTATAGGGCTGGACTAAGTTTTCGGGAGAGGCAAGGCCATGGAAGGGTGAGAATTTTAAAATCGAGACATTGCCGGACCGGGTGCCAATGTAGGTCAGCGAGCGCAGGGGTGATGGGTGAGCGGGACTTGGCGCAGGTTAGGATACAGGCAAATGAATTCAAGTTTATGGAGGATGTAAGATAGGAGGCCGACTAGGAGAGCTTTGGAATAGTCAAGTCTAGAGGTAACAAAGGCATGGATGAGGGTTTCAGCAGCGGATGAGCTGAGGCGGGGCCGGAGTCGGGCGATATTAGGGAGGTGGAAGTAGGCTGTCTTGGTGATAGAGAGGATATGGAGTCGGAAGCTCAGCTCAGGGTCAAACAGACCCCAAGGTTGCGAACAGTCTGGTTCAGCCTCAGACAGTGGCCAGGGAGAGAGATGGAGTCAGTGGCTAGAGAAAGGAGTTTGTGGCGGGGAACGAAAACAATGGATTTAGCCTTCCCAATTATTAATTGGAAGAAATTTCTCCTCATCCAATACTGGATGTCAGACTAGCAGCATGACAAATCAGAGGGAGTGGCGGGGTTGAGAGAAGTGGTGGTGAGGTAGAGCTGGGTGTCGTCAGCGTACATGTGGAAGCTGACGCTGTGTTTTCAGATAATGTCGGTGAGGGAAAGTATGTAGTTGAGAAATAGGAGGGGTCCAAGGATAGATCATTGGGGGACACCAGCAGTAACAGAGCTGGGGGCGGGAAGAGAAGCCATCGTAGGTGATTCTCTGGCTACGACTGGATAGATAGGAATGGAACCAGTCGAGTGCAGTCCCACCCAGCTGGACGACGGTGGAGAGGTGTCGGAGGAGGATGGAGTGGTCAACCAAGTCAAAGGCTGCAGACAAGTCAAGAGGAGGGATAGTTTACCACTGTCGCAGTCACATAGAATGTCATTTGTGACTTTGATGAGGGCCGTTTCAGTGCTGTGGCAGGGGCAGAAACCAGATTGGAGAGGTTCAAGCATGGAGTTATGAGAAAAGTGAGCCAGATCTGGCGATGAGTGGCTAAACCAGTTGTAAGCCATAAACGTTCAAAACTGCATCCCTTGGACTTAAAGGAGCGGGGATGAGGGACATACCGGGGGTGCGACCAGGGTGGGAGAGTTTTACTGGAGACAAGGGCATCAAAGGTGGAGGTGATAGAGTGTTGAGCAGATCGACAGCTGCAGAAGTGTCGTGGCGAACAGAGGTCCAAAGGCTAGCTAGTTGGGAATTTGAAAGTGCCGTTGTAAGTGACTTGGGACATAATCCAGAGCAAATACAGTTGGAATTCTTTCCCACTTTTTTTTAATCGTTTTCATCTCTTGTCCCCCCTCCTCTTCTGAAGGAGATGACTCTCACCAAGCAGGGTGAAGCCCCACAGAAGGGCAGAAGACTTTCCCACACCCAATTTGCCGTTATTCACCTGCGGTTCTTGGATAGCGAGTGTCAGTGAGCTATTCCACCATGACTTGGCCAGGCTGTCGACCCACAAAGAATTAAATGGGGAGGTTAGAGAAAAATAAATGTCTTCACTGGGAGGGTGGTTGGAAGGTGGAGTTTTTTTTTATATATATATTTGTTCCTGGGATGTGGGCGTCGCTGGCAAGGCCAGCATTTGTTGCCCATCCCTAATTGCCCTTGAGAAGGTGGTGGTGAGCCGCCTTCTTGAACCACTACAGTCCGTGTGGTGAAGGTACTCCCACAGTGCTGTTAGGGAGGGAGTTCCAGGATTTTGACCCAGTGACGATGAAGGGTCGGCGATATATTTCCAAGTCAGGATGGTGTGTGACTTGGTGGGGAACTTGGAGGTGTTGGTGTTCCCATGCACCTGCAGCCCTTGTCCTTCTAGGTGGAAGAGGTCGCGGGTTTGGGAGGTGCTGCCGAAGAAGCCTTGGCGAGTAGATGGTACACACTGCAGCCACGGTGCGCCAGTGGTGGAGGGAGTGAATGTTTTCTGCCACAAACCGATTCTAGTGCCGAGCCCATGAATTCTTTTAAAAGGGGAACCAGATAGTTGCTTGAAAAAGAGGAACGTTCAAGGGTATGGGGAACGAGCAGGAGAGTGGGATGAGACTAGGTGGCTCATGTGCAGAAAGACGACAGCACGGACTTGCTGGGCTGAAGGGACTATATCCGAGCTGTAACGTTCTATGAATCTGTGGGTATGGGTGAATCAACACTGGTGAGTGTCATCCTAATGCCCCTGTGTCCACACACGGTTTTGTTTTGAGAACAGCATAAATATTTGGTTTAGTTGAACATTAATGAGCATTGTGTGAGCGTCACGCGTACTCTCTCCTAATGAACAGGATGTATCACCCTCATTATTCACCGCACTGATGTATTAACCGTTATTTCCATTAAAGCCCACGCCAGGCTGAAGCTGATGTGACAACTTGGCTCAGTCGGTGGCACTCTCTCTCGCCTCTGAGTCAGAAGGTGGCAGGTTTGAGCCCCATTGCCAGGACTTGAACATATAAGGGTAAATGGCACACAGATCTGGGCACCCCATTATTGGAAGGATATTACAGCTGTAGAAAGGGTATTGTAGGTACACTAGAATGATACCGGGAATGAGAGGCTACAGTTATAAGAGCATAGGAATTGGAGTAGGCCATTCAGCTCCTCAAGCCTGTTCCACCATTCAATTGTGGCTGATCTGTACCTCAACCCCGTTTATCTGCCTTTGCTCCATATACCTTGATACCCTTACATAACAAAAATCTACCTATCTTACTTTTCAAAGCTCCAATTGACCCCCAGCATCCACAGCCTTTTGGGGGAGAGAGTTCCAGATTTCCACTACCCTCGTGTGAGAAGCGCTTCCTGACATCAGCCTAGCTCTAATTTTAAGGTTGCAAAGAAAGACTTGCATTTCTATCGCGCTTTTCACAATCTCAGAATGTCACAGAGCGCTTTACAGCCAATGAGGTACTTTTTGAAGTGGAGTCACTGCTGTAATGTAGGAAATGCGGCAGATGATTTGCGCACAGCAAGATCCCACAAACAGCACTGTGATAATGACCAGGTAATTTTTTTTTAGAGATGTTGATTGAGGGATGAATATTGGCCAGGACCCCGGGGAGGACTCCCCTGCTCTTCTTCGAAATAGTGCCGTGGGATCTTTTACATCCACCTGAGAGAGAAGATGATACCTCAATTTAACGTCTCATCCGAAAGACGGCACCTCCGACAGTGCAGCACTCCCTCAGCACTGCACTGGAGTGTCAGCCTAGATTTGTGTTCTAGTTCTTGGAGTTTGAACCCACGGCCTTCTGACGCAAAGGCGAGAGTACTACCAACTGAGCCAAGCCTGGCAACTTTTACTCATTTCAAGGAAACTCCAATGAAGTTTGTTCAGATAAAAGATCCCTTGGCAATATTCAAAGAAGAGCAGGGGAGCTCAATGTCCTGGGCCAATATTTATCCTTCAACAAACATCATTAAAAACAGATTCTCTGGTTGTTATCACATTGCTGTTTGTGGGAGCTTTCTGTGCGCAATTTGGCTGTCACGTTTCCCTACATTACAACAGGGACTATACTTTAAAAGTACGTCATTGGCTAAAAAGCAATTGGGACATCCTGAGGTCATGAAAAGCGCAAAATAAGTGCCAGTTCTTTCTTTCTTTAAATACACCATGTAGTGCGATCCAACCTTTCATTCCCTGTCCATGCTGAAGTCAGCTGAGGTGGAAGTAGGTACTACAGTTGGCCTCAGCACCCTTGGGTTAGGGGAAGTTCCTGCTGTGTATGGTGCCCCCTCATTGTCAAATCGCCAAGCAATACTTAGTCCTCGATTTTCCGATCCAGTGGGAATCCCGCTGGAGGTTCCTTGAGCTGAGGGAAATGGATGGTCAGTGGAATGTAGGGAAATGGGTGGCTGAGGGAAGGGACGGGTAATGGGTGGTCGAGGGAAATGAGGGAAATGGATGGTCAAGGGAGATGGATGGTCGAGGGAAGTGAGGGAAATGGATGGTCAAGGGAGATGGATGGTCGAGGGAGATGGATGGTCGAGGGAAGTGAGGGAAATGGATGGTCAAGGGAAGTGAGGGAAATGGATGGTCGAGGGAGATGGATGGTCGAGGGAAGTGAGGGAAATGGATGGTCGAGGGAAATGGATGGTCGAGGGAGATGGATGGTCGAGGGAAGTGAGGGAAATGGATGGTCGAGGGAAATGGATGGTCGAGGGAGATGGATGGTCAAGGGAAGTGAGGGAAATGGATGGTCGAGGGAAGTGAGGGAAATGGATGGTCGAGGGAAATGGATGGTCGAGGGAGCTGGATGGTCGAGGGAAGTGAGGGAAATGGATGGTCGAGGGAAGTGAGGGAAATGGATGGTCAAGGGAGATGGATGGTCGAGGGAAGTGAGGGAAATGGATGGTCAAGGGAAGTGAGGGAAATGGATGGTCGAGGGAGATGGATGGTCGAGGGAAGTGAGGGAAATGGATGGTCGAGGGAAATGGATGGTCGAGGGAGATGGATGGTCGAGGGAAGTGAGGGAAATGGATGGTCGAGGGAAATGGATGGTCGAGGGAGATGGATGGTCGAGGGAAGTGAGGGAAATGGATGGTCGAGGGAAGTGAGGGAAATGGATGGTCGAGGGAAGTGAGGGAAATGGATGGTCGAGGGAAGTGAGGGAAATGGATGGTCGAGGGAAGTGAGGGAAATGGATGGTCGAGGGAAATGGATGGTCGAGGGAGCTGGATGGTCGAGGGAAGTGAGGGAAATGGATGGTCGAGGGAAGTGAGGGAAATGGATGGTCGAGGGAAGGGGACAGGCAAGGTTCATCAATGAAGGGGAGAGAGAAATGAAGGGAGGGGGAATGGAGAGGGGGAAAGGAAGGGAACGGGGAATGGAGAGAGCGGAAAGGAAGGGGGAAAGGAAGCAGAAATGTGAGGGGACAGAAGCTGGGATTGTTGCTTTGCGGAGGATAGTGAGGAGAATGCAGAAGTTGTGCTTTGGGAGGGAAAAGGGGCTAGGCTGAGAGGCAGTGGTGTAGGGGGCAGAAGACTACTCGAGCTTGGGGGCAACAGAGCAGCGTCCAGATCCTTTTCATTCAATATCCCCTGGCACCCATAGAGTCTGTGGATAACAACTACTGGTGGAATCTTGACTGGTATTTCCCCTCCCAAGACCACTGGTACTGAGGCCAATTGTAAAGCCCCAAATGTCATCTGAGTACAAACTGTGAATCAAAGTTGGGCCTTCTGGTCTGTATGGCTTAGTTCCACACCAGGTCCTGCCTTCATCGACTAAGTTACCTAGGGGAGGTCTTTTAACATTTTAAAGTAAAAAATGCCATAACAGGGTTAATATGGAGCCACTCATGCACTGAAAGGCCCCTCCCACCCCACTAAAACTATCAGCCTCGCGCCTAGCTGAGGGTCTTTGTTTCATAGATTTGCTTCGTGTGATATTGAAATAAACACTGTTCGATACTGTGAGTTTATCCAAACCATCTGAAACTCTCCTTGTGCCTAAGCTGTGTTTGGAGTAGAAGTGTTTTCTAACATTAAGATATTGGTGATTGTGTAAATATTCTCATGGACGTTTGCTCTTATATGTTTGCCTTGTTTATATCAGTCTGTCCTGTTTATATATTGCAGGCTTTACCCTAGAGTGACACCAATTTATAGAGATTGTATGGAGCGCAGAGTTAAACTAGTCACACTGGAGAACTTTATCCACCCATCCAGGCTCCGATCCGTCCATTCGTCCGTCTATCTATTCATCACACAACCATCTCACCCAACTATCTGCACATTCATCTGGCCATTCAACCCACCATCCATCTACCCATCTACCCAACTCTCCATTCATCCATCCACCCCTCCATCTGTTCACTCATCTGCCCAGTCAGCCCATTGACCATTCTTCTGCCCATCCATCTGCCCATCCATCAGTCCATCCATCTGCCCATCCATCAGTCCATCCATCTGCCCATCCATCTGCCCATCCATCTGCCCATCCATCAGTCCATCCATCTGCCCATCCATCTGCCCATCCATCTGCCCATCATTCTGCCCATCCATCAGTCCATCCATCTGCCCATCCATCTGCCCATCCATCAGTCTATCTATCTAACCATCCATCCAGGCTCCGATCTGCCCATTCATCCATCTTCCTATTCATCCTGCTCCCATCCACAACTCTATCCACACGTTTATCTGTCCAAAATCCAAACATGTGCCCATTCACCCTACTGTCCATCCACCCATCCATCCCTCCCTCTGCCCAGCCTTCCAACTGGCTACTCATCTGCCCATCCATCAGTCTATTTATCTCCTATCTATCTGATCATTTATTGGGCTATTCATCCATCCAGCTCATCTGCCCATTCCTCTATCCAGCCACCTTCCCATCTATCTAGCCCCTGTCTATCCATTCAGGTGCCTATTTATTTGCTGTGTCTTTTTCTCCATGTTATCAATACTGCGATGATCATTATTCCTCTGCTCTTCCCTGCCTTGGTCCTCCCATGCTACAAATACACCACCTTGCATGTTGCTCCTCTCTGCATTCTCACCATGATCAGATCAAGACTCATCGCAGCGTCTCCTACTCTAACACATTCTATCCCATTACCCACGGCACTGCTGCATCTGTGAGACTGAGACATTGGGGCCATTTCCACTGGAGCAGGGAAGGCTGAGGAGAATTGATGGAAATGTATAAATATATGAGGGATACAGACATGCTGATACCGACAATATCCTCACGTACCAGCCACAAAGACCCAATCTCCAGCTGCAGTCACTGGATGGAGGTCAGTAGCAGGATCCATGGCTCGTTTTCTTTTCATCCATCCTGGCCCAACAGCAACAACTTGTATTTATATAGCGCCCTTAACATAGTAAAACGTCCCAAGGCGCTTCACAGGAGCGATTATCAAACAGAATTTGACAGCGAGCCACATTAGGAGATATTAGGACAGGTGAGCAAAAAGCTTGGTCAAAGAGGTCGGTTTTAACAAGCGTCTTAAAGAAGGAGAGAGGGATAGAGAGAGGCGGAAAGGTTGAGGGAGGGAATTCCAGAGCTTAGGGCCTAGGCAGCTGAAAGCACGGCCGCGAATGGTGGAGCGAAAGAAATCGGGGATGCGCAAGAGGCCAGAATTAGAGGAGCGCAGCGATCTCGGAGGGTTGTAGGGCTGGAGGAGGTTACGGAGATAGGGAGGGGCGAGGACATGGAGGGATTTGAACACAAGGTGGAGGATTTCCCGGGGACAATGCAGCTGATGGTAGCACCATTACTGCCCTCTGGCTAGAATTAGCTAACCCCCCGACACAGGCCAGAACCTTTCTAATCTGTATGGATCAGTGTGACACCAGGCAGAGCTTTGGCCAAATGACCCAGTGGGTTGGGGAGGGCAGCTGTCACTGCTCTTTATCACATTAGGATTATGTTGGTTTAAAGTGTCCAGGTAGCACGCTCCCTGTTTAAAGCCTTCTTGTTCACCACGGGTGGGTGTCAGCTGTCGGTAGCACTCTCACCTCTGAGTCAGAGGCCGTGAGTTCAAGGCCCACTCCGGAGACTTGAGCACAAAATTTACGCTGACGCTCCCAGTGCAGTGCTGAGGGAGTGCTGCACTGTCGGAGGTGCCGCCTTTCGGGTGAGACATTAAACCGAGGCCCCGTCTGCTCTCTCGGGTAGACGTAAAAGATCCCGTGGCACTATTTCGAAGAAGAGCAGGGGAGTTCGCCCCGGTGTCCCGGCCAATATTTATCCCTCAATCAACGTCACAAAAAAAACAGATGGTCTGGTCATTATCACATTGCTGTCTGTGGGAGCTTGCAGTGCGCAATTTGGCTGCTGCGTTTCCTACATTACAACAGTGACTACACTTCAAAAAGTACTTCATTGGCTGTAAAGCGCTTTGGGATGCCCTGAGGTGGTGAAAGGTGGCGTGTAAATGCAAGTTCTTTCTTTCTTTCTTTCTTTCTTTCGTTTACAACTCTTTCTCCTGGCAGTATTTTTAGCCACACTGCTCTGTGACATTCCAAAGGAGATACAAGTCTGAGGTGTAATTGATACAATATTAACATACTGTACGTAAATCCAGCACACCAACACTGACACTGGATCCCAACTAACGTCTTTCAGACCCAGTAAACTCTTAATATAGTTACTGCTCCAGCACTTACGCCGGTTTTCCCTGTGTCTGTACAGCAACACTCAGTGATCAAAGAAATACTTCAGAAGTTACCACTCTGGGAAGGAACTTCTTTTATATAACTTCCTCATTCACTGCACGCACGTTCAACAGCTGCTGCATAGACCCAAAGCGACTGTTGGGCAATATTAACATACCGAGGGTCAGAAATTCGACTTGGGCGGCATCGCGAGACGGGCGACAGCGAATCGGCCGCCCGTTATTTTTCCATTGCTTTAGACGTGGGTTGTGGAGAGGTTCAGCGGAGTGGAGAGAGGATTTGGCACGAAAGGAGGGTGATGACCTGCGACTGGATCTTCCCGGTTCCTTCCCGATAGGCTCTGGCTGGGAGTTGCCTCCTTCACCCTGACCCTCACCCAGTTTCCTTGGTCAGGGATCAGTAGCTATTCATGGTGGGCTCCCTGCAGAATTACTGACCTCGAGTGGGAGCCCAGCAGTGGGCCCAGAGGGAATCCAGGGCGGTGCTGCAGCGGGAGCTGGGCCCAGCCCCTCCCCCCACGTGCATGGAAGGGGAAAGTCGGAACAGAGCGGGAGAGGGTGGGGTGTGTGGGTGCGGGTGAGGGTGGGGTGTGTGGGTGCGGGTGAGGGTGGGGTGTGTGGGTGCGGGTGAGGGTGGGGTGTGTGGGTGCGGGTGAGGGTGGGGTGTGTGGGTGCGGGTGCGGGTGGGGTGTGTGGGTGCGGGTGAGGGTGGGGTGTGTGGGTGCGGGTGAGGGTGAGGTGTATGGGTGCGGGTGAGGGTGGGGTGTGTGGGTGTGGGTGAGGGTGGGGTGTGTGGGTGCGGGTGAGGGTGGGGAGTGTGGGTGCGGGTGAGGGTGGGGTGTGTGGGTGCGGGTGAGGGTGGGGAGTGTTGGTGCGGGTGAGGGTGGGGTGTGGGGTGCGGGTGAGGGTGGGGTGTGTGGGTGCGGGTGAGGGTGAGGTGTATGGGTGCGGGTGAGGGTGGGGAGTGTTGGTGCGGGTGAGGGTGGGGTGTGTGGGTGCGGGTGAGGGTGGGGTGTGTGGGTGCGGGTGAGGGTGAGGTGTATAGGTGCGGGTGAGGGTGGGGAGTGTTGGTGCGGGTGAGGGTGGGGAGTGTGGGTGCGGGTGAGGGTGGGGTGTGTGGGTGCGGGTGAGGGTGGGGTGTGTGGGTGTGGGTGAGGGTGGGGTGTATGGGTGCGGGTGAGGGTGGGGTGTGTGGGTGCGGGTGAGGGTGGGGAGTGTTGGTGCGGGTGAGGGTGGGGTGTGTGGGTGCGGGTGAGGGTGGGGTGTGTGGGTGCGGGTGAGGGTGGGGTGTATGGGTGCGGGTGAGGGTGGGGAGTGTTGGTGCGGGTGAGGGTGGGGAGTGTTGGTGCGGGTGAGGGTGGGGAGTGTTGGTGCGGGTGAGGGTGGGGAGTGTTGGTGCGGGTGAGGGTGGGGAGTATGGGTGCGGGTGAGGGTGGGGTGTGTGGGTGCGGGTGAGGGTGGGGTGTGTGGGTGCGGGTGAGGGTGGGGAGTGTGGGTGCGGGTGAGGGTGAGGTGTGTGGGTGCGGGTGAGGGTGGGGAGTGTTGGTGCGGGTGAGGGTGGGGAGTGTTGGTGCGGGGTGAGGGTGGGGAGTGTTGGTGCGGGTGAGGGTGGGGAGTGTTGGTGCGGGTGAGGGTGGGGAGTGTTGGTGCGGGTGAGGGTGGGGAGTGTTGGTGCGGGTGAGGGTGGGGAGTGTTGGTGCGGGTGAGGGTGGGGAGTATGGGTGCGGGTGAGGGTGTGGAGTGTTGGTGCGGGTGAGGGTGGGGAGTGTTGGTGCGGGTGAGGGTGGGGACTGTTGGTGCGGGTGAGGGTGGGGACTGTTGGTGCGGGTGAGGGTGGGGTGTGTGGGTGCGGGTGAGGGTGGGGTGTGTGGGACAGATTAAGGAGCAGGTGTGGGCTGGAACCTGAGCTCAGGTTGAGCAGAGCACTGCCCTCCTTAGTAACATAATTAATTCTGTAATTGTTAGTTCCTGTCTCATTAAAAGGTCATATTTACTGGCCCTTCCCTTAACGCTACCTATTTATTGGCCATTTGTCACCAATTCTGGAAGGATTGACATTTAACTCATCAATGGTATAATTATTGCCCTATTAACTCATCGATTCTACAGATGATTTCCTGTTATCTCCGCGATTGTTTGATCCGATCAATGTCACTGAATGTGTCAGTTTTGACACTTCACTCACTAATCTGTAACACCCTCAACAACACTGATTAACTCATTGGTTCTACCATCATTTCCTGTTACCTCATCGATTGTATAATTCTATCTTTGCTCTTGCGGAACGACTAACTTTTACCTCATTAATCCAGTGATTATTTGATTTGTGTGCGTGCTGAGGATTTGAGCTCGTCACTATGATTTGCACAATTACTTTAATTCAGTTGCGCAGTTGTATCCTTGGTAAGTGTAGCAGTTAACGTTGCGTTGTTCCCCAATCGCCTTGGGTCATCAGTTCATTCACGAGCTCACTTCCGTAGCTTTCTTTGAATTTTACTCAGTGACTCTCGATTGGTCGTCTCCAGCTCACGCCAGGCTGTCTCGTTTGGCTCTTCACCCATGAGCTGTTTACATTTTCTGTCCCGCCTGCATACCTTGAGTCATCAGTTGAATGTTCTTCCCTCCCAGCGAAATTAAAATATCTTGACCTTGACATGCAACGAATCTAAGAATAAAGGAAAACATGCAATGAAAAATCCAATCAGCCCATCTACCCTGTCATGGACTCTACCCACTCATTTAATCTCCTTCCACAGCCCATATACACTCTACCCTGTCACGGACTCCTAGAATCATAGGGGGCAATTTTCTGAGCCCCGAGGAGGCGGTTTTGGAGGCGGGAAAGGCGGGAAAATCGGAAACAATGAGTGCGGGTTCGGAACCCGCCTCCAACCCGCCTCCGCGGGATTTTGCCGGTGCCGGTTTTGCAGGGCGGGAAACGGTCCCGCCTCCAGCTGGCCACAGCGCTTGTTAAGAGGATTAAATGCCCATTAAGGGCCTCTCTAAGCCTATTTTGAGAGGCCCTCGTGATTTTTCGAGCATTTCGGCACATTCCATGACCCTCCTAAACCACACCAGCTAAACCTGGCGGGTTGACTAGTGGGTGGTCTCCTCACAGCTGCAGGTCCCACATTAAATCGGAGATTTCATCAGGGATGAGTTGCAGGTGCAAGAACTTTGCTTTAAAAGGTCTCTGAGCACTTTTAGAAGGCCTTCCGAAGTCGAAGGTGCTGCAGCTTGAATCTATCAACTGTGGGACCTCCTTGGAAGACCCTTTCCCCGCTTGCAATGAGCACTTCCCCAACGGAGGCATCTGCAAGCAGCATTTGTTTTCTTTCTCCATGGACCTCAGATTCAGATGAGGAGCATCCACGGCAGCAGCAGAACCAGGCAGCTCAGGAGCAACAGCAGCAGGAGCCCCAACCTCCTGCTCAGGCAGCTCAGCAGCAACAGCAGCAGGAGCCCCAACCTCCTGCTCAGCCACCTGATGCTGCACAGGGCAGAAGGCGCCAATGCATCGAGGCACCTCGCCACAGGAGATACCCCCGAAAGAGGGTTTACAGACAGAGGATGAGCTACCTCAACATGAGTGAGCAGCAGTGCCAAAGGAGGCTGAGACTTTCGCGAGAGGTTGTCCAAGAGATCTGCAGACTGCTGCAGCAAGACCTGGTGCCCAGAGGAATGAGTGGACACCCCTTACCAGTGGCTGTCAAAGTCACCACCGCACTCAACTTCTTTGCCTCAGGCTCTTTCCAGGGATCATCAGCAGACGTCAGCGGCATCTCCCAGTCGGCCGCCCACAGTTGCATCACGCAGGTTACCGATGCCCTTTTTGCTAAGGCCCACAATTACATCCACTTCTCAAGAGATCAAGCAAGTATAATCGCCCGTTTGGTTGGCTTTGCAAATATGGCAGGCATGCCAATGGTGCAGGACATCATAGACTGCACACATGTGGCCCTTAGGGCACCCCATCACAACCCAGCTATCTTTGTCAACCAAAAGGGCTTCTACTCCCTCAACGTACAGCTGGTGTGTAACTACAAGGAGTTTTTGCATGTTTGCGCCAAGTTCTGGGGTAGTTGCCATGACTCTTTCATCCTGCGGAACTCTAATGTTCCTCCGCTTTTCAATCCGCCAAACCAACTTAACGGATGGCTCCTTGGTGACAAGGGCTACCCCCTGAAGAAGTGGCTAATGACGCCAATCAGGAGGCCAGCTAACGAGGCTGAAGAGCACTACAACGCCAGCCACACTTCCACCAGGTCCATCATCGAGCAAACCATTGGGTTGTTGAAGATGCGCTTCCATTGCCTTGATCAATCAGGTGGAGCCCTGCAGTATACACCATACAGGGTCTCCAGAATGGTCGTGGTCTGCTGTACACTGCACAACATCGCACAGTGTCGTGGCTTGCAGCTTCCTGATGAGCAAGTGGCTCAGTTCCAGCCCTCCTCAGATGAGGAGGAGGAGGCTGAGGAGGAGGAGTATCTGGAGGAGGAGGAGGAGGCTGAGGAGGAGGAGTATCTAGAGGAGGAGGAGGAGCAGGAGGAGGAGGAGGAGCAGGAGGAGGAGGAGGAGGAAGTCAGAGCGCCGGTGTATCGACCAGCAGCAGCGGCAGCACGCGAGCACATGGCTGCCCGTGATGCAAGGGATGAACTTATCCTGGCCAGATTTGCATAGGTTGCCAAGTTGGCACATGTCCTTGGCTCCATCCTAAGACATCATTGACAATGGACATGACTCTCTGGCCCCCTTTCACTCTGGCCACCAACCTGACAACGCAAGTGTGGCGGAGCCCGCAATGTGGAGCTGCCTAAGGTGAAAGAACAGATGCCATAACGCCAACATTTTGGCATCAAATCATTTTAATACTTTCCAACAGGGATGGCATTTCATCAATACACAGAAACATTCTCCCAATCTGCACACAGATCTGGAGGTTATATCCCTTGCCAGCTGGACCCACACAGCCTTGGTTTCTTTGGGAGGCCTCTTCCTCCCAGATGAGTGGAAGAGAACCTCCCTGCTAGCTCTCACCCCCTCAACCAACATTTGCAGCGCCTCATCGAGAGCCTCGGGGAGGCCCTTGCCTTGGAATTGGACATAGTGGTTTCTCAGAATATGTTGCAGGTGGTGCAGCATCAGCAGAAATCCTGGGGAATGAGCCAAGGCAGCAAGGCGCCATAAAATCAGACTGGAAAAGTGATGTCAGCAGCGGCGGGTTTCAGTCCCAAAACACTAATTGAGCAAGGGCATCCACACCTCTGAAATCAAGTGACCAATCAGGGGAAAATCGGAAATTTTTGAAACCTATCAGTGGAGGCGGGTTTCAAACCCACCCAAACCGAAACTCGCCTCCATCTCGCCTCCAGTGGGAAAATCGCCCCCATAGAATCATAGAAGTTACGGCACTGAAGGAGGCCATTCGGCCCATCGTGACTGTGCCGGCTGAAAAAAGAGCTATCCAGCCTAATCCCACTGTCCAATTCTACCCAATCATTTAATCTCCTTGCACATCCCATGTACACTCTATCCTATCATGGGCTCTACCCACCCATTTAATCTCCTTTGACAGTCCATGTAGGAGGAGAGAGAGGTGGAGAGGTTTAGGTAGGGAATTCCAGAGCTTAGGACCTAGACAGCTGAAGGTATGGCCACCAAAGCTGGGGCAAAGGACACTGGGGATGCACAAGAGGCCAGAATTGGAGGAGGGCTGTAGGGCTCGAGGAGATTGCAGAGATAGGGAGGGGCAAGGCCATGGAGGGATTTGAAAACAAGAATGAGAATTTTAAACTCGAGGCGTTGCTGAACCGGGAGCCAATGTAGGTCAGCGAGCACAGGGGTTGATGGTTGAATGGGTCTTGGCGCGAGTTAGGATATGGGCAGCAGAGTTCAGGGCATGTTTGTCACATCTAGGTGACCTGCTTGTGTTGTCACTCTGCAGGGTGTAGGGTTGCCAAACCTGCAGGATTCTCCAGGAATTAAAGATTAATCTCTCGGACACTGCAAAATCATAGGGGCGTTAAAAAAACGGTGGGAGTTTCATCATTTTCTTTGAACATTTTCGTTTATTGGTTGTGTAGATATTGGAGATGGGGAAAAGAGGGCTGTTTGACTGACAGTTAGGAATCATCCAATCGGATAACAAAGAGACTATTTGCTTTCCAATGGGAGTGGGAAGGCGGGGCATTGTGAGGATGGATGTGTCGGGCAACCAATGGCGGGAGTGTGCGGGCGGGGCATTGTGAGGATGGATGTGTCGGGCAACCAATGGCCGGAGTGGGAAAGCAGGGCATTGTGAGGATGGATGTGTTGGGCAACCAATGGCGGGAGTGTGCGGGCGGGGCATTGTGGGGATGGATGTGTCGGGCAACCAATGGCCGGAGTGTGCAGGCGGGGGGGGGCGGAGCTGTTGGAGGCCGAAGGTCAACTGATGAAACCTCCAGGTAGAGGTCCAACCAGAGTTGGCGATCTTACGCTGCAGGGTGGCTGAAGTGACTACTTGTCACTGCTTATTGAGGGTGCAGCCATTTCAAAGGCTTTCACTTCTCTCTTTGGGGGCTTCTAAACTCCTCATAGCGAACAAAACTCCACATAAGGGTTTCCGTTTGCACAGAAAGACTGAATCGCAGAACGTGATCCCAAAGCACGAATAAAAATCCTGAAAGAACAAGGAGTTTAACTTATTCAGTCACCTTGGAGCTGTGGCCTAGGTCACAGCCCTTTATTAAGGGCTGTTTTTCAATTGCACATTCTGCCTTCTGGCAGCTTCTCTGACATTGTCTGTCAGCCTTTCTGCATTGTTCACCCCTGTCCTACTACATTCTCTGACAAAACGCCCCCTTTTCCTGGTCCAAATCAACCATTCTGCCCCATCAAGCATTTAATCATCTAAGTCTACACCTTTTGCTAAGGCGCTTTGAGTAATAGAAAATGCTCTCCTCAGGAAGCTATTATCAGTTGCAATCCTTGTGTATCCAAGAATAGCTTCCTACAGGAAACATTATCCATTGCTGAAGTCTTGTTGGTGTAAATTGATCTGTTAGCATGGCATTACAGTTGGACTCCATGAACTACCACTAGATGTTCCTCATATAAAAGAAAGCTTTTCTCATGGAAAATGGTGATGAAGTTATGGACGAGCATGTGATTCACTCCTCAGAGTGATAGTTATTCCAAGCCCTTTGTACCAGAATTTCAATCTTAGAGTAAAAACAGAGACAAAGACTGATGGCATGTCTTATTGGCAAAGGACCTCACATAACTGAGGATGAGGCATCTGCTACTAATCAAAACTGCTGGGCTCCTTGCCAAAGGCCAGTCCTTGAGGCCTCATAGAAGTGACCTCTGCACTCTCATTAGTGCTAATAAAAGTGACGATGGCAATTGGAATAGATGTCCCACCCACTCTGCCCAAACACCTCAACAATCAGGCCCTTGTACTTAGGGTTGGGAGCCTAATCTTCTCCAGTTGCGGTGAGAATGAGCCTGACCTATCGACAGCTAGCCTCCGTCTGCGCTCCAGCCGCTTAAAAGAACACAAGAGATTTCGAGCTGACTGCCACTCCTGGGCCAAGAGTGAAATAGAAACCATCACCTTGGAGTTGACTTAGTTGATGAAACAGGATACTTTGGCTTCAGATTGGCAGAAACACCTGGCAGGGACCTCCAGTCATTCACTGTAGGGATGGGAAGAAAAGGCCCGAGTTTTGTTAGATTGAGCGGGTCAGTTAAGAGGGTTTGTTTCATTCCTCCTTCCCCCCCACCCCCTTGCCATATTTTTCTTCAGTATTTGGCAAACTGAAGGAACACAGGTTGACTTCTTCACAAATGGGTAGAGAATGGCATGTCACCATCATCAACAAACAGAAAGAACAAACCAAAAATTTAAAGTTCAGTTTTTTGGAGAGACAAGAGAAACTGGGAGTGTTCTCCTTAGAGCAGAGAAGGTTAAGGGGAGATTTAAAATTCGGCTCAGAGTCATTGAGGTAGAGTGCTTGATAGAGACACTCCGACACAGAAGGGAAGGAGAGGAATTTCTGGATAGTTTTCTCCAGAGTACGGTCACAACTCAGAGGAAATCACAGGTGCAGGAAGGGGAGAATGTGACTTTCAGTGAACAGGTCAGAGGGAACCTAGGTGAGGTAGAAGAGGAGGTCCCACAGGCACTGGTTCTATCCAATAGGTTTGAGGTACTTGCTACCTGTGAGGATAAAAGAAAGTCTTGAAAGACTTGCATTTATATAGCGCCTTTCACGACCACCAGACGTCTCAAAGCGCTTCACAGCCAATGATGTACTTTTTGGAGTGTAGTCACTGTTGTAATGTGGGAAACGCGACAGACAATTTGCGCACAGCAAGCTCCCACAAACAGCAATGTGATAATGACCAGATAATCTGTTTTAGTGATGTTGATTGAGGGATAAATATTGGACAGGACACCGGGGAGAACTCCCCTGCTCTTCTTCAAAATAGTGCCATGGGATCTTTTACGACCACCTGAGAGGGCAGACGGGGCCTCGGTTTAATGTCTCATCCGAAAGACGGCACCTCCGACAGTGCAGCACTCCCTCAGTACTGCACTGGAGTGTCAGCCTAGCTTTATGTGCTCAAGTCCCTGGAGCGGGACTCTGAACCCACAACCTTCTGACTCAGAGGCGAGAGTGCCACCCACTGAGGAGAAAGACTGCGAGGAGGATAGCCACAATTCTGGCCAAGACACCGTGGAGCAGATGGCTGTCCAACAGAAGAGAAATGTGGTAGTTATAGGGGATTCAATAATTAGGGGGATAGATAGCATCCTCTGCAGTCACAAATAAGAGTCCCGAAGGTTGTGTTTCCTACCTGGTGGCAGGGTAATGGATATCTCGAAACGGCTGGAAAGGAACCTAGATAGGGAGGGGGAAGATCCAGTTGTCCTGGTCCACGTTGGGACAAACTTCATAGGAAAGAAGAGGGAGGAGATCCTGTTGAGAGTGCATCAGGAGTTAGGTGCTAAATTAAAAGGCAGGACCGCGAAGGCAATAATCTTGTGATTATTACCCGAGCCACATGCTAATTGGCACAGGGACAAATAGATCAGGAAAGTAAATAAATGGTTGAAGGATTGGTGTGGGAAAGAGGGGTTCCATTTCCTGGGGCACTGGCACCAGTACTGGGACAGGAGGGGGCTGTACTGCTGAGGTGGGCTGCATCTGGGACCATGGTCCTAGCGGAAAGGATAAATAGGGCTGTAGAAAGGACTTTAAGCTAATAAACGGGGGAGGGGCGGGCTCAGGCAGAACTAAAAATAAAAGTGAAAATAGCCTAAAGATAAGTAAAAGATGAGAGCGAAGTCCAGATCATAAATAGTGTTAACGGTAAGATAAATACGTCAGGTTCAGATTAAAATATAGGAAATAATAATAAAATAACTGATAAAAATACAACAGGAGTTATAAAAAACAAGGAGTGTGATAAGTTAAACTGTGGGAGAAAAACAGCATCAGGGTTACAGGGCAGGGTTGGATCTGTTGCCCAAGTATGAGTTCTATGCATTAATGCATGTAGCATTAGCAATAAAACAAGTGAAATATAAGTGATGTAGTGGGCATCACTGTGACCCGGCTACATGCTGGGCATTACTGGGCGATAAGTATACCAGGTAATGAGGTCTTTGGAAAGGACAGGGGAATTGGAAAAGGAGGAGCAGTGGCCATATTGATAAAGGACACTATTGCAGCATTAGAAAGAGGCGATATCAATAAGGGTGAGCAGGCAGTAGACACGCTAAGGATAGAACTGGGGAATAGAAAAGGATTTAAAACTTTGGTGGGAGTTGCCTACAGGCCTCCTGATAGCAGTGATTAAGTAATGGGATGTATAAACACGGAAATCAGAGAAGGTTGTTGTAAGAACAGTATAGTTATAATAGGTGGCTTTCATTTTCACACAGACTGGGGAAGCAGATCAGCTCGCGTCCCAAAGGCAGTGAATTTCTTGAGTGTATTTGAGGCAGTTTCCTGGAACAAGATTGAGAAGTCGCACAACACCAGGTTATAGTCCAACAGTTTCACCTGACGAAGGAGCAGCGCTCCGAAAGCTTGTGATTTCAAATAAAGCTGTTGGACTATAACCTGGTGTTGTGCGACTTCTCACATTTGTCCACCCCAGTCCAACACCGGCATCTCCACATCCTGGAACAAGATGTTCTTGAACCAACTCGAGAACAGGCCATCTTAGATTCAGTGATGAGTAATGAGCTTGAATTAGTCAATAATCTAACGGTAAAGGAACACCTAGCTAACAGGGACCGCAAGACGATTGAATTAGACATTAGGTTTGAGAGGGAGAAGGGTGAGTCATGAACCAAGGTTGTAAATTTGGGTGAGGCGGACTTCGAAGGGATTAGGCAGGAATGGTGAGGTGAGAGGTGAGAGTGACTGCCTTTGACATCAAGGCAGCATTTGACCGAGTGTGGCATCGAGGAGCGCTAGTAAAACTGAAGTCAATGGGAATCAGGGGGGAAACTCTCCACTGGCTGGAGTCATACCTGGCACAAAGAAAGATGGTTGTAGTGGTTGAAGGTCAATCATCACAGCCCCAGGACATCGCTGCATAAGGTCAGAAATGAGGATGTTCGCTGATGACTGCACAGTGTTCAGTGCCATTCACAACTCCTCAAATAATGAAGCAGTCCATGCCCGCATGCAACAAGAGCTGGACGATGTTCAGACTTGGGCTGATAAGTGGCAGGTAACATTTGCGCCACAGAAGTGCCAGGCAATGACTATCTCCAAGAAGAGAGAGTCTCACCACCACCCCTTGACATTCAACGGCATTACCATCGCCGAATTCCCCACCATCAACATCCTGGGGGTCACCATTGACCAGAAACTTAACTGGACCAGCCACATAAATACTGTGGCAACAAGAGCAGGTCAGAGGCTAGGTATTCTGCGGTGAGTGTCTCACCTCCTGACTCCCCAATGCCTTTCCACCTTCTACAAGGCACAAGTAAGGAGTGTGATGGAATATTCTCCACTTGCCTGGATAAGTGCAGCTCCAACAACACTCAAGAAGCTCGACACCATCCAGGACAAAGCAGCCCACTTGATTGGCACCCCATCCACCACCTTAAACATTCACTCCCTCCACCACCGGCGTACCGTGGCTGCAGTGTGTACCATCTACAAGATCCACTGCAGCAACTCGCCAAGGCTTCTTCGGCAGCACCTCCCAAACCCGCGACCTCTTCCACCTAGAAGGACGAGGGCAGCAGGCGTATGGGAACACCAACACCTCCAAGTTCCCCTCCAAGTCACACACCATCCTGATTTAGAAGTATATCGCCGACCCTTCATCGTCGCTGGGTCAAAATCCCTGGAACTCCCTCCCTAACAGCACAGTGGGAGTACCTTCACCCACGGACTGCAGCGGTTCAAGAAGGCGGCTCACCACCACCTTCTCAAGGGCAATTAGGGATGGGCAATAACTGCTGGCCTTGCCAGCGATGCCCACATCCCATAAAACGAATTTTAAAAAATTGACTACAGTAGACTGGGCAGAACTATTAATGGATAAAACTACAGGTGAACACTGGGAGGTGCTCAAAGAAGTATTTGGTAGAATACAAGATCTGTAAATATTCCGAAAGGGCGAGAGCTCTACTTGTGTAATTAAACAACCTTGGCCAACAAGAGAAGTGAGAGATAGTATAAAACTAAAAGAAAGGGCTTATACGAAGGCAAAGAACAGTAGAGATCCCGTGGACTGGGAGAGACACAAAGAAAGTAGTAAGAGTTGCAAAAAGGGATTATGAGAAAAAACTTGCAAGGGATATCAAGGACAACACTAAAAGTTTCTACAAGTATATTAAGAGAAAGAGGGTGACTAAAAGTAACGTGGGTCCCTTAAACGCAGGTGATATTGTAATTGAAAATCAAGAAATTAGGTAGAGGCTGAGGATAATGTACCAGAAATACGAGGAAAAATAAAAAAATAAATCAAGGGGAGGAACTAACTAGATTTAATATAAGTTAAAAAATGGTAATGAAATAATAATGAGAGTAAAGTTAGACAAACCTCCAGATCCTGATGGTTTCCACCCCAGGGTATTAAAGGAAGTAGGTGAAGAAATTGTAGATGCTCTAGTCATCATCTTCCAAAACTCTCTCGATTCAGGAATTGTCCCCTTGGATTGGAATCAGTAAATCAGTAAAAGCTCGTGGACAGGTACAAAAAATAATTTAAAAGGCTAATGGAATGTCGGCCTTTACCTCAAGAGGGCTGGAATGCAAATGGGTGGAAGTGATGTTACAGCTGTACAGAACTCTGGTTAGACCCCATCTGGAGTACTGCATTCAGGAAGGATGTACTGGCCTTGGAGGGGGTGCAGCGCAGATTTGCCATAATGATACCCGGGGCTAAAAGGGTTATATTATGAGAGCAGGTTGTATAGACTAGGCTTGTGTTCCCTTGAGTATGGAAGATTAAGGGATGATCTAATTGGGGTCTTTAAGAAGATTAAAGGAGTTGATAGGGTAGATAGAGAGAAACTATTTCCTCTCGAACAAGGGGGTATAACCTTAAAATTAGAGCTGAGGCATTAAAGGGTGATGTCAGGAAGCATTTCTTCCCACAAAGGGTAGTGGAAATCTGGAACTCTCTCCCCCAAAAAGCTGTTGAGGCTGGGGGTCAATCGAAAATTTCAAAACTAAAACTGATAGATTTTTGTTAGGCAAGGGTATTAAGGGTTATGGAACCAAGACATGTAATTGGAGTTAAGATACAGATGAGGCACGACCTAATTGAATAGTGGAACAGGCTCGAGGGGCTGAACGGTCTCCTCCTGTTCCTATGTTCCTGTGTGCTCAAGTCTCTGGAGTGGGACTTGAGCCCACAACCTTCTGACTCAGAGGCGCGAGTGCTCCCATTAGTTTAGATCTTTTGCCAAAGATCCTGATTATCGAGGACAATGCAGAAGGAAATGGGTTAAACATGCAGCAGTCGTTCCAATATGCAAATCTTCTGTTGGCCAGGCTATTAACGGGTATTAAAGGTTCAGACATTGTTTACATAGTTATGCAGCTCTCCCGCTAAGGTAGATGAGTGGTTTACATGCTTAATAGGAGCAATTGGGCAACAGTGTAGTGTTAAAGGTTTAGTAATACCAGGGCTCGTGTTTCAGTGTTTAGCAGGTGGAATCTTTGGCACTCGGCAATTCCATACACATTTTTTTAGCTCCCACGCCCTTCCCTCCTGTAGCTATGGACCCATGATGGAGTGGACACAGGTCGCCCTCCCGTACCTTGTGCAAATGGCCATTTGTCACAGGTAAGACGAGAACCATTGTTCTCAACATTTTCAGTCTGAGGGACCCGTCAATTCTGACACACTCCTGGGGATCCCCTGTAAATAATGACACACTCCCGGGGATCCCCTGTAAATACTGACACACTCCCGGGGACCCCCTGTAAATACTGACACACTCCCGGGGACCCCCTGTAAATACTGACACACTCCTGGGGATCCCCTGTAAATACTGACACACTCCCGGGGACCCCCTGTAAATACTGCCACACACCCGGGGACCCCCTGTAAATACTGCCACACTCCCGGGGACCCCCTGTAAATACTGACACACTCCTGGGGATCCCCTGTAAATACTGACACACTCCCAGGGATCCCCTGTAAATACTGACACACTCCCGGGGACCCCCTGTAAATACTGACACACTCCCGGGGATCCCCTGTAAATACTGACACACTCCCGGGGAACCCCTGTAAATACTGACACACTCCCGGGGACCCCCTGTAAATACTGACACACTCCCGGGGACCCCCTGTAAATACTGACACACTCCCGGGGACACCCTGTAAATACTGACACACTCCCAGGGACCCCCTGTAAATACTGACACACTCCCGGGGACCCCCTGTAAATAATGACACACTCCCGGGGACCCCTTGTAAATACTGACACACTCCCGGGGACCCCCTGTAAATACTTACACACTCCTGGAGAACCCCTGTAAACACTGACACACTCCCAGGGATCCCCTGTAAATACTTACACACTCCCGGGGACCCCCTGTAAATACTGACACACTCCCGGGGACCCCCTGTAAATACTGACACACTCCCGGGGACCCCCTGTAAATACTGACACACTCCCGGGGACCCCCTGTAAATACTGACACACTCCTGGGGACCCCCTGTAAATACTGACACACTCCCGGGGACCCCCCTGTAAATACTGACACACTCCCGGGGATCCCCTGTAAATATTGACACACTCCCGGGGACCCCCTGTAAATACTGACACACTCCCGGGGATCCCCTGTAAATACTGACACACTCCCGGGGACCCCCTGTAAATACTGACACACTCCCGGGGACCCTCTGTAAACACTGACACACTCCCGGGGACACCCTGTAAATACTGACACACTCCCGGGGACCCCCTGAAAATACTGACACACTCCCAGGGACCCTCTGTAAACACTGACACACTCCCGGGGACACCCTGTAAATACTGACACACTCCCGGGAACCCCCTGTAAATACTGACACACTCCTGGGGACCCCCTGTAAATACTGACACACTCCTGGGGACCCCTGTAAATACTGACACACTCCCAGGGATCCCCTGTAAATACTGACACACTCCCGGGGAACCCCTGTAAATACTGACACACTCCCGGGGACCCCCTGTAAATACTGACACACTCCCGGGGACCCCCTGTAAATACTGACACACTCCCGGGGACACCCTGTAAATACTGACACACTCCCAGGGACCCCCTGTAAATACTGACACACTCCCGGGGACCCCCTGTAAATAATGACCCACTCCCGGGGACCCCTTGTAAATACTGACACACTCCCGGGGACCCCCTGTAAATACTTACACACTCCTGGAGAACCCCTGTAAACACTGACACACTCCCAGGGATCCCCTGTAAATACTTACACACTCCCGGGGACCCCCTGTAAATACTGTCACACTCCCGGGGACACCCTGTAAATACTGACACACTCCCGGGGACCCCCCTGTAAATACTGACGCACTCCCGGGGACCCCCTGTAAATATTGACACACTCCCGGGAACCATCTGTAAATACTGACACACTCCCGGGGACCCCCTGTAAATATTGACACACTCCCGGAGACATCCTGTAAATACTGACACACTCCCGGGGTCCCCCTGTAAATATTGACACACTCCCGGGACCCCCTGTAAATACTGACACACTCCCGGGGACCCCCCTGTAAATACTGACACACTCCTGGGGATCCCCTGTAAATATTGACACACTCCCGGGAACCATCTGTAAATACTGACACACTCCCGGGGACCCCCTGTAAATACTGACACACTCCCGGGGACACCCTGTAAATACTGACACACTCCCGGGGACCCCCTGAAAATACTGACACACTCCTGGGGACCCATGTAAATACTGACACACTCCCAGGGATCCCCTGTAAATACTGACACACTCCCGGGGACCCCCTGTAAATACTGACACACTCCCGGGGATCCCCTGTAAATACTGACACACTCCCGGGGAACCCCTGTAAATACTGACACACTCCCGGGGACCCCCTGTAAATACTGACACACTCCCGGGGACCCCCTGTAAATACTGACACACTCCCGGGGACACCCTGTAAATACTGACACACTCCCAGGGACCCCCTGTAAATACTGACACACTCCCGGGGACCCCCTGTAAATAATGACACACTCCCGGGGACCCCTTGTAAATACTGACACACTCCTGGGGACCCCCTGTAAATACTGACACACTCCCGGGGACCCCCTGTAAATACTTACACACTCCTGGAGAACCCCTGTAAACACTGACACACTCCCAGGGATCCCCTGTAAATACTTACACACTCCCGGGGACCCCCTGTAAAGACTGTCACACTCCCGGGGACACCCTGTAAATACTGACACACTCCCGGGGACCCCCCTGTAAAGACTGACGCACTCCCGGGGACCCCCTGTAAATATTGACACACTCCCGGGAACCATCTGTAAATACTGACACACTCCCGGGGACCCCCTGTAAATATTGACACACTCCCGGAGACATCCTGTAAACACTGACACACTCCTGGGGACCCCCTGTAAATATTGACACACTCCCGGGGACCCCCTGTAAATATTGACACACTCCCGGAGACATCCTGTAAACACTGACACACTCCTGGGGACCCCCTGTAAATATTGACACACTCCCAGGGATCCCCTGTATATACTGACACACTCCCGGGGTCCCCCTGTAAATATTGACACACTCCCGGGACCCCCTGTAAATACTGACACACTCCCGGGGACCCCCCTGTAAATACTGACACACTCCTGGGGATCCCCTGTAAATATTGACACACTCCCGGGAACCATCTGTAAATACTGATACACTCCCGGGGACCCCCTGTAAATACTGACACACTCCCGGGGACCCCCTGTAAATACTGACACACTCCTGGGGATCCCCTGTAAATATTGACACACTCCCGGGAACCATCTGTAAATACTGACACACTCCCGGGGACCCCCTGTAAATACTGACACACTCCCAGGACACCCTGTAAATACTGACACACTCCCAGGGATCCCCTGTAAATACTGACACACTCCCGGGAACCCCCTGTAAATACTGACACACTCCCAGGGACCGCCTGTAAATACTGACACACTCCCGGGGACCCCCTGTAATTACTGACACACTACCGGGGACCCCCTGTAAATACTGACACACTCCCGGGGACCCCCTGTAAATACTGACACACTCCTGGGGATCCCCTGTAAATAATGACACACTCCTGGGGACCCCCTGTAAATACTGACACACTCCTGGGGATCCCCTGTAAATACTGACACACTCCCGGAAACCATCTGTAAATACTGACACACTCCCGGGAACCATCTGTAAATACTGACACACTCCCGGGAACCATCTGTAAATACTGACACACTCCTGGGGATCCCCTGTAAATACTGACACACTCCCGGGAACCATCTGTAAATACTGACACACTCCCAGGGAGCCCCTGTAAATACTGACACACTCCTGGGGACCCCCTGTAAATACTGACACACTCCCGGGGACCCCCCTGTAAATACTGACACACTCCCGGGGATCCCCTGTAAATATTGACACACTCCCGGGGACCCCCTGTAAATACTGACACACTCCCGGGGATCCCCTGTAAATACTGACACACTCCCGGGGACCCTCTGTAAACACTGACACACTCCCGGGGACACCCTGTAAATACTGACACACTCCCGGGGACCCCCTGAAAATACTGACACACTCCCAGGGACCCTCTGTAAACACTGACACACTCCCGGGGACACCCTGAAAATACTGACACACTCCCGGGAACCCCCTGTAAATACTGACACACTCCTGGTGACCCCCTGTAAATACTGACACACTCCTGGGGACCCCCTGTAAATACTGACACACTCCTGGGGACCCCTGTAAATACTGACACACTCCCAGGGATCCCCTGTAAATACTGACACACTCCCGGGGACCCCCTGTAAATACTGACACACTCCCGGGGATCCCCTGTAAATACTGACACACTCCCGGGGAACCCCTGTAAATACTGACACACTCCCGGGGACCCCCTGTAAATACTGACACACTCCCGGGGACCCCCTGTAAATACTGACACACTCCCGGGGACACCCTGTAAATACTGACACACTCCCAGGGACCCCCTGTAAATACTGACACACTCCCGGGGACCCCCTGTAAATAATGACACACTCCCGGGGACCCCTTGTAAATACTGACACACTCCTGGGGACCCCCTGTAAATACTGACACACTCCCGGGGACCCCCTGTAAATACTTACACACTCCCGGAGAACCCCTGTAAATACTGACACACTCCTGGAGAACCCCTGTAAACACTGACACACTCCCAGGGATCCCCTGTAAATACTTACACACTCCCGGGGACCCCCTGTAAATACTGTCACACTCCCGGGGACACCCTGTAAATACTGACACACTCCCGGGGACCCCCCTGTAAATACTGACGCACTCCCGGGGACCCCCTGTAAATATTGACACACTCCCGGGAACCATCTGTAAATACTGACACACTCCCGGGGACCCCCTGTAAATATTGACACACTCCCGGAGACATCCTGTAAATACTGACACACTCCCGGGGTCCCCCTGTAAATATTGACACACTCCCGGGACCCCCTGTAAATACTGACACACTCCCGGGGACCCCCCTGTAAATACTGACACACTCCTGGGGATCCCCTGTAAATATTGACACACTCCCGGGAACCATCTGTAAATACTGACACACTCCCGGGGACCCCCTGTAAATACTGACACACTCCCGGGGACCCCCTGTAAATACTGACACACTCCTGGGGATCCCCTGTAAATATTGACACACTCCCGGGAACCATCTGTAAATACTGACACACTCCCGGGGACCCCCTGTAAATACTGACACACTCCCAGGACACCCTGTAAATACTGACACACTCCCAGGGATCCCCTGTAAATACTGACACACTCCCGGGAACCCCCTGTAAATACTGACACACTCCCAGGGACCGCCTGTAAATACTGACACACTCCCGGGGACCCCCTGTAATTACTGACACACTACCGGGGACCCCCTGTAAATACTGACACACTCCCGGGGACCCCCTGTAAATACTGACACACTCCTGGGGATCCCCTGTAAATAATGACACACTCCTGGGGACTCCTGTAAATACTGACACACTCCCGGGGACCCCCTGTAAATACTGACACACTCCTGGGGATCCCCTGTAAATACTGACACACTCCCGGGGACCCCCTGTAAATACTGACACACTCCTGGGGATCCCCTGTAAATAATGACACACTCCTGGGGACCCCCTGTAAATACTGACACACTCCTGGGGATCCCCTGTAAATACTGACACACTCCTGGGGATCCCCTGTAAATAATGACACACTCCTGGGGACTCCTGTAAATACTGACACACTCCCGGGGACCCCCTGTAAATACTGACACACTCCCGGGGACCCCCTGTAAATACTGACACACTCCTGGGGATCCCCTGTAAATAATGACACACTCCTGGGGACCCCCTGTAAATACTGAGACACTCCTGGGGATCCCCTGTAAATACTGACACACTCCCGGAAACCATCTGTAAATACTGACACACTCCCGGGAACCATCTGTAAATACTGACACACTCCCGGGAACCATCTGTAAATACTGACACACTCCTGGGGATCCCCTGTAAATACTGACACACTCCCGGGAACCATCTGTAAATACTGACACACTCCCAGGGAGCCCCTGTAAATACTGACACACTCCCGGATACATCCTGTAAATTCTGACACATAGGAACAGGAACCTATGTTCAGCCATTCAATTAGATCATGGCTGGTCTGTACCCTAACTCCATCCACCCGCCTTGGCTCCATATCCCGTAATACCCTCGGCTAGCAGTAATCTTATCTAGCTTATCTAGCTTCCACTTAAATGCATCTTAAAATTATAACGGAGTATTTGAAAAAGAAAAACATTTGAAAGGGTACGAAGATAAAGGGCAGGAGAGTGCGATTAAGTGGATGGCTCTTGCGGAGAGCCAGCACAGGCACGATGGGCTGAATTGTCTCCTTTAATGTACTGTACAATTCTGTGATTCCGCGATTAAAACATCTAGAGCTGGCTGATTTATATAAATAACCAGTGACGAGCAGCACGTTATAAGACAGTCGTGAACCGCTGCATCGAATCCTGAGTGATTCACACAATCATCGAATTCCAACAGGATATTCCGGCCGACAAAACATTCCCAGACGCGTCCCACTGAGGCTCTGTTGGTCAGTGCGCTGCCTGGTATGGAACACAGCGAGTTAAAAAGCAAAAGGTCACAAGACGGGAGTCATTTCTCCCCCCACCCCCCCCCAACACCGCTTCCCATCAATATTCACTCTCTCCCTCTCCCCCCTCCTCTTGTTGAGTTGTGATCCATCGTCTAATGATACTTCACTCAGCGGCCATTCTTCCTGTGGCCGTCCATGCGGTGAATGCCGTAGGCAGGCTAAACCCCCGCAGAGTTCAGGCGAGCCTACCTGCGTGAGCTCTGCGGTCGCCAACCCTGGTTGGAGATTTTCCTGGAGGTTCCATCACCTGACTTCCCACCGCCCCGCCATTGGCCGCCCGACACGTCGATCCTCGCGGCGTCCCGTCTTCCCACGCCAATCCGAGAGCCCATAGACCCTTCACTACCCCATCAGGTGATTTTTCACAGTCAGTCAAACAGTCAGCCTTTATTCCCTCATGCCCAATATTTTTATAACTAATAAACACAAGTGGCGAAAGAAATTTTTTTTTAACGAACACAATTGTTTTTTATTGCCACAACTATTTTCTTCCTGGGCTGCTCACGGCAGTGTCCTGGAGATTAGAGTTTCATTTCTTGAGAGTCCAGGGCAACCCTGGAGGATTGGCAACCCTAGTGAGCTCAGTACACACTCAGGTTCAAGCCTGTGACTTCCCTTGTCTGGAACTGGGCTTAGGAGCATAGTGGTTATGTTACTGTGCCAGTAATCCATGAGACCTAGACTTAATGATCCATGTAAACAGACGAGTTCAAATCCCACTATGGCAGCTGGGGAATTTATACTTCAGTTAATTAAATAAATCTGGAATAAAAAAACCTAGTATCAGCAATGGTGACCATGAAACTACTGAGATTGTCATAAAAAGGTCCACTAATGCCTTTAATGCCGTCCTCACCCAGTCCGGCCTATATGTGACTCCAGACCCACAGCAATGTGGTTGACTTTTAACTGCCCTCTATGGTTCAAGAAGGCGGCTCACCACCACCTTCTCAGGGGCAATTAGGGATGGGCAATAAATGCCGGCCTTGCCAGCGACGCCCACATCCCATGAACGAATAAGAAAAAGTCAACAGGGGAACCAGAGATTAGTAGGTACATAAGGGGTCTTAACCCTGGCAGAGCGGGACTCCTGCCCTCTGACCATGTCCGAAATTCCGGTGTCACTTGCATCGAGTATGGCGGGCTCCACGCACTGGGTAGCTGGGGCAACAGGGAGATAGGGTTGAGATTCTCAGTGGAAGGGCAGCCACCTCACGGCAGATATACTTGTAAGGAAAACCGCCGGCTCCCAACATGTAGTGGGCCCCACGCGCCAGTGAGGCTGGGGGACAATGGTGGTGAAATGTGCGGGAATCCCAGCAGGTGACGTCATCGACCCCCGCAGCCCCGCCCCCATTCAGTGATGTCAGGGTCGAATGAGGGCCAGCAGACGAAGAACCCACCTACACTGTCAGCGCGCACCAACCAGGACAGAGACCCGCACAACTGGGTCCCAACCCACACTCCACCGTCCTTCAGACGAGGCAGTAAAAGTCTGCCTCTCAGGTGGACGTAAAAGATCCCATGACACTATTTCGAAGAAGAGCAAGGGAGTTTCTCCCCGGTGTCCTGGCCAATATATATCCCTCAATCAACATCACTAAAACAAATTATCTGGTCACTATCACATTGCTGTTTCTGGGAGCTTGCTGTGCGCAAATTGGCTGCCACGTTTCCTACATTACAACAGTGACTCCACTTCAAAAGTGCTTCATTGTGCCTTGGGACGTCATGAGGTCATAAAAGGCGCTAAAGAAATGCAAGTTCTTTCTTTCTTGGCATCTTGGTAGCCCCCACACCCACGCCCTCTCTCCCGCATCAGCTGAAAAGACTGGAGTTTCCGGCCCTTAGCAGCGGATTTTTCCTCCCTGGCGCTTGGGCGTAAATGGTTGCCTTGGTGGAGAGGAAGAGCGAGCTGAGAGGATGGCGTAACGAGGCCGTAAGCGGCCTGTAGCGAAACCTCCACCAGCACTGTCCATAGAGAGCAGCTGCACAGGCCCCAGCTGATCTCTGGCCCAAGGTATCTAGAAAAGAGAGAAGGGACTTAACTGCAGGACTGCCGGTGTCTAAATCGTTCTTACAAAATTCCCCGCTCCACAGTTCCAGCGGCACCTTTAACACACCATTGGCGGCCGTGTGTGAGCTGCCTGGGCCCTAAGCTCTGTAATTCCCTACCTAAACCTCTCCGCCTCGCTACCTCTCTTTCCTCCTTTAAGATGCTCCTAAAACCTACCTCCTTGACCAAGTATTTGGTCACCTGTCCTAATATCTACTTATGTGGCTTGGTGTCAAATTTGGCTTGACAATCGCTCCTGTGAAGTGCCTTGGAATGTTAAAAGCTCGATATAAATACAAGTTGTTGTTAAAATACATGGGCCAGCACCTCTGCTAAAGGGGGAAGCAGTGGGGGGGGGCGTGTGGAGGGAGATTCTGTTCACGGGGATAAGCATTCGCAAGCCGGTGTGGTTGTCAAGAAAAATGTGTTGTGTTCGGAAAATCCGTCTATTTTCAGGCCTAACTCCGAAGAATGGCCTACGTGGGCCATAAACCGAGGACATTCTGGCCGGTTGCCCGAGTTGGGGGGGTGGGGGTGCCACATTTCTATCAGGTGGCAGCCTGAGGCCCGATCCAAAATGCTACGGGCTTAAGATCATCAAGCACGTAGCCCTGCCCCCAGTGTAATAATGACCTGCTTTGCAGGCTGACAGCAGACCCACGTCCCATGTCCCTCACCCCCTCGAAGGGGTTGGCTGCCTTCAAAGGTCGGGCTATTTTTTGCCAGCCAGCATTTGAAGGCATGTGGTCACAATAGTGGTCTCATGCCCTCCAGATGTCGGCCGGGAGCATGCTACATTCACGTAGGAGAGTGGTGCTGCCTTTCCATTTACAGCAAGTGCTGTTTGCCGAATGGGAGGTCGGTGCGATGATGTCAAGATAAATTTAGCGGTGCTGCTGACATTTTGACTTGACACGGAGAACGTGGATGACAGCCAGAGGCATTCAAACAACAGGGCACGTGGTCGGCAGTGTCAGCTGACTGCACTGCACTTGACTTGCATCAGCCACAGGTGGCCTCTGATGCGGAGGCGTGTAAGTGTGAGAACTCAGTGTGATTGACAGCCCAGTTTTCAGTCACATGAACAGAGAGGGTAGGGGGGATGGGGGTTACCAAGGCAGCCACAGTCACAGGCCCGTAGTGTGGTGCACTGCCTATTCAGATCTGCACACTTCCCAGAGTCTACAGTTACACTTTCTGGCCTCTATTAATATTTTGGAAAGGGATTAGTTTTACACAGATTTTTTTTTTAAACTGGCACCGTCCACTTGACGAAGCAATTTTTAACAAAGGCAGCGTCAGTTATAAAGAAAGAACTTACATTTCCACAGGGCCTTTCACGATCTCAGGACGTCCCAAAGAGCTTTACAGCCAATTAAGTACTTTTTGAAGCGTGGTCACTGTTGTAATGTAGGATACGCGACAGCCAATTTGCGCACAGCAAGCTCCCACAAACAGCAATGACATAAATGACCAGATAATCTGTTTTTTAGTGATGTTGGTTGAGGGATAAATGTTGACCAGGACACCAGGGAGAACTCCCCTTTCTCAAATAGTGTTGTGGCATTATTTACGTCTACCTGAGTGGGAAGACGGGATCCTCGGTTTAACATCGCACCCGAAAGACGGCACCTCTGACAGTGCAGCACTCCCTCAGTACTGCACTGTGAGTGTCACCCTAGATTATGTGCTCAATATCTGGAGTGGGGCTTGAACCCACAACTTTCTGACTCAGAGGGGAGAGTGCGACCCATTAAGCGAGAGAGAGGAGCACGAAGAGATCAAGGGGCAGATTATCGACTACCACCCCGGGCATAAAACCTGCCGATGCCAATCGTCCACCCCTTATGGAAACCGCCCAATTTTCATGTTCATTAACCGCAATCGAGCGGCAGGTTGAAAGTCTGCGGGTTTTTATTTGAAGGGTGGAGAGGGGTTAAAAAGCCATGGCTGATAATGTGTGCGAGGCCACACAGAGACATTTAGGAGAATCGTAGAATCTTACAGCAAAATCTTTTGTTCTGTTTCTACTGGCGGGAGGGTCGGTACCCAGCGAGCACAGATTTAAGATAAAAGAACCAGGGGGGAGTTGAGGAGAGTTTTTTTTATGCAGCGAATTATTGTGATCTGGAACACGCTGCCTGAAAGGGCGGTGGAAGCAGATTCAGTCGTAACTTTCAAATGGGAATTGGATAACTACGTGAAGGGGAGAAAATTGCAGGGTTTATGGGGAGTGGGACTAATTGGAGAGCTCTTTCAGAGAGCCAGCACAGGCACGATGGACCGAAGGGCCTCCGTCTATGCTGTAAGGTTCTATGGAGGGAGTACAGTATCCAGAGTCCTCCTTCTGGCCTCTCCTTCTGCTTTCAATGATCGGGGAAGGGTCCGGGAGAGTGCTGTGGAAGGACTGGTTCCATGGGCTCATCTCCTACTCTCTGTCTTGTTCTTACATTATCCAAATCTCATAACCAAATGGAGAATGTGACACAGGATAGGGCTGTAAAAATAGCCTGTGTGGCCGGCAGTGCACTGGAGCCCCCTCGCGGTCAAACAAGCTGGCCTGGAGCAGGAGATCAACCAGTCACTGCAAAGCCTTGAACACTACAGAGGGTCTGGTTTCTACAAATATACGCAGACGACTTTCAACCAGCTTTAACCCATGCTTTTCAGTGGCCCACAAAATCAAGGGCTTCTCTCTAGGAGGGTTCAAGGCCCATGTTTTGGTACAGTTACAACTCGCATTTATAAAGTGACTTTAATGAGTAAAAACTTCCCAATGCGCTTCACTGGGGCGATTTTTTATTAGTCATTCACGGGATGTGGGCGTCGCTGGCAAGGCCAGCATTTATTGCCCATCCCTAATTGCCCTCGAGAAGGTGGTGGTGAGCCGCCTTCTTGAACCGCTGCAGTCCGTGTGGTGAAGGTACTCCCACAGTGCTGTTAGGGAGGGGGTTCCGGGATTTTGACCCAGCGACGATGAAGGATCGGCAATATATTTCCAAGTCAGGATGGTGTGTGACTTGGAAGGGAACCTGGAGGTGGTGGTGTTCCCATGCACCTGCTGCCCTTGTCCTTCTAGGTGGAAGAGGTCGTGGGTTTGGGAGGTGCTGCCGAAGAAGCCTTGGCGAGTTGCTGCAGTGCATCTTGTAGATGTTACACACTGCAGCCACGGTGCGCCGGTGGTGGAGGGAGTGAATGTCTAAGGTGGTGGATGGGGTGCCAATCAAGCGGGCTGCTTTGTCCTGGATGGTGTCGAGTTTCTTGAGTGTTGTTGGAGCTGCACTCATCCAGGCAAGTGGAGAGTATTCCATCACACTCCTTACTTGTGCCTTGTAGATGGTGGAAAAGCTTTGGGAAGTCAGGAGGTGACACATGCCACAGAATACCCAGCCTCTGACCTGCTCTTGTATTACAGTATTTATGTGGCTGGTCCAGTGAAGTTTCTGGTTATGATAACATAAAGCGATATTAGGAGAGGTGAGAGGTAGGTTTCAAGGAGCGTCTTAAAGGAGAAGACGGAGAGGCGGAGAGGTTTAGGTCGGGAATTCCAGAGTTCCGTGGGTTCCGTGGTCACTGATACCTCCCCCAGGCAACCACACTTCAGGTGTGAGTCTCAAATGTGAGTGTCAACAGGTTGTTCGACTTTTCTCACCCAAGGACATTAAGGCCAGCTGTAGCACCCCAACTTGTTGCACCCCACTGCCAACCCACCTGGGATCAGCTAACTCGGTACCAACCGTCGTTTAAAGTGAAAAGGAGGATGGGGATTTTAAAACTACCAGCCATCGCTGCCAAGGGACAGTGACCAAAGGTACCACCACAATAAGGCACATAACGTCTGAAGGATTTGGTTCTTCAAAATCACCTTGGAGACTGAATTTCACTTCAGAAAACCAGTACCACTTTCTCTACACAAATGGTGGGTAACCATTTCTCCACATTCCTTCTCAGGATATAGGCAAGAACTATCGCCTGCCCCTAGACGCCGAGAAGGTGGTGGTGGGTCCTCTAATGATGGTCTTTACCAGTGAACGCCTTACTGGGCCACTTTGGAGGGCATTGAGAGTCATTAACGACTATTATGGGTACAACAGTGTAGTGCTTATGTTAATCCCGGGGCCTTGTCTAATCCAGCAGAATGAGAGTTCAAATCCCACCAAGGCAGTTTGAGAATCTGAATTCAGTTTAATAAAAAACAATCTGGAAATAAAAGTGACCATGAAGATGTCGGATTGTCGGAAAAACCCAACTGGTTCGTGAATGTCCTTTCGGGAAGGAAACCTGCCATCCTTACCCAGTCTGGCCTATATGTGACTCCAATCCCAGACCAATTTGGTTGACTCTTTACTGCCCTCTGAAGTGGCCTGGCAAGCCGCTCAGTTGTATCTCTGGGGATGGGCAATAAATGCCGGCCTTGCCAGCGACACCACATCCTGAGAATGAATATATATTTAAAGTATTCACCTCGTGTAAGACAGAGTCACGTGTAAGAGGGAGGTTCCCTTCCCATTGGGGAACCAGTTGGGTTTCATGGTCATTTTTTTCACCCTCTGCCAAATTTCCAGATTTGCCATGGTGAGATTTGAATGCACGACCTCTGGGTTGCTATGCCAGTACCACAACCACAACACAAGCATATCCAAAACCTATTACTGTCCAATGCAAAATATTGTTTTCTATAGAACAACAGGGACTGCAGTCCAACAAGTAAGTAACAGAGCGAAGCACGTTGATGTATTCCAACGACAAATTAAGGTGGCATATAAATGTAAGTATTTTTCAAAATAGCTTTACTGCTCTCACCATTCCAAGAGTAAGCAAGGATTATATTCTTTAATCTATTCAAATCACTTTTTACAATAACAACTTGTATTTATATAGCGCTCTTAATGCAGTAAAACATCCCAAGACGCTTCAGAGGAACGATTATCAAACAGAATTTGACACCGAGCCACATAAGGAGATATTAGGACAGGCGACCAAAAGCTTGGTCAAAGAGGTAGGTTTTAAGGAGTGTCTTAAAGGAGGAGAGAGAGGTAGAGAGGCGGAGAGGTTTAGGGAGCGAATTCCAGAGCTGAGGATCTAGGCAGCTGAAGCACGGGCGCCAATGGTGGAGCGATGGAAACCGGGGATTTACCCAATGCTCAGTGGGCAGGTGTCCCGCCCAGTTTGGAGCTGGGCCATACGGCCTTTAAATCTTACACTTGTCTGGAATTAGCTCAGCCAGGTAGAAAAGGTACCACAAGTGGCCAGTGAGGGGGAAAATCTGACAGGGATTTTTCCACCTGGTCACTATCACAGTGATCCTTCCTGAAAGACTTGCCTTTCTACAGTGGCTTTCACAACCTCGGGACGTCACAAAGCACTTCGCAGCAAATGAAGTACTTTTGAAGTGTAGTCACTGTTGTAAGGCAGGAAATGCCAATTTTCACACAACAAGGGGCCACAAAGAGCAATGTGATAATAACCAGATCATCTGTTTTTTTAGTGATGTTGGTTGAGGGATAACTGTTGACAAGAACATCTGGGAAGAACGCCCCTGCTCTTCTTCGAAATAGCCTTGTGGGATCTTTAACGTCCAGTCCTTGCCTTCGAGAAAGAGAAAGGAGAGCAAATTGGAAGAGCAAAAAAAAAATGTTTATTAAAGAAAATGGGTCACGCAGGTTCACTTTCACCAACCGCGAAATGCCTGTGGTGTCAACACGATGGGATGGAGGTTGTTCGTCAGCCGGTTATGCACCAACCTAATCTCCCTCCCTCTCTCTCTCCGAGTCTTGTGACTGCACTAAATTTAGGGCCAACGCGGTCGAACTTGGGCCTGTGCCCTGCATGTACAACACGTTGAGGTAACTTCAGTGCACATTACACCAGCATCAGCTCATGTGCCCCAGGCTGTGTAATGCAAAACTAAAATAAAAACTTTCCCATCGACGCGCTACGACATGCTTTGTCTGATCATTCGTAGGTGTACTTTTTGTCTCTCAGATTGTTAACTATTTGAGCCCCACCTCCCTTCCCTTTCTTCCCTGGGCCTCGATTAAAGAAGAAAGAATCTTTGGAACATAATGAATAACATAAGCATACATTCAAAGGAATAGAATTCATAGAGGGTTCGGCTTGGGGGTCACGTTAGGGTTAGGGTTCAGGCTAGGGTTAGGGTCACTGTTAGGGTTAGGGTTCAGGCTAGGGTTAGGGTCACTGTTAGGGTTAGGGTTCAGGTTAGTGTAAGGGTTACTGTTAGGGTTAGGGCTCAGTCTAGTGTTAGGGTTAGGATTTAGGTTAGTGTAAGGGTTACTGTTAGAGTTAAGACTCAGGCAAGAGTTAGGGTCACTTTTAAGGTTAGGCATAGGGCTACGGTTAGGGCTCTGGTTATGGTTTGGGTTAGGGCTAGGGTTAGGAATAGCACTATGCTTAGGGTCAGGGTTACACGGACGGTTAGGATTGGCCTTCGCTTGAAGTTAGGGTTAAGGTTAAGATTAGGGCAATGCTTAAGGTTGGGGATAGAGATAAAGAAAGAGACCTGGAGTGAAGCTGGACCTGCCACTTTCAATGTTGATGCATCATGTAGAGTACAAGTCTACAGAAGTTACTCCTGCATTAGTCTGAACACAGTTATAATGCTGTGCATTGGAGAGATGTGGAGAGGAGCAGCAAGAATGATTCCATGTAAAGTGTCAGCTTGGCTCATTTGGCAGCCGTATCATGGGGACTTGAGTGCATAATCTAAGCTGGCACTCCAAGGAAATACTGAGGGAGCGCCACACTGCTGGAGACGAGATGTTAAATTCAGATGGGCCCCATTTGCACATTCAGGTGGATGTTGAAAATCTGATGGTCTCCTGGACATAAAGATTTCAATTCCTGTTGGTCTCCTGTATGCAAATCCTGAACCCCTCATGGTGTCCTGGACCCAAAACCCTGACTCCTACTGGTCTCCTGGACCCAAAGCCCTGACTCCTACTGGTGTCCTGGACCCAAAGCCCTGACTCCTGCTGGTCTCCAGGACCCAAAACCCTGACTCCTGCTGGTCTCCTGGACCCAAAACCCTGACTCCTGCTGGTCTTCTGGACCCAAAACCCTGACTCCTGCTGGTCTTCTGGACCCAAAGCCCTGACTCCTGCTGGTCTCCCAGACATGGAACCCTGACTCCTGCTGGTCTCCAGGACCCAAAACCCTGACTCCTGCTGGTCTTCTGGACCCAAAACCCTGACTCCTGCTGGTCTCCAGGACCCAAAGTCCTGACTGGACCCAAAGCCCTGACTCCTGCTGGTCTCCAGGACCCAAAGCCCTGACTCCTGCTGGTCTCCTGGGCCCAAAGCCCTGACTCCTGCTGATCTCCAGGACCCAAAGCCCTGACTCCTGCTGATCTCCAGGACCCAAAGCCCTGACTCCTGCTGATCTCCAGGACCCAAAGCCCTGACTCCTGCTGGTCTCCTGGACCCAAAGTCCTGACTCCTGCTGGTCTCCAGGACCCAAAGCCCTGACTCCTGCTGGTCTCCTGGACCCAAAGTCCTGACTCCTGCTGGTCTCCTGGGCCCAAAGCCCTGACTCCTGCTGGTCTCCAGGACCCAAAGCCCTGACTCCTGCTGGTCTCCTGGGCCCAAAGCCCTGACTCCTGCTGATCTTCTGGACCCAAAGCCCTGACTCCTGCTGGTCTCCAGGACCCAAAGCCCTGATTCCTGCTGGTCTTCTGGACCCAAAGCCCTGACTCCTGCTGGTCTCCCAGACAAGGAACCCTGACTCCTGCTGGTCTCCTGCAGGGGAAAGTCACACACATACAAAGCCATGTTTCGATTTACTACATGAATCATCAGCAATATTTTTTTTCAAATTCCGCAAATCTCCTGACTTGCAAGTGAATCGCAAGTGCTGGCAATTCAGCTAGCGTCTCATAACATGTGGTTTTGCTGGGGCTCATTGCCAAGCAATGACAGAAGGAATGAACATTAAACGAGCAAGCACATGTTTTCCTTTTTGCAGTTTCCAGCTATGTTTCTATTTGAAGTGCGTTCACTCACGATGAACATGGCAGCCATTTTGCGCAGAGCAGCAGTCACTGATGACCCAACTGATCTGTGTCTGGGAGAAGAACTTTACAGGGCGCTGGTGAGACCGCACCTGGAGTACTGCATACAGTTGTTGTCTCCATATTTAAGGAAGGATATACTCGAACAATGGGCTGCCTTTAAAGAGGAAATGATTCGGGTACAGTCGGGTATACTAAGGAGGCAGTACAGAGAAGGTTCACGAGGTTGATTCCTGGGATGAAGGGGTTGACGTATGAAGAAAGGTTGAGCAGATTGGGCCTCTACTCATTGGAATTTAGAAGAATGAGAGGTGATCTTATTGAAATATATAAGATTCTGAGGGGGATCGACAGGGTGGATGCAGAGAGGATGTTTCCCCTCGTGGGGGAATCTAGAATGAGGGGGCATAGTTTCAGAATAAGGGGACGCCTATTTAAGACGGAGATGAGGAGGAATTTCTTCTCTCAGAGGGTCGTGAATCTTTGGAATTCTCTTCCCCAGAGAGCTGTGGAGGCGGAGTCACTGAATATATTCAAGGCGGAGATTGACAGACATTTGAACTACAAGGGAGTCAAGGGGTATGGGGAGAGAGCGGGAAAGTGGTGTTGAGGCCAAGATTGGATCAGCCATGATCTTATTGAATGGCGGAGCAGGCTCGAGGGGCCGATTGGCCTACTCCTGCTCCTGTTTCTTATGTTCTTATGTTCTTAAGAGTGGACAGCAATAACCCGGGCAGTATCTTTCAGTTCTTCGATTAAGCTGCTATAGTTCCTCTCTCGCACTCATACATTTTTATCGTACACTTACAACTTCCACTTCAACCATCCTAATACAGACTGGGATAGTAATAGCATAAAGTGCAGAGAGGGGGAAGAACTTCTGAAGTGTGTTCAGGAGAACTTTCTTGATCAGTATGTTTCTGGACCAACAAGGAAGGAGGTATTGCTGGATCTGGTTCTGGGGAATGAGGTGGGGAAAGTGGAGCAAGTGTCAGTCGGAGAACATTTAGGGAACAGTTATCATAGTATCATAAGGTTTAGATTAGCTATGGAAAAGGACAGGGAGCAATCTAGAGTAAAAATACTTAATTGGAGGAAGGTAAATTTCAGTGGGTTGAGAATGGATCTGGCCCGGGTAAATTGGAATCAAAGATTGGCAGGCAAATCGAACAATGGGCTGCCTTAAAGAGGAGATGATTCGGGTACAGTCGAGGTACATTCCCACAAGTGGAAAAGGTAGGGCAACCAAAGTCAGAGCCCCCTGGATGACAAAAGAGATAGAGAATAAGATGAAGCAGAAAAAGAGCGCGTATGACAGATGTCAGGTTCAGAATACAAGTGAGAATCAGGCTGAATATAGAAAGTTCAGAGGGGAAGTGAAAAAGAAAATAAATGGGGCAAAGAGAGAATATGAGAATAGATTGGCAGCTAGCATAAGAGGGAATTCAAAAGTCTTCTATAGGCATATAAATAGTAAACGGGTAGTAAGAGGAGGGGTGGGGCTGATTAGGGACCAAAAAGGAGACCTACGCATGGAGGCAGAGGGCATGGCTGAGGTACTAAATGAGTACTTTGCATCTGTCTTCACCAAAGAAGAAGATGCTGCTAAAGTCATAGTGTGAAAGGGGAGGTAGTGGAGATACTGGATGGGATAAAAATTGATAAAGAGGAGGTACTAGAAAGGCTAGCTGTACTTAAAGTAGATAGGGGGTGGACATATGAGGAGAGGTTGAGTAGATTGGGACTCTACTCATTGGAGTTCAGAAGAATGAGAGGCGATCTTATTGAAACATATAAGATTGTGAAGGGGCTTGATCGGGTGGATGCGGTAAGGATGTTCCCAAGGATGGGTGAAACTAGAACTAGGGGGCATAATCTTAGAATAAGGGGCTGCTCTTTCAAAACTGAGATGAGGAGAAACTTCTTCACTCAGAGGGTAGTGGGTCTGTGGAATTTGCTGCCCCAGGAAGCTGTGGAAGCTACATCATTAAATAAATTTAAAACAGTAATAGACAGTTTCCTAGAAGTAAAGGGAATTAGGGGTTACGGGGAGTGGGCAGGAAATTGGACATGAGGCTGAGTTCGGATCGGTCGAGGCCCTGTGGGTGGCGTAGCGGGCCCAGGGGCTGAGTGGCCGGGTCCTGCTCCTACTTCTTGTGTTCTTTAGATTTGAGGTTAGGATCAGATCAGCCATGATCTTATTGAATAGCGGAGCAGGCTCGAGGGGCCGATTGGCTTACTCCTGCTCCTATTTCTTACGTTCTTATGTTCTTATAAGTCACCAGACCGGATGGGATGCATCCTAGGATGCTGAGGGAAGTTAAGGTGGAAATCGCGGAGGTACTGGCCATAATATTCCAATCCTTCTTAGATATGGGGGTGGTGCCAGAGGACTGGAGAATTCCAAATGTTACACCCTTGTTCAAAAAATGGCGTAAAGATAAATCCAGCAACTACAGGCCAGCCAGTTTAATCTCGGTAGTGGGGAAGCTTTTAGAAATGATAATTAGGGACAAAATTAACGGTCACTTGGACAAGTGTGGATTAATTAAGGAAAGCCAGCACGGACTTGTTAAACGCAAATTGTGTTTAACTAACTTGATCAAGTTTTTTGATGAGGTAACAGAGGGTTGGTGAGGGCAATGCGGTTGACATGGATTTCCAAATGGCATTTGATAAAGTGCCACATATAGGATTGCCAGCAAATAAAAGGGACAGTGGCAGCATGGATACGAAATTGGCTAAGTGACAGGAAACAGAGTAGTGGTGAACGGTTGTTTTTCGGACTGGAGGAAGGTATACAGTGGCGTTTCCCAGGGGTCGGTACTAGGACCACTGCTTTTCTTGATATATATTAATGACTTGGACTTGGGTGTACAGGGCACAATTTCAAAATTTGCAGATGGCACAAAACTTGGAAGTATAGTGAACAGTGAGGAGGATAGTGATAGTGTGTCAGCCAGTGGCTCAGTTGGTAGCACTCTCGCCTCTGAGTCAGAAGGTTGGTGGGTTTAAGTCTCACTCCAGAGACTTGAGTACAAAAATCTGAGCTGACACTCCAGTGCAGTACTGAGGGAGTGCTGCACTGTCGCAGGTGCCATCTTTCGGATGAGATGTTAAACCAAAGCTCCGTCTGCTCTCTCAGGTAGACGTAAAAGAAGCCATGGCACTATTTTGAAGAAGAGCAGGGGAGTTATCCGCGGCGTCCTGGCCAATCTTTATCCCCCAATCAACATAACAAAAACAGATGATCTGGTCATTATCACATTGCTGTTTGTGGGAGCTTGCTGTGCGCAAATTGGCTGCTGTGTTTCCTACATTACAACAGTGACTACACTTCAAAAAATTTACTTCATTGGCTGTAAAGCACTTTGGGACATCCAGTGGTCATGAAAGGTGCTATATAAATGCAAAACTTTCTTTCTCTGGACTTCAAGAAGACATAGACAGGCTGGTGAAATGGGTGGACACGTGGCAGAAGAAATTTAACGCAGAAAAGTGCAAAGTGATACATTTTGGTAGGAGGAATGAAGAGAGGGCACATAAGCTAAAGGGCACAATTCTAAAGCGGGTGCATGAACAGAGAGACCTGGGGGTATATGTGCACAAATCGTTGAAGGTGGCAGGGCAGGTTGAGAAAGCAGTTCAAAAAGCATGCGGGATCCTGGGCTTCATAAACAGAGGCACAGAGTACAAAAGCAAGGAAGTTATGATGAACCTTTATAAAACACTGGTTCTTAGAGAGGGTGCAGAAAAGATTTACGAGAATGGTTCCAGGGACTTCAGTTATGTGGATAGACTGGAGAAGCTGGGGTTGTTCTCCTTAGAGTAGAGAAGGTTGAGAGGAGATTTGATAGAGGTGTTCAAAATCATGAGGGGTCTAGACAGAGTACATAGATAGAAACTGTTCCCATTGGCAGAAGGGTCGAGAACCAGAGGACACAGATTTAAGTTGATTGGCAGAAGAACCAAAGGTGAAATGAGGAAAAACCTTTTTACGCAGCGAGTGGTTATGATCTGGAATGCACTGCCTGAAAGGGTGGTGGAGGCAGATTCAATCGTGGCTTTCAAAAGGGAGTTGGATAAGTACCTGAAGGGAAAAAAATTGCAGGGCTACGGGGAAAGGGCGGGGGAGTGGGACTAGCTGAAGTGCTCTTGCAGAGCTCGACGGGCCGAATGGCCTCCTTCTGTGTTGTAACCATTCTATGATTCTATGATTCTACAAAGTATTTCCAACATAGAAACAGGCCATTCAGTGCAACTGGTCGGTGCCGGTGTTTGTGCACCACACGAGCCTCCTCCTACTCTACTTCATAAACTCCAACAACATTTCCTTCTATTCCTTTCTCCCACATATGCTTATCTCGCTTCCTCTTAAATGTGTCTATACTCTTCACCTCAACCACTCCTTGTGGTTGCAAGTTCCACATTCTCACCACTCTCTGGGTGAAGAAGTTGCTCCTGAATTCCTAGTTGGATTTATTAGTGACTATCTTAGATTTGTGTCCTCTAGTTTTGGTTGGTTATCACATATGGGAGGTGATGCGAAGTGTTCCTAGCAGCTGGTGCAGGGAATGATGGACAAGTCCCAGTGGGGAAATGGAGAGTTCCGGGAAATAGAAAGAAAAAAAACATGCATTTATTTCACGCCTTTCACAACCTCAGGATGTCCCAAAGTGCTTTCAGCCAATGAAGTACTTTTGAAGTGTAGTCACTGTTGTAGGAAACACAGCAGCCAATTTGCGCACAGCAAGCTCCCACAAACAGCAATGAGATAATGACCAGATAATCTGTTTTTAGCGATGTTGGTCGAGGGATAAATGTTAGCCAGAACACCAGGGAAAACTCCCTCTGCTCTTTTTCAAAATGCCAGGAGATCTTTTACAGCCACCTGAGAAGGAAGGCAGGGCCCCAGTTTAACATCCCATCCAAAAGACGGCACCTCCAACAGTGCAGCACTCCCTCGAGTGTCAGCCTAGATTTTTGTGCTCAAGTCTCTGGAGGGAGAACTTGAACCCACAACTTTCTGACTCAGAAGGTGAGGTTGCTGCCCACTGAGCCACGGCTGACACTACTTTGAGGCCGCTGCAACTTCCATATAGAAGGAAGTTAAAGCTGGTGTCACCTTCAACAACCTCGGCACCCACCCTAAACCGAAGCAACACCAGCAAATATGAAGATCTGTAGAAAAACGAAGCAAATGCCACGGTAAAAAATGCAGGAAAAATAATCCCAAAAGCACTAAGGCAAAACTTTTAGATCCAACAGAAAACAATGCAACACCCCTCCAAGCAGCCAGTTCTCAATGGTTGGATCATTCTGACCAAGCACCATTCCACTTCCCTACCCTCCTGATCCTGGATCAATAGAGGAACATCCACTGGACCCAATCGGAATAGGCAATTAGCAGTAATATGTGTTTTGATTTTCCAGCAACTAATCAGACCCAATCATGATGTTTGCCCTACGGACACTTTCCCAATGCTCTACAGATAGAGAGAGTAAGAGGGGGAGAGATAGAGAGAGAAAGAGAGGGAGAGAGAGATAGAGAGAGAGGGAGAGAGATAGAGGGAGAGGGAGAGATAGAGCGAGAGAGAGAGAGAGAGAGAGAGAGGGAGAGATTGAGAGAGAAAGAGAGGGAGAGAGAGATAGAGAGAGAGGGAGAGAGATAGAGGGAGAGGGAGAGATAGAGCGAGAGAGAGAGAGAGAGAGAGAGAGAGAGAGGGAGAGATTGAGAGAGAGATAGATAGATAGAGAGTAAGAGATAGATAGATAGATAGATAATGGGCCTGAATTTGCGGTCGGAGGTTTCCCGCGGGCGAATGCGTCCGAACCGCAATAAAAGTACGAACCTACCAGATGGTCTCGTACCTACGAAGGCTCACGTTCCTGGGCCTGCAGGCACATGCGGTTTGCGTCCCTGGGATCACGTGGGCCGGCCCAAGCAATGAGAAAGGGGGTTCCCCCTTATGCTTATTGGAATTCCATTTACGTACGGAACCCCATAAGATTAGTAGGAATCGCATAAAAAACACAAATTTCACACAACTTAAATAAAAATAAATCATTATATGGTCAAAATTAATTAAAATACAATTTAATTAAACATTTAAAACAAAAATAAAATTTTTTGAAAAATAAATGTAAACATTGTTAAAGGGTCCAAAATAACCTGAGCTAATTTTAAAGCTTTTTTTAAGTGTAAATGATTGTAAAAATGTTATTTTAACATTTATTTTAACCCTTACGCTGGTAAAAGAAGGCCTTACGCCTGCTTTTATCAGGTGTAAGAGTTTTGTGGGCATTCGCTGGGCAGTAACTCCCAGCCAGCGAATGTCCAATTCCCAGGGATGCGGATGATCTGAAACTTGACAGATCGCAAGTTCTGGGTTTTTGCGCATGTGCATCGCGTACAGAAACCCGGAACTTGCGGGACACTTACGGCCGCGCTCGTTGTGCGTACGCCATCATAGGCCCCGGAAAATCCGGGCCAATATCTACCTATCAATGGGGCATCCAATGTGATTTGCTGTAGAAACATTACTGATTGGGTCATTTTTTTTTTTACATGTCAGGGACCGATCACTGGAAACGTTTCAGGCGCTGGGCAATCATCAAATGATTGAGAGATAGCTGTGCTCTTGATGTCATCTGGCCTGGACCTCCAGCCTCGATGTTCCTGGGCTAGAGAGGTGGGCGGGAGAAGATAAGCCATGTTTTCTCATCATCATCCTTTGCTGGTGAGTGCCCCTGTGTTTACATCAGGTGAGAATAGGTTGGGGCTCAGATGTGATGTTCTCCCTCGCCACATAGCCCATGAAGGATGGCCATGAAGGATGGCCAGTTGGACGAAACACTGAAGGCTGACAGGGCCCATGCATGGGCCGGAAAAGATGGGACATCATTGGTGACAAAATAAGACTTTGAAGGAAGTTAGAGAGAGATTACAGCCATGGCTTAACAAAGCAGTGGAATTGCTGAATCGGGAATGTTGGCAAGTGTTGGGAGTCCAGCTTTCCAAATGATCAAAAGCCGCGCCAATTGTTAATGCGATGGGAGGCCCTTGTTATGAGGCATTCTGTTATCTTTCTGTTTCTCTTGTGCATTCCCCCACTCGCTTCACCCCACCATTGCCGGCCGTGCCTTCAGATGCCAAGACCCCAAAGCTCTGGAATTCCCTCGCTAAGCCTCTCTCTCCTCCTTTAAGACGCTCCTTAAAACCTACCTCTTTGACCAAGCTTTTGGTCACCTATCCTCGTATCTCCTTATGTGGCTCGGTGTCAAATTTTGTTTGATAATCGCTCCTGTGAAGCGCCTTGGGACGTTTTACTACGTTAAAGACGCAGTGTAAATACAAGTTGTTGTTGTAGTACGGAAGGGGATCGGGAAACTGGGAGCATCACAACAGAGAAAGCGCGGGCTTTACTGAAGATTTGACTTCACTGCAAGCCCAATCGGTTGAATCGTTGACGGGAAGGGATGGATTGCAATATCATCCCACTGCGAAACTTTGGATTTGGACCAGCCCATTGATACAAAAAAAACACTGGGGAAAGTTTTCAACACCGACTAAACCAAGACAGCTGAGTGTTTGCCAAAATGATTAAGAGAAAATCTAATAGTTTAGGGAAGTGTATAGCTTCTGTTGGACTGAAGCCAGTGGTTAGCAGATTGCCAGGAAGTAAAGCTCGAGTGGAACAGCTTGAAAGAGATGATTTTTAAACGTGTCTGGGCATAGTTTTAACTAACATGAGAGGAATCAGAATCACCTTTATTCTGGCAGTTAAAGCCTAAGTCTCCTATTTTTTTGTTGCCAACTACACTTTTCGTATTGCACATGTCATCCCACGACATTATTTCGAAGAAGAGCAGGGGCGTTCTCCCCGGTATCCTGGTCAAAATTTATCCCTCAACCAACATCACTAAAACAGATAATCTGGTCATTGTCACATTGCTGTTCGTGGGAGCTTGCTGTGCGCAAATTGGCTGCCGTGTTCCCTACATTACAACAGCACAACCCCAGCCCGGCATGAGGTTGAAAAGGCCATCCGACAACTGAAGAACAACAAAGCCTCAGGAGCAGATGGAATCCCTGCCGAGGCGCTAAAACATGGCAGAGAAGCACTACTGGCGTGAATTCATGAACTAATTTCTCTTATCTGGAAGGAGGAGAGCATGCCAGGGGGTCTCACAGACGCCGTAATTGTGACCATCTTCAAGAAAGGTGACAAGTCCGATTGCAGTAATTACAGAGGAGTTTCCCTGCTGTCTGCCACAGGGAAAGTCATCACAAGAATCCTCCTCAATCGCCTTCTCCCAGTGGCTGAAGAGCTCCTCCCAGAGTCGCAATGCGGATTCTGCCCACTAAGGGGCACAATGGATATGATCTTCACCGCGCGCCAATTACAAGAGAAATGCAGGGAACAGCACCAACCGCTGTACATGGCCTTCTTTGACCTCACAAAGGCCTTCGACACTGTCAACCGTGAGGGATTATGGAGTGTCCTCCTCAAATTCGGCTGCCCTCAAAAGTTTGTCACCATCCTCCGCCTGCTTCACAACGACATGCAAGCCGTGATCCTGACCAACGGTTCCACCACAGACCCAATTCACGTACGGACCGGGGTCAAGCAAGGCTGTGTCATCGCACCAACACTCTTAGAAACATAGAAACATAGAAAATAGGTACAGGAGTAGACCATTCGGTCCTTCGAGCCTGCACCGCCATTCAATGCGTTCATGGCTGAACATGCTAACTCAGTACCCCATTCCTGCTTTCTCGCCATACCCCTTGATCCCCCTAGTTGTGAGTGTTATATCTAACTCCCTTTTGAATATATTTAGCGAACTGGCCTCAACAACCTTCTGTGGAAGAGAATTCCATAGATTCACCACTCTCTGGGTGAAGAAGTTCCTCCTCAGCTCAGTCTTAAATGGCTTCCCCTTAATCCTTAGACTGTGACCCCTGGTTCTAGTTTTCCCTAACATTGGGAACATTCTGCCCGCATCTAATTTGTCTAAACCAGTCAGGATTTTAAACGTCTCTATAAGATCCCCCCTCATTCTTCTGAACTCCAGAGGATACAAGTTCAGTTGACCCAATCTTTCTTGATATGTCAGTCCGGCCATCCCAGGAATCAATCTAGTGAACCTTCGCTGCACTCCCTCAATAGCAAGAATGTCCTTCCTTAAGTTAGGAGACCAAAACTGCGCACAATACTCCAGGTGTGGCCTCACCAAGGCCCTGTACAACTGCAGCATCACCTCCCTACTCCTGTACTCAAATCCCCTTACTATGAAGGCCATCATTCCGTTTGCTTTCTTGACTGCCTGCTGCACTTGCATTCCCACCTTCAGTGACTGATGTACCATGACGCCCAGGTCTCGTTGCACGTCCCCTTTCCCTAATCTGCCACCATTCAGGTAATAGTCCGCCTCTCTATTTTTACCACCAAAGTGGATAACCTCACATTTATCCACATTGTACTTCATCTGCCATACATTTGCCCATTCACCCAACCTGTCCAAGTCACTCTGTAGCCTCCTAGCATCCTCCTCATTGTTCACACTGCCTCCCAATTTAGTGTCATCCGCAAATTTGGAGATATTACATTTAATCCCTTCGTCCAAATCATTAATATATAATGTAAACAGCTGGGGTCCCAGCACCAAACCCTGCGGTACCCCGCTGGTCACTGCCTGCCATTCTGAAAAGTACCCATTTACTCCTACTCTTTGTTTCCTGTGTGCCAACCAGTTCTCAATCCACGTCAACACATTACCCCCAATCCCATGTGCTTTAACTTTGCTCACCAATCTCTTGTGTGGAACCTTGTCGAAGGCCTTCTGAAAGTCCAAATACACCACATCTACTGGTTCCCCCCTGTCCACCCTATTGGAAACATCCTCAAAAAATTCCAGAAGATTTGTCAAGCATGATTTCCCTTTCACAAATCCATGCTGACTTGGACCTATCATGTCGCCACTTTCCAAATGGTCTGTTATGACATCTTTAATAATTGCTTCCATCATTTTACCCACGACCGATGTCAGGCTGACCGGTCTATAATTCCCTGCTTTCTCCCTCCCTCCTTTTTTAAAAAGAGGGTTACATTGGCCACCCTCCACTCCATCGGAACTGATCCAGAGTCTAAGGAATGTTGGAAAATGATCGTCAATGCATCCACTATTTCCAAGGCCACCTCCTTAAGTACTCTGGGATGCAGACCATCAGGCCCCGGGGATTTTTCAGCCTTCAGTCCCATCAATTTCCCCAATACCTTTTCCCGACTAATAAGGATTTCCCTCAGCTCCTCCCTCTTACCAGATCCTCTGACCCCTTTTATTTCCGGCAGGTTGTGTGTGTCCTCCACAGTAAACACCGAACCAAAGTACTTGTTCAATTGATCTGTCATTTCCTTGTTCCCCATTACGACTTGCCCTGTTTCCGACTGCAGGGGACCTACGTTTGTTTTTACTAACCTCTTTCTTTTTACATATTTATAGAAGCTTTTGCAGTCCATTTTAATGTTCTCTGCAAGCTTCCTTTCATATTTTATTTTCCCTGCCCTAATCAAACCCTTCGTCCTCCTCTGCTGAGTTTTGAAGTTCTCCCAGTCCCCGGGTTTGCTGCTACTTCTGGCCAATTTGTATACAACTTCCTTGGTTTTAATACTATCCCTGATTTCCCTTGTTAGCCATGGTTGAGCCTTCCCTTTTTTATTTTTACGCCAGACAGGGATGTACAATTGCTGTAGTTCATCCATGCGATCTCTAAATGTCCGCCATTGCCCTTCCACTGATAACCCCTTAAATATCGCTTGCCAATTTAACCTCGCCAATTCACGCCTCATACCATCAAAGTTGCCCTTATTTAAGTTCTGGACCATGGTCTCTGACTTAACTGTTTCCTTCTCCATCCTAATGTAGAACTCCACCATACTATGGTCACTCTTCCCCAGGGGGCCTCGTACCACAAGATTGCTGATTAGTCCTTCCTCATTACACAACACCCAGTCCAGGATGGCCTCCCCTCGAGTTGGTTCCTCAACATATTGGTTTAGGAAACCATCCCTTAAACACTCCAGGAAATCCTCCTCCACCGTATTGCTTCCAGTTTGAGTAGCCCAATCTATATGCATATTAAAGTCACCCATGATAACTGCCGTGCCTTTTTTGCACGCACCTCTGATTTCCTGTTTCATACCCTCCCCCACCTCACCACTGCTGTTTGGAGGTCTGTACACAACTCCCACTAACGTTTTCTGCCCTTTGGTGTTCTGCAGCTCAACCCATATTGATTCCACATCGTCCAAGCTGATGTCCTTCCTAGCTATTGCATTAATCTCCTCTTTAACCAGCAATGCTACCCCACCCCCTTTTCCTTTTATTCTATCCTTTCTGAATGTTGAATACCCCTGGATGTTCAGTTCCCAGCCTTGATTGTTCTGGAGCCACGTCTCTGTAATCCCAATCACATCGTATCCGTTAACATCTATTTGCACAGTCAATTCATCCACTCTTCTCGATCTTCCTTGCTGCAATGCTCAATCTCACCCCCAGTAAGCTCCCCACTGGAGTGGAGCTAATTTACAGAACAAACGGGAAACTGTTCAACCTCCGTCGCTTCCAGTCCAGATCCAAGGTCATCCCACCCTCTGTCGTCGAATTACAGTATGCAGACGACGCTTGCGTTTGCGCTCACTCGGAGGTCAAACTCCAAACCATCGTCAACACCTTCAGCGAAGCGTACAAGAGCGTGAGCCTTACACTAAACATCCGTAAGACAAAGGTACTCTACCAACCTGCCCTCGCCACACAGTATTGCCCCCCGATTATCAAAATCCACGACAAGGCCTTGGACAACGTGGACCACTTTCCATACCTCAGGAGCCTACTGTCAACAAGGGCAGACATCGATGACGAAGTCCAACACCGCCTTCAGTGTGCCAGTGCAGCCTTCGGTCGCCTGAGGAAGAGAGTGTTTGAAGACCAGGACCTCAAACCCGGCACTAAGCTCATGGTCTACAGAGCAGCAGTGATACCCACCCTGCTGTATGCCTCAGAGACATGGACCATGTACAGCAGGCATCTCAAAGCACTGGAGAGGTACCACCAACGCTGCCTCCGCAAGATCCTGCAAATCCATTGGCAGGATAGGCGCACCAACATCAGTGTTCTCGCTCAGGCCAACATCCCCAGCATCGAAGCTTTGGCCATGCTCGATCAGCTCCGATGGACGGGTCACAACGTCCGCATGCCCGATACGAAACTCCCAAAACAAGCGCTCTACTCGGAGCTCCGACACGGCAAGAGAGCCCCAGGTGGGCAGAGGAAACGCTTCAAGGACACCCTCAAAGCCTCCTTGAAAAGGTACAACATCCCCACTGACACCTGGGAATCCCTGGCCCAAGACCGCACAAAGTGGAGGAGAAGCATCCAGGAAGGCGCCGAACACCTCGAGTCTCTTCGCCGGGAGCAAGCGGAAGCCAAGCGCAAACAGTGCAAGGAGCGCACGTCAACCCAAGCACCCCACCCACCCACCCCTTCAACCACCGTCTGCCCCACCTGTGACAGAGACTGTAGGTCCCGCATTGGACTCATCAGTCACCTGAGAACTCATTTTTAGTGTGGAAGCAAGTCATCCTCAGTTCCGAGGGACTGCCTAAGAAGATAACAGTGACTACACTTCAAAAGTACTTCATTGGCTGTAAAGCGCTTTGGGACGTCCTGAGGTGGCGACTGGCGTGATATAAATGTAAGTTCTTTCTTTCTTTATCTGCGCTCCAGATCCTAGACTATGCATGAGAGCTGCCCTCTGTCAAGGACTAAGAACCCACAACTTTCTGTTTCAGAAGGCGAGAGGGCTATCAACTGAGCCACGGCTGGCATTTGCGATGTCTAGGTCTTAGCCTGGCCTGTCAGTGATGTGCCTGCAAGTGCTTCCTGTCTCTCGAGTCACATTTCTTGTGTCACACTCCTCTGTCACACTTTATTATAGCCAAATTTATTCCAGGTAACCTTCCTCCAGCTAATTGGTTTTTACACAAATTTCTTCCTAACTATCTGATTGCGTCCAACAAGCAAATGGCTTACTGCCCACTTCATGCCCGGCTCGCTACGTGAAGATGGGCACCACCCGTCTGCACCTTCAGGAATGTAGGGGAGACAACTGGTGGTGAGAAAGTAGCCGTTAGTAGCAGCTGGCAATGCGATGGGCACTACGCCCCTTAAAGGAGCATGTGACTAAAGAGCAATTCTTGTCTGCAGTTAATAATTAAACGGGCTCTACTTGGGCGATATACTTGTTCCCCGTCATTAGTGGCCCCACAAATTAAACCTTCCTTGCACGCACCACACGCCCCACAGAGGTTCAAATATTCGCTGAGTAAACCAGTCCCGAAAGTGTACTTTCGACAGCATTGATTAGGCCCTACGGGCAAGACCTCCCAGCCCTCACCATCTAATAGCTGTGAGACATCACGCAGAGCATCAAAGGGAAGCTACGCCCTACTTAAGAGTAACTGTAAGCAGTTCTGGTCTCCATGTTACAAAAAAGGATATAGAGGCACTGGAGAAGGCGCAATAAGATTGACTAGAATGATACCAGAACTGAGAGGTTCTACCGATCATGGAAAAACTGAACAGGCTGGGGCTCTTCGCTAGAAAAGAGAAGGCTGAGGGGTGAACTGATAGAGGTCTTTAAAATTATGAAGGGGTTCGATAGGGTAGACGTAGAAGAGATGTTTTCACTTGTGGAAGAGTCACTAATAAATCCAATAGGGAATTCAAGAGAAACTCCTTTGCCCAGAGAGTAGTGAGAATGTGGAACTCGCTACCACGGGGAGTAGTTGAGGTGAATAGCACAGACACATTCAAGGCTGAAGCTAGATAAAGACATGAGGGAGAAAGGAATAGAAGGATATGTTGATAGGGTTAGATGAAGTAGGGTGGGAGGGGGCTCATGGGGAGCATAAACACCAGCATGTACCAGTTGGGCCGAATGGCTTGTTTATGTGCTGTGCATTCTATGTAATTCTATGTAATTCTCCTACCAGAGAATCCCCTGCAACGGCTTCTCTTCCCGCTCCCGCACCGTTACCTCTGGTGTCCCCCAAGGATCTATCCTTGGCTCCCTCCTATTTCTCATCTACATGTTGCTCCTTGGCGACATCATCCGAAAACACAGCGTCAGTTTCCACATGTACGCTGAGGACACCCAGCTCTACCTCACCACCATGTCTCTCGACCCCTCCACAGTGTCTAAATTGTCAGACTGCTTGTCCGACAATACAGTTCTGGATGAGCCGAAACCTCTCCGCCTCGCTACCTCTCTCTCCTCCTTTAAGACGCTCCTTAAAACCTACCTCTTTGACCAAGTTTTTAGTCACGTGCCCTAATTTATCCTTATGTGGATCGGTGTCAAATTTTTTGTCTTAAAATACTCCTGTGCAGCGCCTTGGGACATTTTACTACGTTAAAGGTGCTATATAAATACAAGTTGTTGTTGTTGTGTAAACTTGCTCAGGTTAGAGCTTCTGTCTCATGTGAGACAGCTAACTAAGGAGGGAGCTCTGTATGAAACCTTCTTTCGTAGTGAGGTCTCTTGACAGGCTCTTACAGTCCATCCTTTCACCTGACTGACTTGATGAATGTGGGCTGCTCATCCAAGCAATGGTGCAAAATCAGGCCAGGTGTCAGCCGTGGCTCAGTTGGTAGCACCCTCGCCTCTGAATCAGAAGGTTGTGTGGTTCAAGTCCCACTGCAGAGTCTAGAGCACATAATCCAGGCTGACACTCCCGTGCAATACTGAAGGAGTGCTGCACTGTCGGAGGTGCCGTCTTTCAGATGAGACGTTAAACTGAGGCCCTGTCGAAGATGTGAAAGATTCCGTGGCACTATTTCGAAGAAGAGCAGTGTAGTTCTTCCTGGTCACTGAAACAGATTATCTGGTCAATATTTATTGCTGTCTGTGGGAGCTTGCTGTGCGCAAATTGGCAGCTGCGTTTCCGACATTACAACAGGGACCGCACTTCAAAAATGTACCGTAAAGCGCGTTGGGACGTCCTGAAGTTGTGAAACGCGCGATAGAAATGCGAGTCTTTCTTTGGCCGTGTTCCTCCCCTGTTCTGGCAGCAGTGAGCTCACACTGACACACACAGTCCATTTCAGGGCCTCAGTGATGTTATGAACTCCAAACGCTGAGTGCAGTCAGCGGCAGATCATCAGCCTATGTGTAAAATAAACAACAACAGATTCCGAGCACGGCTAAAAAAAAAAATCCCAAAGTAGCGACGTGAGGAACGGCTGTTGAAAAAGACCAAATGGGCTGCGTGATTTCCAAGAAATGAATTCCTGATCGCAGCCAGAGTGAAGAGGTCACCAGTGGTGTTGCAATCTGGCAAACGGTCAAGGGTTCAATTCTCGGCTGTCCTTCAGTGGTTTGTGGGAACTTTGCGACTGCAGCCAATGAATTATCGATGACACAGGCTAACGGGGCGTCCTGTTCGACAAGGCCGAGCTTGCCCTCTGCAGATTGGCTGCCGCGTTTCTTACATTACAACAGTGACTACACTTCAAAAAGTACCTCATCTGCTGTAAAGCAATTTGCGATGTGCGGTGGTCATGAAAGGCGCAAAACAGATGCAACTCTTGCATTTTATTACAATGATCGTGCTCAAACTAATGGCTAACTCACTGCATCCTGTAGGTTGCCAATCCCTTAGAGTAGATAGTGCCGTCAGTCAATTAAAGTTCAACTCATCAGCCTGCCTTATAATACAATATTCATGCATTATATATAGAATAATGGATACCTGGGAGTGATTACAGACTGGAATCTAATCGAGGGGTTCAGATGGTATATATATAGAATAATGGATACCTGGGAGTGATTACAGACTGGAATCTAATCGAGGGGTTCAGATGGTTTATATATAGAATAATAGATACCTGGGAGTGATTACAGACTTGAATCTAATCGAGGGGTTCAGATGGTTTATACATAGAATAATGGATACCTGGGAGTGATTACAGACTGGAATCTAATCGAGGGGTTCAGATGGTTTATATATAGAATAATGGATACCTGGGAGTGATTACAGACTGGAATCTAATCGAGGGGATCAGATGGTTTATATATAGAATAATAGATACCTGGGAGTGATTACAGACTTGAATCTAATCGAGGGGTTCAGATGGTTTATACATAGAATAATAGATACCTGGGAGTGATTACAGACTGGAATCTAATCGAGGGGTTCAGATGGTTTATATATAGAATAATGGATACCTGGGAGTGATTACAGACTTGAATCTAATCGAGGGGTTCAGATGGTTTATACATAGAATAATGGATACCTGGGAGTGATTACAGACTGGAATCTAATCGAGGGGTTCAGATGGTTTATATATAGAATAATGGATACCTGGGAGTGATTACAGACTGGAATCTAATCGAAGGGTTCAGATGGTTTATCTATAGAATAATGGATACCTGGGTATGATTACAGACTGGTGTTGAGGCTGCCGCGAAACACGAATTAAGGCTGAATCCATGTGTTTTAAACAAGAGACTTTTTAATCACTGCATGGCACAAAAATGGCTGAACAGAAAAAACTCCCAGAATTCTCTGGGCAAAACCTGAGGCCCCGCCCACTCCTGCCTTAAAGGTAAGGTGCCTTAAAGGGAAGGTGCTGGATATTTGTCCACAGACGGAAGAGTGGATTATGCTCGTTTAGGTGGCGATCCGCCACACAGCTCCCCCAGAATCCGCTTAGGAGGTGTGGACGAGACGGTGCGGTGGTCTGATGGGCCGGCCGGAGCGGCTCTTGTAGGACGCCGGTGGACGTGGAACGGCCAGGCGTGGAGCAGCCGGGTGAACCTGCTTGAGGGCAGGTCGGCCGCGTGGAGGTGGACGAGCTACAGGGACCTGCTCCCTGGGCTCCGAGTGTGCTGGCTTGAGTCGGTCAACCGACACTTTTTCGGTCCTGTCGCCCACTTGCAGGGTGAAAAATTTGTCCCCAGCCTGTAGCACCTTGTAGCGCCCATCGTACGGGGGTTGAAGGGGTCTGCGGTGGGCGTCGTGCCGGACGAAAACAAACCGTGCCTGGTGCAGGCTTAGTGGGACATGTGAGGTGGATTCGCCGTGTCGGGCAATGGGCACCGGGGCGAACTGCAGCGCCGGTGAGGCGAAGTCGTGGCGTTGCTGGTCGGCTGACCAGGGTGTCGTGGCGGTGGGCAGGAACTCGCCGGGTACGCGCAGCGGCTGACCGTACACGAGCTCTGCTGCCGATGCGTGGAGGTCTTCTTTAACCGCGGTGCGCAGGCCGAGGAGGACCCACGGAAGTCGGTCGGTCCAGGCGCCGTCTTGGAGGCTGGCTCGAAGAGATGCCTTCAAGGATCTGTGAAACTGCTCACACAGTCCGTTGGCTTGGGGGTGGTACGCTGTGGTGCGGTGAATGGTCACCCCGAGATTGCGTGCGACGGCGGTCCAGAGTTCAGAGGTAAATTGCGGACCTCTGTCCGACGTCATGTTGGAGGGGACGCCGAACCATGCGACCCAGGTGCTGACGAAGGCTCTGGCGATGTCGGCGGTGGTGGTAGAGGTCAGTGGAATTGCCTCAGGCCAGCGTGTGGTGCGGTCAACAATGGTCAGCAAGTGCGTGTGGCCTTGCGACGGCGGCAGGGGCCCGACGATGTCCACGTGGATGTGGTCGAATCTCCGCGAGGGGACGGTAAACTCCTCGAGGGGTGCTTTCGTGTGTTGCTGTACCTTGGCCCGTTGGCAGGATAGGCAGGAGTTGGCCCAAGTACGCACATCCTTGCGAAGGCCACGCCAGACGAAGCGGTTGGCTACCAATTTGATGGATGCGCGGGCGCCGGGGTGGGAGAGGTTGTGGAGAATCTCGAATACCCTGCGGCGCCAGGACACTGGGACAACGGGCCGAGGTTGACATAGGGATATGTCGCACTTGACCGTGACTGCGGTCGGGCCACAGGCGACGTCAGCCAGGCGTAGCCCTGGTAGGTTGGTGGGTGCAGAGAGCAGAGCAGGGTCGGTGATCTGGTCTGCTGCGAGTTGAGCGTAGTCGACTGCCAGGTGTGCGGCGTGGATGGCGGGGCGGGAAAGGCAGTCGGCTACCACATTGTCTCGGCCGGAGACGTGTTGGATGTCCGTGGTGAACTCGGACACTGCCGCGAGCTGGCGCTGCTGCCTGGCAGACCAGGGGTCGGTTGTCTTTGCCATTGCAAATGTCAGGGGCTTGTGGTCGACAAACGCAGTGAAGGGGTGGCCCTCAAGCAAAAACCGGAAATGGGGGACCGCCAGGAACAGCGCGAGGAGCTCGCGGTCGAAGGTGCTGTACTTGACCTCCGGGGGGACGTAGTTGGCGGCTGAAGAAGGCAAGTGGTTGCCAGGCGCCGTCGACCCACTGCTCATACACGGCGCCAACCGCGTGGTCGGAGGCGTCCGTGGTGAGCGCTACCCTAGCATTGGGCCGTGGGTGCGCGAGCAGGGTGGCGTTGGCGAGTGTGGTCTTGGTGGAGTCGAAGGTGGCGGACGCGTCTGCCGTCCATTCGACCGCCATCTTGCCGCTCCTGCCCCGGAGGGCTTCATACAGGGGCCTCATGAGGGACGCCGCTTTGGGGATGAAGCGGTTGTAGAAATTCACCATCCCGAGGAACTCCTGGAGGCCTTTGATGGTGGTGGGGCGGGGAAATTGTTGGACGGCCTGCACCTTGGTGGGCAGGGGAATGGCCCCAGCATGGGTGATGTGATGGCCGAGGAAGTCGATCTTGTCCAGGCCAAACTGGCATTTGGCTGGGCTGAGGATGAGCCCGTGGTCGCTGAGGCGCCCGAACAGGATGCGAAGGTGTTCGAGGTGTTCCTGCTTGGAGGAACTGGCTACCAGGATGTCGTCCAGGTAGACGAACAGGAACTTCAGGTCCCGAAGGACCGAGTCCATGAGCCGTTGGAATGCCTGGGCCGCGTTTTTGAGGCCGAAGGACATCCGCAGGAACTCGAACAGGCCGAAGGGGGTGATTACGGCCGTCTTGGGGATGTCCGCAGTGTGGACGGGGACTTGGTGGTAGCCGCGCACCAGGTCGACCTTGGAAAAGACTGAGCGGCCGGCCAGTCTAGCCGAGAAGTCCTGAATGTGCGGCACGGGGTACCGATCAGGGGTGGTGGCGTCATTGAGGCGGCGGTAATCCCCGCAGGGGTGCCAACCTCCGCCTTGTTTGGGGGCGATGTGGAGTGGGGAGGTCCAGGGACTGTTGGAGTGGCGGATGATGCCGAGCTGTTCCATGGTGGCAAACTCGGTCCGCGCGATCTCCAGTTTGGCCGGGTCCAGCCTGCGGGCGTGGGCGTACACTGGGGGGCCTGTGGTGGGGATGAAGTGTTCCACCCCGTGTTTGGCGGCCTCCGCGGAGAAGGTCGGATTGGTAAGGGCCGGGAATTCGGCCAGGAGTGCCGAGTAGTCATCCGTGGCCCAGGCGTGGCACTGTGACGCCATGTTGGCGGGTTGACGGGGGGGCCATGGCGCCCAGGATGGGGGACATGGTGTTCATGTCCACGAGGCGGTGACGAGGGATGTCTACCAGTAGGCCGTGGGCACACAGGAAATCTGCGCCGATGAGGGGGGAGAGCACCTTGGCAGTGATGAACTCCCATCGGTAGCGGTGACCAGCGAGGTCGAGGGTGACTGTCCGGGTGCCATACGTCCGGATTTCCGAGCCGTTAGCAGCAGCCAGCGCCGGTCCTCGTTCGCCCTTTTGGATGTCGAGGGAGGATGCCGGGATGAGCCCCAGTGTCGCACAGGAACCGGCGGCCGGTTTTGTCATCCGTGACGAACAGCAGGGCGCCCGCGTGGCCCACGGCCATCGCGGGGGCTGGTACGGGGGCGGACTTGAAAGAGCAGGGAGGTGTGCACCGTTGTGCCCTGGCGCTGAACCGTGCGTGGTAGTAACAGTGGCCTGGGTTAGTGGGGCGTGAAGGCCCCGTGGGCCTGGTGGCAGGCCCTTGTGGCCGCGTGGTGGCCGGTGAGGGTAGCGCCCAGGCATTGGCTGCCAGGTCCGGAGTGACGTCGCGGCTGGAGTGAGCGGACAGCAGCTTGTTGGCCTCATCGGCCAGGGCTTCCAGGTTTGTGAGGCCGGACACCACGATCGCTGGGCGGATGCTGAGAGGGAGCTGGCGGATGAACAGCGTGCGGAAGAGGGATCCGGGTGGGCTCTCGTCGGTGAGGGAGAGCATGTGGGAGAGGAGGTCTGACGGTGAGGCATCACCGAGGCCTGGAAGGTCGAGGAGGTGGCAGTTTCGCTGATATGCCGAGGCCGTAAATTTTTTAAGGAGCGCTGTCTTGAGATGTGCGTACTTGCCTTCCTCTGGTGTGTTCTGCAGCGTTGTCCAAACCTTCGAAACTGCGGCGCTACCGAGTGATGTGATGAGATAGTCGTACTTCGTCCCATCTGTGGTGATGCGTTGCAGCCGGAAGCGCGATTCAGCTTGGAGAAACCAGGCTTCGGGCTGGTTTTCCCAAAACTCCGGCAGTTTCACGGAAACTGCGTTCGTGTCCGCCATTGCAGTGCTCGGAATACGTTCTGAGCGTCGGGGTTACCAATGTTGAGGCTGCCTCGAAACACGAATTAAGGCTGAATCCATGTGTGTTAAACAAGGGACTTTTTAATCACTGCATGGCACAAAAATGGCTGAACAGAAAAAACTCCCAGAATTCTCTGGGCAAACCCTGAGGCCCCGCCCACTCCTGCCTTAAAAGTAAGGTGCCTTAAAGGGAAGGTGCTGGATATTTGTCCACGGACGGAAGAGTGGATTATGCTCGTTTCGGTGGCGATCCGCCACACTGGAATCTAATCAAGGGGTTCAGATGGTTTCTATATAGAATAATGGATACCTGGGAGTGATTACAGACTTGAATCTAATCGAGGGGTTCAGATGGTTTATATATAGAATAATAGATACCTGGGAGTGATTACAGACTGGAATCTAATCGAGGGGTTCAGATGGTTTATATATAGAATAATGGATACCTGGGAGTGATTACAGGCTGGAATCTAATCGAGGGGTTCAGATGGTTTATATATAGAATAATGGATACCTGGGAGTGATTACAGACTGGAATCTAATCGAGGGGTTCAGATGGTTTATATATAGAATAATGGATACCTGGGAGTGATTACAGACTGGAATCTAATCGAGGGGTTCAGATGGTTTATATATAGAATAATGGATACCCGGGAGTGATTACAGACTGGAATCTAATCGAGGGGTTCAGATGGTTTATATATAGAATAGTGGATGAGATGCAATGGCCTCTGCCTGATATTTTCTGTTTTTTCATCTCCTTGACATCATTGACTAAAATTGCTGCTGGGAATCCTGGGCGGGCGATCGGCCGAGCCGTTTATGCCATCTCTGCCTGGGTTTCCGCTGATCTAGCGCCGAGGTTATGCCGGTGCTTTGGGACGACCCCATGGACATTTGCACATTTTCCGTGATTAAAATATCATGTTCAGAAATGCCACCCGCGTATCAATTTTGCCCTCTTGAGCATCCCTGATTGTAATCGCTCAACCATTGGTGGCCGTGCCTTCTGTTGCCGAGGCCCTAAGCTCTGGAATTCCCTGCCCAAACCTGTCCACCTCGTTACCTCTCTTTCCTCCTTTAAGACGCTCCTTAAAACCTACCTCTTTGACCAAGCTTGTGGTCACCTGCCCTAATATCTCCTTATGTGGCTCGGTGTCAAATTTTTTGTCTTTTAACACTCCTGTGAAGCGCCTTGGGCCGTTTTACTACGTTAAAGGCGCTATGTAAATACAAGTTGTTGTTGTTGTTGAGTGTTCTAACCTGAGCTAACCAGTGCAGCACCGATAGCCCACTGAGGATATCCAACACCCCGGAAGAAGTCCTTTGCGATTTTTTGCATTCCTACTTTGTGATTTTCTTTTATCTTCATTTGTTTCTTTCATCCTTTCAGGTGTCAACGACCGAGAGGCCAATTCGGATGAAGTGAGGCTCTTCACCCTACTTGATCTCTTACAATGTCCAGCTGTTTCCTAAGTGAGTGCAACGCCACGGACTCAACCCCCCGTCCCATCCCGCCCCGTCCCGCCCCGCTGATGTGCTCCAGCTGTCGGTCACGCTCCGTGTGTTTACTCTCCCTCTCTCTCTTTCCCTTTTTCTCTGTCTCCCTTACTTACCTTCAGCCTTGCCTCGGTGGTGGCACCCTGAGCCCGAAAGCCCTGGGTTCCGGCCCCACTCTGTCACTTGAACACGCGGTCTGGGCCCGACACTCCAGTGTACGACACCGAGCGAGGGCCAGCGCTGACGGGGGGTGCCGTCGTTCACACCAGAGGTTAGGCCCAGACTCTGCACAGATGGAAGGAAAAGATCCCACAGCACCATTCAAAGGAGAGCAGAGAGTCCTCCCCAGTGTCATGGCCAACATTGGCGATGTTGATCGAGGGATGAATATTGGCCAGGACACCGGGGAGAACTCCGCTGCTCTGCTTCGAAATAGTGCCCTGGGATCTTTTACCTCCAACTAAGAAAGCAGCCGGGACTTCGGTTTAACATCTCATCCGAAAGGCAGCACTGGAGGGTCAGGCCTAGATTACACGCTCTAGGCCCTGGAGTGGGGCTTGAACCCACAGCCTTCTGACTCAGAGGCGAGGGCGCGACCCACTGAGCCACGGCTGATACTTGCATCTTTTAAAGGGTCCTCGATCGTTTCCTTTACACTGCATTCAAACGACGGTTGTGCATTTTTAATGAGGAATGGAGCCCAGACACAGTTTCCACACCGGTAGACTGAGATCATCAATCAAAGGCTGAATAAGGTCACTGCTGACTAAAAGCAAGATTTCAGCTGTGCCCCCTGCGTCATTTCCGACAATTTTTAATCCCTCATCATGAAAGGTCGGAGCCACAACAGTAAACTTAGGCCCTTCAATTTTACTTCAATTATCGAGGGAGCGTCTGCTGGATAGCCCCATAAAATGGTGTCTGTTGGCACGGTGAGTAATTGATGCTCGGCACTTAGCTTGGCTGAATCTTTGTTCAGTCCCTTGCTTATTTCCTCAAGTGTTCGCGATGTTCAAAATAAAAACTGGTTTTCTCCCATTTTTTAGACATAGAATCTACAGCACAGAAACTGGCCATTCGGCCCAGTCGGTCCGTGCCGGTGTTTGTGCTCCACACGAGCCTCCTCCCACCCCTCTTCATCTCACCCTATCAACATATCCCTCTATTCCTTTCTCCCTCATGTGTTTATCCAGCTTCCCCTTAATGTATCTTATGCTATTCGCCTCAACCACTCCCTGTGGTAGCGAGTTCCACATTGCAACCACTGTCGGGGTAAAGACATTTCTCCGAAATTCCTTATTGGATTTATTCGTGACTATCTTATATTTATGGCCCCTAGTTTTGGTTTCCTGCAAGTGGAAACATCTTCTCTACGTTTACCCGATCAAACCCTTTCATAATCTTAAAGATCTCGATCAGGTCACCTCTCAGCTTTCTCTTTTCTAGAGAAAAGAGCCCCAGCCTGTTCAATCTTTCCTGATAGTTGTAACCTCTGTTCAGGTATCATCCTTGTAAATCTTTTTGCACCTTCTCCAGTGCCTCTCTATCACTTTTATAATGTGGAGACCAGAACTGTGCACAATTATTAACACTATCAATAAAATCTGAAAATCCGCTCCCCAAAATCCCAGGTTTTTACATTTACAGTAAAAATCTGACTTTCAAAATCCTTCCAGACCCTTCAGCCATTTTTGCCCATGCGTGCTGGGATTCTTTCCCTCAGCCACTAACTCCTGTCAGCTCTCTTCCCATCATCAATAGCATTTTGTCACTCCTCACCCAAATCCTCCCCGTGTCCACTCCGCCCCTTTGTGAGCTGGTGCTGTATCTGTACAGGTTGTTGCAGTTGTTTCAGGCAGTGACAACCCACAAGATGTGTTCAACACCCCTGCGGAACCGGGCATGTAATGGTTAAAAGAGCACAAGATAATTAAATGCTGATGTTTATTGCCCCCAACACACTCACACACACACACACACTCACACACACTCACTCACACACACACACTCACACACACTCACTCACACACACACACACACACATACTCACACACACTCACACACACACACACACTCACACACACACTCACACACACTCACACACACACACACACACACACACACACTCACACACACACACACACTCACACACACACACACACACACACACACTCACACACACACACTCACACACACACACACTCACACACACACTCACACACACACTCACACACTCACACACACACACACACTCACACACTCACTCACACACACTCACACACACTCACACACACACACACACTCACACACACACTCACACACACTCACACACACACACACACTCACACACACACACTCACACACACACACACACACACTCACACACACACTCACACACACACACTCATACACACACTCACACACTCACACACACACACTCACACACACACACTCACACACACACTCACACACACTCACACACACACTCACACACTCACACACACACACTCACACTCACACACTCACACACACACTCACTCACACACACACTCACACACACACACACTCACACACACACACACTCACACACACACTCACACACACACACACTCACACACACTCACACACACACACTCACACACACACACACACTCACTCACACACACACACTCACACACACACACACACACACACCACACACACACACACACACACACA
>CM059433.1:132004505-132021923 GCA_030390025.1 Squalus acanthias
AAAGCCGACACGAGGAGCTCATGACTTTGTGGGCTGCGTCGCCACCCGCTGGACAGAGGGAGAAGCGGCGGGGAAGAGAGCGCTCAATTAACCCCTTCCTTCCCCATTCGACACCAGCAGTCCTGCAGGTATTCTGGCACGACAGAAACAAATTATTGTGATTAGCGGTCAGGGCAATCTCTACTTCACTGTCATCACTGGGTCAGTGCGGTCACTGGTCAGTGGAATCATTGGTCAGTGGAATCATTGGTCAGTGGAATCACTGGTCTGTGGGGTCACTGGTCTGTGTAGTCACTGGTCAGTGGAATCACTGGTCAGTGGAATCACTGGTCAGTGCGGTCACTGGTCTGTGGAATCATTGGTCAGTGGAATCACTGGTCAGTGGAATCACTGGTCAGTGCGGTCACTGGTCAGTGGAATCATTGGTCAGTGGAATCACTGGTCAGTGTGGTCACTGGTCAGTGGGGTCACTGGTCAGTGGAATCACTGGTCAGTGGGGTCACTGGTCAGTGCGGTCACTGGTCAGTGGAATCACTGGTCAGTGGGGTCACTGGTCAGTGCGGTCACTGGTCAGTGGAATCACTGGTCAGTGGGGTCACTGGTCAGTGCGGTCACTGGTCAGTGGAATCACTGGTCAGTGGGGTCACTGGTCAGTGCGGTCACTGGTCAGTGGAATCACTGGTCAGTGGAGTCACTGGTCAGTGCGGTCACTGGTCAGTGGAATCACTGGTCAGTGGGGTCACTGGTCAGTGTGGTCACTGGTCAGTGGAATCACTGGTCAGTGTGGTCACTGGTCAGTGGAATCACTGGTCAGTGCGGTCACTGGTCAGTGGAATCACTGGGTCAGTGCGGTCACTGGTCAGTGGAATCATTGGTCAGTGGGGTCACTGGTCAGTGGAATCACTGGTCAGTGGAATCACTGGTCAGTGGGATCACTGGTCAGTGTGGTCACTGGTCAGTGCGGTCACTGGTCAGTGGAATCACTGGTCAGTGCGGTCACTGGTCAGTGCGGTCACTGGTCAGTGGAATCACTGGTCAGTGCGGTCACTGGTCAGTGCGGTCACTGGTCGGTGGAATCACTGGTCAGTGCGGTCACTGGTTAGTGGAATCACTGGTCAATGCGGTCACTAGTTAGTGGAATCTCTGGTCAGTGGGGTCACTGGTCAGTGCGGTCACTGGTCAATGCGGTCACTGGTTAGTGGAATCTCTGGTCAGTGGGGTCACTGGTCAGTGGAATCACTGGTCAGTGGGATCACTGGGTCAGTGGGATCACTGGGTCAGTGGGATCACTGGGTCAGTGGGATCTCTGGTCAGTGGAATCACTGGGTCAGTGGGATCACTGGGTCAGTGGAATCTCTGGTCAGTGGGATCACTGGGTCAGCGGGGTCACTGGGTCAGTGGAATCTCTGGTCAGTGGGATCACTGGGTCAGTGGAATCACTGGTCAGTGGGGTCACTGGTCAGTGGAGTCACTGGTCAGTGCGGTCACTGGTCAGTGCGGTCACTGGTCAGTGGAGTCACTGGTCAGTGCGGTCACTGGTCAGTGGAATCACTGGTCAGTGCGGTCACTGGTCAGTGCGGTCACTGGTCAGTGGAATCTCTGGTCAGTGGAGTCACTGGTCAGTGCGGTCACTGGTCAGTGCGGTCACTGGTCAGTGGAATCTCTGGTCAGTGGAATCACTGGGTCAGTGGGGTCACTGGTCAGTGGAATCACTGGGTCAGTGGGGTCACTGGTCAGTGGAATCACTGGTCAGTGGGATCACTGGGTCAGTGGGATCACTGGGTCAGTGGGGTCACTGGGTCAGTGGAATCTCTGGTCAGTGGGATCACTGGGTCAGCGGGGTCACTGGGTCAGTGGAATCTCTGGTCAGTGGGATCACTGGGTCAGTGGAATCACTGGTCAGTGGGGTCACTGGTCAGTGGAGTCACTGGTCAGTGCGGTCACTGGTCAGTGCGGTCACTGGTCAGTGGAGTCACTGGTCAGTGCGGTCACTGGTCAGTGGAATCACTGGTCAGTGCGGTCACTGGTCAGTGCGGTCACTGGTCAGTGGAATCTCTGGTCAGTGGAGTCACTGGTCAGTGCGGTCACTGGTCAGTGCGGTCACTGGTCAGTGGAATCTCTGGTCAGTGGAGTCACTGGTCAGTGCGGTCACTGGGTCAGTGCGGTCACTGGTCAGTGGAATCACTGGGTCAGTGGAATCACTGGGTCAGTGGGATCACTGGGTCAGTGGAATCACTGGGTCAGTGGGATCACTGGGTCAGTGGAATCACTGGTCAGTGGGATCACTGGGTCAGTGGGATCACTGGTCAGTGGAATCACTGGTCAGTGGGATCACTGGGTCAGTGGAATCACTGGTCAGCGGGGTCACTGGGTCAGTGGGATCACTGGGTCAGTGGGATCACTGGTCAGTGGAATCACTGGGTCAGTGGAATCACTGGGTCAGTGGGATCACTGGGTCAGTGGAATCACTGGGTCAGTGGGATCACTGGGTCAGTGGAATCACTGGTCAGCGGGGTCACTGGGTCAGTGGGATCACTGGGTCAGTGGGATCACTGGGTCAGTGGAATCTCTGGTCAGTGGAATCTCTGGTCAGCGGGATCACTGGTCAGTGCGGTCACTGGTCAGTGGAATCACTGGTCAGTGGGATCACTGGTCAGTGCGGTCACTGGTCAGCGGGGTCACTGGGTCAGTGGGGTCTCTGGTCAGTGGAATCTCTGGTCAGCGGGATCACTGGTCAGTGCGGTCACTGGTCAGTGGAATCACTGGTCAGTGGAATCACTGGTCAGTGAGTAATCGCAGCCAAAAGATGACAGTTTCTACTCTATGGGAAGTGGGTATGGTAGCAAAATGGTTCTGTTACTAGAACAGTAATCCTGAAGACCTGGTCTAATGATCCAGAGAAAGTCTGTTCCAATCCCACGATGGCACTTTGGGAATTTGAATTCAGTTTCAGTGATGGGGATGTTTCGGCAGCACCTCCCAAACCCGTGACCTCTTCCACCTAGAAGGACAAGGGCAGGAGGCGCATGGGAACACCACCACCTCCAAGTTCCCCTCCAAGTTACACACCGTCCTGACTTGGAAATATATTGCGTTCTTTCATCGTCGCTGGGTCAAAATCCTGGAACTCCCTCCCTAACAGCACTGTGGGAGTACCTTCACCACACGGACTGCAGCGGTTCAAGAAGGTGGCTCACCACCACCTTCTCGAGGGCAACTAGGGCCAGCAACGCCCAGATCCCAGGAACAAATATTTAAAAAAGCTAATTGGTAGAGCGCATGAGGCCCCGGTTTCAATCCAAGCACTGCAATATTTAACTTTTTGGGAGTTTATGTACACGAATCTTTGAAGGTGGCAGGACGAGTTGTTCAAGCAGACGGGATCCTTGGCTTTATTATGAGAGGCATAGAGTACAAAAGCAAGGAAGTTATGATGAACCTTTATAAAACACTGGTTAAGCCCCAGCTGGAGAATTGTGTCCAATTCTGGGCACCGCACTTTAGGAAGGATGTTAAGGCCTTAGAGAGGGAGCAGAGGAGATTTACTAGAATGGTTCCAGGGATGAGGGACTTCAGTTACGTGGATAGACTGGAGAAGCTGGGCTTGTTCTCCTTAGAGCAGAGAAGGTTAAGAGGAGATTTGATAGAGGTGTTCAAAATCATGAGGGGTTTTGCTGGAATAAATAAGGAGAAACTGTTTCCACTGGCGGAAGGGTCGGTAACCAGAGGACACAGATTTAAGATAATTGGCAAAAGAACCAGAGGTGACATGGGGAAACATTTTTTTATGCAGCGTGTTGTTGTGATCTAGAATGCACGGCCTGAAAGGGCGGTGGAAGCAGATTCAATAATAACTTTCAAAAGACAATTGGATAAATACTTGAAAGGAAAAACATTGCAGGGCTCTGGGGAAAGAGCAAGGGAGTTGGACTAATTGAAGAGCTCTACCAAAGAGCCGGCACAGGCACCATGGGCTGAATGGCCTCGTTCTGTGCTGTATCATTCTATTATTCTATGATTCTATAAAAGGCAGAGACACCACTCCCATATCTGGGGAAGCTCATCTACCCCTTCCATACTCTCCTTGTCGTGATGCAGGAAAAGCTTTACTGTTTGAACAATAGTCCCTGTCCCAAAACTCACTGCCAACCTCTCTCTCTTCATCACAACTCTTCTATAGGGTACATTCAAGGCTGAGATAGATTGATTTTTGGACTCTAGGGGAATCAAGGGATATGGGGATCGGGCGGGAAAGTGGAGTTGAGGTCGAAGATCAGCCATGATCTTATTGAATGGCGGAGCAGGCTCGAGGGGCCAAATGGCCGACTCCTGCTCCTATTTCTTATGTTCTTATCTCTCTCTCTCTCTTCATCACAACCCTTCTGCATAACAAAAAAAAACAGATTATCTGGTCATTTTCACATTGCTGTTTGTGGGAGCTTGCTGTGCGCAAATTGGCTGCCGCGTTTCCCACATTACAACAGTGACTCCACTTCAAAAGTACTTCATTGGCTGTAAAGCTCTTTGAGACGTCTGGTGGTCGTGAAAGGCGCTATATGAATGCAAGTCTTTCTTTTTTTTTCTTTTTTCTTATCGATCTCTGTTTTATCGATACCAGCCATATTCGACTAACCTTCCTCTCTTGTTCCTCCTAACCTGCAGGTCTGTTGTTCTGTAGTCTGTCTTCCTTCTTGCATCTTCACTGTGTTGCTTGTACTGTGCACGATCTCTTCGCCTTTTCCGGGATCTCGACCCCGTGGAATTCCTGGTGTCCCTCAGAGGTACCAAGTTGCATCTGAACAATGCGGGAAAAGACCAACTGGTCCATCGAGCCTGTCACATCACGAATGGTGCAGCCTCCATCCACCACCAACCACCACCACCACCACCCACCCCTCCCCTCCCCACACACACACATCGACAACAGCTTCCATTTACATCGTGCCTTCAATGTAGTAAAAGATCCCAAAGCACTTCACAGCAACGTTATCAGACAAAGGTTGATGCCGAGTCACATAAGGAGATATTGGGACAGGCGACCAAAAGCTTGGTCAAAGTGGTAGGTTTTAAAGAGCATCTTAAAAAGGAGGAGAGAGAGAGAGGCGGAGAGGCAGAGAGGTTGATGGATACACCAGCAACCCCCCACAAACACACACTCAAACTTGTGCTACTGGACTAGTATTCCAGAGAACATGAGTTCAAAAACCCACCAGGGCAGTTTGGGAATTTGAATCCAGTTTACTGCTATCAGTAAAAGTGACCATGAAGCTGTCAGATTGTCGTAAAAACCCAGCTGGTTCACTAAATGCCCTTTAGGGAAGGAAATCTGCCGTCTTTACCCGGTCCGGCCTGTTTGTGACTCCAGACCCACAGCACTGTGACTGACTCTCAACTGCCCTCTGAAGGGGCCGAGCAAGTCATTCAGTCATCAGGGCGAGTTGGGACGGGCAATAAATGGCGGCCTTGCCAGCGATGCCCACATGCACACACACGCACACATACACAGTCCTGCAATCCGGTGAGAGAGGGGAAAAACAGGCAGAAAAAAAAAACCTTAGGCCAGTTTAGGACAAAAAAAACTCTGGAAGATTCCTCTCCGACTCCGTTAAGCCAATGAAGCGAGATCCAGGAGCCCTCCGCAACCGATAGCACTCGGCCCAGTGAACCCTGCTGCCTTCTCTAGCTAGAGACATCACTGCATCCCCCAGGGTGTAATGCTCTGCCCAATCAAAAGGTGTCCTTGCCTCCCTCGAACTCTGCCCTTTCCCAGAAGCTACCACCAGCGGCCTACTCAGCTGCTCATTTTCCACCCAGCTCTATCAGAGACTCAGATTCTACGCTCTTCAGTGAGCCGCCTTGTTGGCCACGGGAAACTTGAATTCCCCGATTTAACCGCAGGCGCAGTGTCCCAGGAATACGCGAGCCACCCTGCAAACGGTTCTGATCTGTCTCCTACTCCGCAATTCGGCGAAAGGATAAACGTGCTGCTTCCCTCTGTCAGGTCTCCACGGGCAACCTGAAGCAACAAGTCCCACGGGCAAAGCAAAGGCCGTCAAGGATTTGGGGCGAGCCTGTTCAATCAGGGCTGATCTGTATTTCAACTCCATTTACCCACCTTAGCTCCATACCCCTTGATACCTTTACCTATACTGATGCGCTGGAGATAGTTCAGAGAAGAGTGAAGGGTAACATTCCAGGATTTTTTTTTTTATTCGTTTCTGGGATGTGGGCATCGCTGGCAAGGCCAGCATTTATTGCCCATTCCTAATTGCCCTGGAGAAAGTGGTGGTGAGCCGCCTTCTTGAACCGCTGCAGTCCATCTTCTTTGTAGCGGTTTGGTACAACTGAGTGTCTTGCTGGGCCATTTCAGAGGACAGTTAAGAGTCAACCACATTGGTGTGGGACTGGAGTCACATATAGGCCAGACCGGGTAAGGACGGCAGATTTCCTTCCCTACAGGACGTTAGTGAACCAGATGGGTTGTTCGAGTGTCAGCCGTGGCTCAGCGGGTAGCACATTCGCTTCTAGAGTTAGAAGGTTGTGGGTTCAAGTCCCACTCCAGGGACTTGAGCACATAAATCTAGGCTGACACTCCAGTGCAGTGCTGAGGGAGTGCTGCACTGTTGGAGGTGCTGTCTTTCGGATGAGATGTTAAACCGAGGCCCTGTCTGCTCTCTCAGGTGGATGTAAAAGATCCCATGGCACTATTTTGAAGAAGAGCAGGGGAGTTCTCCCCGGTGTCCTGGCCAATATTTATCCCTCAATCAACATCATTAAAACAGATACGATAGCAAAATACTGCGGATGCTGGAACTCAATATCGAGTTCAACAATTTTAGATCATAACCTCAGCTCCAATCACATTTATATTTTATTTTATCCACCCTTTTATTTGTCCCCCCCCACCTTTTTTTTCCTCCTAGAAGCTGGCAGCTGTCCTTCATTCTGCCAGTGGATTTCACACTTCATTCAGCCTTAATCTGTCACATTAACACCACCTCTAGCCTTGCATATCTCTTAATGTCTCTTAATGTCTCTTCATCTCTCCTTTTGTTCCTTTATCCCCTCCCCCTTTTCCCAGCTTTACCCTGGCCTTAAATCTATTTGATTTCCGGCTCTTCACAGTTCTGATGAAAGGTCATCGACCTGAAACGTTAACTCTCTTTCTCTCTCCACGGATGCTGCCTGGCCTGCTGAGTTTTTCCAGCATTTTCTGTTGTTATTTCATTAAAACAGATGATCTGGTCATTATCACATTGCTGTTTGTGGGAGCTTGCTGTGCGCAAATTGGCTGCCGCGTTTCCCACATTACAACAGTGACTACACTTCAAATGTACTTCATTGGCTGTAAAGCGCTTTGAGACGTCCGGTGGTCGTGAAAGGCGCTATAGAAATGCAAGTCTTTCTTTCTTTACAACAATAGTCATCTTCACTTTTACTGATACCAGCTTCAAATTCTCAAGCTGCCACAGTGGGAGTTGAACTCACAGTTCAGGGTTTAACTAGTCCAGTAACATAATCACTGCACCACCCTGCCCAGGTTTTAAGTCTCTAAAACGTGGCGATGGGTTTCCACTCGTGTCAGACACCTGGCCCACCAGGGGGCAAAAAAAATTCTTTTCAGACGAGAACTAGCAGCAAAGGAGGACAAAGGCCGGGGAAGAGGTAATCGTGGTGTAGCGAAAGTGAGAATGAGGAATAGCGGCGAAAACAGAAACAAGGGCCGCGATTTCCCCGACCTCTGCGGGTTCATGGTGGGCGACGTCGGTGGCGGGTCCTGACCCCGCTGCTGGCTCCAGACCGCTGTCCAAAGTGATTTTCCCCTGATTGGGCTTGTTAAGCCCGCCCAGCGTGTTTGCCGGCCAATTGAAGGAAGCGGGTCTGGTGATGTCATTTGATGACGCGTCATCAGCCGCTTTCCTTAAAGGGGCCATGCGCAAATTTATTTTGATATTTGTGCTGTAAGTGTTGTACAGCATTGAGGTGCAGCAAACACTGACAATCACTGCACAGAGGTGCACTGCTGCACCCAGGCTCTCCCATGACTCCCTCCATATGCTTATGGAGGGAGTCACGGCACGTAGGGAGGTCCTCTTCCCTTCCCATGGGCGGAAGAGACCTCCCCAGGACACCAACGCAGCCTGGTTGCACTTTGCATAGGAGGACACAAGCAGGGATGTCGCCAGGAGGACCAGGCTGCAGTGCCGCAAACCTTTCAATGATCTCAGTAGATCACGAAACGTTACTGCAAAACCACACTCAACCTTATCTTGCTGTGCCTCTCATCGCATCCCCATCACTCTGCCTTCCCTACCCTACTCCTGCACATCCTTACTCATACCAATTTACCTTGCACCTCCACCCATCCCTCTCTATCTACATTATCACTTCCCCATCTCACTAGCCACCCCTCACACTCACCCTCATCCTAGTGCAATCATACCAACTAACAACAACAACAACTTGTATTTATATAGCGCCTTTAACGTAGTAAAATATCTCAAGGCGCTGCACAGGAGTATTTTAAGACAAAATAAATTCACACCGATCCACATAAGGATAAATTAGGGCAGGTGACCAAAAGCTTGGTCAAAGAGGTCAGTTTTAAGGAGCGTCTTAAAGGAGGAAAGAGAGGTAGCGAGGCGGACAGGTTTAGGCAGGGAATTCCAGAGCTTAGGGCCTAGGCAACAGAAGGCACAGCCGCCAATGGTTGAGCGATTATAATCAGGGAACCTCAAGAGGGCAGAATTAGAGGAGCGCAGATATCTCGGGGGGTTGTGGGGCTGAAGGAGATTACAGAGATAGGGAGGGGCGAGGCCATGGAGGGATTTGAAAACAAGGATGAGAATTTTGAAATCGAGGCATTGCTTAACCAGGAGCCAATGTAGGTCAACAAGCACAGGGGTGATGGGCGAGTGGGACTAGGTGCGAGTTAGGATACGAGCATCCGAGTTTTGGATGACCTCAAGTTTACATAGGGTGGAATGTGGGAGGCCAGCCAGGAGTGCGTTGGAATAGTCAAGTCTAGAGGTAACAAAGACATGGATGAGGGTTTCAGCAGCAGATGAGCTGAGGCAAGGGCGGAAACAGGCGATGTTACGGAGGTGGAAGTAGGCGGTCTTTGTTATGCTGCGGATATGTGGTCGGAAGCTCATTTCAGGGTCAGATATGACACCAAAAATGACACCAAACTAACAATACACAAGGGTAGGCACTTGGGTGTTTTATGCAATGTTCATGTAAAGTTTCAGTTAATGTGGTGTCAAACATTGAAACCTTTATTTTCAATACGTTGCGTTCTTGGATAGATTTGTGTGCACCTTTGGAAGTGATTTAATGAGTTGTACTGAATGGTGAAACATAACGGTACCCCCCGCAATGGTGATGAGTGTGAAAGGAATGATTTGGGCATAGTAGGGATGCTTTATGGTGTTGGTGTGGGGTGGTGCCAACCTGGCGCATCATGTGGCAGCCAGAGTGCACAGCATCAAGTGAAGTAAATCTGGCCATGGTGAGGCCATCCCTGGCGTCCCGGGCAGCAATGTGGTCGGGTGCAGATGCCCTGTGTCCTGCGCAGCATCAGTTGATTGTGGAGAAGGTTGGTGTTGTTCTTGGTGCTGCTGGTGTGCCTGGTGCTGCTGGTTTTGTGGCTGATCGTGGTGGAATTCTGAGGACCAAGGTGAGATAGTTTCAAGGGTACCGATGCTGATGTAATAGATGGCAGGTGAACTTGAGATGACAGAAGCGATCTGTCAGTGGTGAGAGAGGTTGTTCCAATGAGGTGACACTGGATAGAGAGTTTACTCCAAACACTTGCAACCTGCATAAAGCTCAATCTGTCTTCCAAATGCAGTAAGCAACAGCTTCTGAGCTTGGAAAGTGAACAGCTATGAGGGCTTTATAGCACATTTTCAGCTGTCAAGTAATGAGATGATCCCATGATCATACAACTCGCGACCTGCTTACCTGATGTGATCCCTGAGCAGTGGGCATGGGCGACCTTGTAAAATGTTAAGGGGAGTTCAAAATACTGTTTAATGGGCTGTTAGCAAGGTCATAATGACCTGAATTGCCTCCCCCGCCGCTGCGTGTCGGGTCTGTTCAGCGCTGACAGACCCAACATCTGGGAAAGGCGCGTGGTGGCGGGTTGACAGCGGTGTCCTGACCCGCTGTCAAAAAACATTTTTCCCACCACCGAACGCACCCGCTGACCCCCCTGAAAAATAAGAGAACAAATGGAAAAAAGAGATACAAAAAAATTGGAAAAATGAGGAGGAAGGCTAAGTAGAAAAGTCAAGACGTTGAGAGTCAAGGTGAGAGAAAGATATTACTTTAAGGGAGTGAGAGAAGGTAAAGCTTCACCCTTCCTCGTGAAATCTTCAACAAGGTCTAGTCTTAGTCAATTGAGCAGAACATATAAATGGGACTTTCTCCCAAGTCTCACTATGGACCTGCTTTCAGTTAGCAGTCAGAGTAGAGCAAATGAGAGGGAGCGAGAGAGACAAAGAGTGAGAGAGACAGAGAGTGAGAGAGAGCGAGAGAGACTGAGAGTGAGAGAGAGCGAGACAGAGACAGAGAGTGAGAGAGACAGAGAGTGAGAGATAGCGAGACAGAGACAGAGAGCGAGAGAGACAGAGTGACAGTGAGGGAGAGAGAGACAGAGAGCGAGAGAGACAGAGTGACAGTGAGGGAGAGAGACAGTGAGGGAGAGAGAAACAGAGAGCGAGAGAGACAGAGTGACAGTGAGGGAGAGAGAGACAGAGAGCGAGAGAGACAGAGTGACAGTGAGGGAGAGAGACAGTGAGGGAGAGAGAAACAGAGAGCGAGAGAGACAGAGTGACAGTGAGGGAGAGAGAAACAGAGAGCGAGAGAGACAGAGTGACAGTGAGGGAGAGAGACAGTGAGGGAGAGAGAAACAGAGAGCGAGAGAGACAGAGTGACAGTGAGGGAGAGAGAGACAGAGAGCGAGAGAGACAGAGTGACAGTGAGGGAGAGAGACAGTGAGGGAGAGAGAAACAGAGAGCGAGAGAGACAGAGTGACAGTGAGGGAGAGAGAGACAGTGAGGGAGAGAGAAACAGAGAGCGAGAGAGACGGAGTGACAGTGAGGGAGAGAGACAATGAGGGAGAGAGAGACAGAGAGCGAGAGAGACAGAGTGACAGTGAGGGAGAGAGACAGTGAGGGAGAGAGAGAGACCGAGAGCGAGAGAGACAGAGTGACAGTGAGAGAGAGAATGAGAGAGACAGAGTGAGACAGAGAGAGAGACAGAGTCAGAGTGAGAGAGAGAGAGCGCGAGAGTCAGAGCAAGCGAGCGAGAGAGACGGAAAGAGAGAAAGACAGAAACATTGAGAGAGCGAGAGAGAGAGACACAGAGAGAGAGACACAGAGAGAGAGAGACAGAGAGAGAGAGAGTGAGACAGAGTGACAGTGAAAGAGAGCAAAAGAGAGTGACAGAGCGTGAGAGAGGGAGAGAGCGAGAGAGACGGAGAGAACGAGAGAGATAGAGAGAGAAGCAGAGCGCGAGAAAGAAAGAAAGAGCGAGAGCGAGACAGAGAGAGAGAAAGAGCGAGAGCGAGCACAAGCACGCAGAGGAGAGATTTTCCAATGGGAGAGATTTCGGTGCAAACGTTTAGGAGCCAAGAGTTACTTTAAGGCCGGAGTGAATCGCCTGCAGCAAGAGTTCATTCATCGTAAAAAAAAATCTCCCCTTTTGGTGTGGGCATTGAGTGAGAACGCAACAGGGCTCAGCTATGATGCCGCCTGGCACAGTCAAATAGTCTGGCGGCACTCACTGTCCAATCTCACTGAGGAAGAAAGTCCCATTCAGTCGAAGTACCAGAAGGCAGCCTGGGTACCAGTAGAGAGTTGGGAGGAGGGAGTGGAGGGGTGGGGAGGCGGGGGGGAGTGGGGGGGGGGGCGGCAGATGGTGAGAAAACGGGAAAAAGGAACCCGTGCTTGGTTGCGAATGCCTGCGGTGGAGGATGATGTAATGTGCGATTAAGAGTTCGAAGAGTTACTTCCAGAGGGCAGAGTGTAGCACATCTCCAAACAAAGGGATACATAACAAGCAAGCTGCAACTTATCAAGGGCATTGAGTGGCAAACAGGCACGTATGAATTCCCTGAGAACGTGCGGCTCCGCACACACACACACACTGGCTCAGCCGAGGGGGGAAGGAGGGAGGCCGGGACATTAGCTGGTCCCGCAAGTGCCACCAATGAAACAGCAGCTGAGAGAGAGTGCCCTCCTCCAGCTGTCTCCAAGGCAGTTAACCCTTCGACTGCCTAAGCAGCCGAGTCCTGGCCAATATTTATCTCTCAAGCAACATGATTAAAAACACAGAATCAGATGATCTGGTCATTACACCGTTGCTGTTTGTGGGATCTTGCTGTGCGTATTTTGGCTGCCACGTTGCAACAGCGACCACACCTCAAAATGTACTTCGTTGGCGGCAAAGCGCTCTGGGACGTCCTGAGGTTGTGAAAGGCGCGATAGGAATGCAAGTTCTTTCTTTTACAATGGTGACTGCACTTCAAAAATAAATCACTGGGGTGTCCCGAGCGTACGATAAGGTGCTAGTGAGAGGCAAGCTCGTACATCTTTCTTCAGGTAGTCACTCTTCTTTCCTTTTTCTTTTTACCCGGAAGCTCCAGGGATTTTCCCCCCTCACGGCTGCCACGCTTGATGTCAAGCACAAATTTCAAGCGTGAGGAAGGATATTTGTTTTTAAATGGAAGCAGCGCAGAGGATTCGAAGAAACTATAACAGTCCCTCTGTCCGGTCCCGACTCTGGAACGATCCCATCAAAAGAAAGAACATAAGAACATAAGAAATAGGAGCAGGAGTGGGCCATTTGGCCCCTCGAGCCTGCTCCGCCATTCAATAAGATCATGGCTGATCTTCTACCTCATCTCCACTTTCCTGCACTATCCCCATATCCCTTGATTCCCTTATTATCCCAAAATCCATCGATCTCTGTCTTGAATATACTCAACGACTGAGCCTCCACAGCCCTCTGGGGTTGAGAATTCCAAAGATTCACCTCCCTCTGAGTGAAGAAATTTCTCCTCATCTCAGTCCTAAATGGCCGACCCCTTATTCTGAGACCGTGACCCCTGGTTCTAGACTCCCCAGCCAGGGGAAACATCCTCCCTGCATCTACCCTGTCAAACCCTGTAAGAATTTTGTATGTTTCAATCAGATCACCTCTCATTCTTCTAAACTCCAGAGAATATAGGCCTAGTCTACTCAATCTCTCCTCATAGGACAATCCCCCCATCCCAGGAACCAGTCTGGTGAACCTTCGTTGTACTCCCTCTATGGCAAAGGAAGGTCTTGTTTTTATAAAGCACCTTTCGTGGCTTCAGGATGTCCCAAAGCGCTTCACAGCCAATGAAGTACTTTTTGAGGTGTAGTGACTGTTGTAATGTAGGAGAAACGTGCCCCATTCTAACTCTCCTACACCTCGGACCCTTTTTCTCCACCCCAATCTCAGGCCAGTTCCCTCTAGGATTTGCCGACACCGATTGCGTCCACTTCCGATCGTTCACTGTCCTCCGCGTAGAGTTGTTGGCCCCGAAAATCCGCAGGCTCTCGTCTCAACGGTAGCCCTTCAAGTGCTCACGGGCTACCACCATTAAAGCTCCAGAAGGCTTTGGAATGAGAATCAGAACATTCTGGAAAACCAACCTGGGTCTCCATTCAATCACAGTCAAGACATGACTACCTCAACTGGACTCCCTGCTTCCCCCACCCACCCAACGTCCCTAGACGCTCTTGCAGACATTGGAACAGGAGAAGGCCATTCAGCCCCTCGAGCCGCCGCCACCATTCAATGAGATCATGGCCAATCTGCTCCACAACTCCAGTTACCTGCCTTTGATCCATTCCCCTTGATACCCTTACCCAAGAAAATTAAACACCCATAAGAAGGAGACAGATCAATAAATATTACTAATAAGAATGTAAGAAATTGGCACTAATGTAAAGAAATGTCATGATTAACGGGCGGAGATAATCGTGGGTTTACAGCACAGAAGGAGGTCAATCAACCCACTGAGCCATAGAGTCATAGAGTTATATACAGCACAGAAAGAGGCCCTTCGGCCCATCGTGTCTGCGCCGGCCATCAAGCCCTGTCTATTCTAATCCCATTTTCCAGCACTTGGTCCGTAGCCTTGTATGCTATGGCGTTTCAAGTGCTCATCTAAATGCTTCTTGAATGTTGAGGGTTCCTGCCTCTACCACCCTTTCAGGCAGTGAGTTCCAGATTCCAACCACACTCTGGGTGAAAAAGTTTTTCCTCAAATCCCCTCTAAACCTCCTGCCCCTTACCTTGAAAATATGCCCCCTGGTTATTGACCCTTCTACTAAGGGGGAAAGTTCCTTTCTATCTACCCTATCTATGCCCCTCATAATTTTGTACACCTCAATCAGGTCCCCCCTCAGCCTTTTCTGCTCTAAGGAAAACAACCCCAGCCTGTCCAGTCTCTCTTCATAGCTGAAGCGCTCCAGCCCAGGTAACATCCTGGTGAATCTCCTCTGCACCCTCTCCAATGCAATCACATCCTTCCTATAGTGTGGCGACCAGAACTGCACACAGTATTCCAGCTGTGGCCTAACTAGCGTTTTGTACAGCTCCATCATAACCTCCCTGCATAACCTCCCTGCTCTTATATTCTATGCCTCGGCTAATGAACGCAAGTATCCCATATGCCTTTTTAACCACCTTATCTACCTGTCCTGCTGCCTTCAGGGATCTATGTACATGCACACCAAGGTCCCTCTGATCCTCTGTCCTCCCTAGGATCCTACCATTCATTGTGTATTCCCTTGCCTTGTTAGTCCTCCCAAAATGCATCACCTCACACTTTTCAGGGTTAAATTCCATTTGCCACTGTTCTGCCCATCTGACCAACCCGTCTATATCGTCCTGTAGCCTGAGGCTTCCCTCCTCGTTATTTACCACTCCACCAATTTTCGTGTCATCTGCGAACTTACTGATCATACCTCCTACATTCATATCTAAATCATTAATGTACACTACAAACAGCAAAGGACCCAGCACCGATCCCTGCGGTACACCACTGGACACAGGCTTCCAGTCACAAAAACAACCTTCGACCATCACCCTCTGCCTCCTGCCACTAAACCAATTTTGGATCCAATGTGCCAAATTGCCCTGGATCCATGGGCTCTTACCTTCTTGACTAGTCTCCCATGCGGGACTTTGTCAAAAGCCTTACTGAAGTCCATGTAGACTACATCAACTGCACTGCCCTCATCCACACACCTAGTCACCCCCTCGAAAAATTCAATCAAATTGGTTAGACATGATCTCCCCCTGACAAAGCCATGCTGACTATCCTTGATTAATCCTTGCCTCTCCAAGTGGAGACTAATTCTGTCCCTCAGAATTTTTTCCAATAATTTCCCTACCACTGATGTTAGACTCACTGGCCTGTAATTCCCTGGTGTATCCCTACTACCCTTCTTGAATAATGGTACTACGTTAGCTGTTCTCCAGTCCTCTGGCACCTCCCCTGTGGCCAGAGAGGTTCTGAAAATTTGTGTCAGAGCCCCTGCAACTTTGTGTCAGAGCCTTTGAGGGGCCAGTGCTGTCTCATCAATTAGAGCTATTTTGCAGCCGAAAACAACAACAACTTGCATTTACATAGCGCCTTTCATGCAGTAGAACGTCCCAAGTCCACTTCACAGGAGTGTTATCGAACAAAATTTGACACCGAGCCACAGACGGAGATATTAGGACAGATAATCAAAAGCTTGGTCAAAGAGGCAGGTTTTAAGGAGTGTCTTAAAGGAGGAAAGAGAGGTAGTGAGGTGGAGAGGTTTAGGGAGGGAATTCCAGAGCTTAGGGCCTCGGCAGCTGAAGACACGGCCGCCAATGGTGCAGCGATGAAAATCGGGGATGCGCAAGTGGTCAGATAAGCTGTTTCTTGGTGATGTCAGTTGAGGGATAAATACTGGCCAGGACTCTGGGAAGAACTCCCCTGCTCTTCTTCAAAATAGTGCCCTGGGATCTTTTACGTCCACCTGAGAGGGCAGAAGGGACCTCAAATTAACGTCCTATCCGAAAGATGGAAATGGTACAATTGGTTTCAGGGTACCCTATGCAGTGAAGCTCTGATAGACAGAGACTGCAGATATTTAGTTACTTCACCTCAGAGGCGTATCAATTATTAATATTTAAAATACTCCTTATTACTAATATAAAACGAGAAAGGCCTTGTATTTATATCACGCCTTTCACGACCTTAGGCTATACAGCCAATTAAGTACTTTTGATGTACAAAAGGGTATTTGAAAAAAGTGGGGAGGCGGAGAGGTTTAAGAGGAAGTCGCAGAGTGTGGGTTCTAGTGGGCTGAAGGCACGGTTGCCAATGGTGGGGCAAAGGGGGGTGGGGGGGGTAGACACGAAAAGGCTGGAGTTGGCAGGTGGCCTCCTCCCACCACTCTTCTTATGATGCCTTTACTTTAAGGCAATGCTCCAGGCCACCCTTATTTGAAGAGAAATGAAGAGCGAGACCAAAGTTACTCTCTTTAGTCATGGCTCAAGTATGTTGGAAACCTGGAATTTTCTCCTAAAAGGCTGTAGATGCTGAGGGCCATTGAAAATTTCAAAACTGAGGTCGATAGATTTTTGTTAGGCAAGGGTATTAAGTGATATAGAACCAAGACGGGTAAATGGAGTTAAGGTACAAATTAGCCATGATCTAATTAAATGGCGGAACAGACTCGAGGGGCTGAATAGCCTATTCTTGTTTCTATGTTCCTACAGCCTTCCTCCCCCCAAACGGTTTCCATAGTAATCATTCCTGTTGCGTACTCCATAACTTCACCCTGAAAACAGACCTCAGCGCGAGGCCCATTGGCAGAGCCATGGGAGAATAAGATGGTGGAAACACTAAATGAGGAATTGGTGGTCCTACCACCAAGGCAGCAATGAAGCCCAATATCTAATGGGCAACTCAAGATGGCTTTCAAGGATCACCATGGCTACGCCATTTGCTAAAGGGGCAAATGGCATCTGCCAAGCAAGTGTGCCCATCCCAGCTTGTCCTACACTCTTACAAATACCATCTATCGCCATCTTATTCTTGGCTCCTGCTATACTGTAACTCGTAGAAGTAAATACTCAGCAGATTGCTCAGGTCAAGGGTAGTGTATTTACTTCCTCTGTTGCGTAACGTTGTGAGTGCCGGCAGCTTCAGTTGGCATTGTGCCGCCCTATTGGTGCTTTACTTAGTTTCCCATTTGTGGCATTACCGTTCCTTCTACGTGTGGAAGGAGCGAGTGTGTTTTGTTGCCGCAGGGTTTCTCTGACAACCTGCTGGGATTCTGGTGGGCCCAGATCCCCGTGAGCTGGACGTTGTCTGTGAACCCCTTCCAAATATGAGGT
>CM059433.1:132022423-132197423 GCA_030390025.1 Squalus acanthias
ACACACACTCACACACACACACACACACACTCACACTCACACAAACACTCACACACACAAACACACTCACACACACTCACACTCACACAAACACACTCACACACACTCACACACAAAAACACACTCACACACACTCACACACACTCACACACACAATCACACTCACACACTCACACACACTCACATACACAAACACACTCACACACTCACACACACTCACACACACAAACACACTCACACACTCACACACACAAACACACTCACACACAAACACACTCACACACTCACACACACTCACACTCACACACTCACACACACACACACACTCACACACACTCACACACTCACACACACTCACACACTGACACTCACACACTCACACACACACACACTCACACACACTCACACACTCACACACTCAAACACACAAACACACTCACACACTCACACACACACACACACTCACACACTCACACACACAAACACACTCACACACTCACACGCTCACACACACTCACACACACAAACACAGCAACACACAAACACACTCACACACACAAACACACTCACACACTCACACACACTCACACACTCACACACACCAACACACACAAACACACTCACACACACAAACACACTCACACACACTCACACACACAAACACACAAACACACTCACACACACTCACACACTCACACACACTCACACACTCACACACACCAACACACACAAACACACTCACACACTCACACTCACACACACTCACACTCACACACTCACACACACTCACACACACTCACACACTCTCACACACAAACACACTCACACTCACACACATTCACAAACACACTCACACACTCACACTCACACACACTCACACTCACACACTCACACACACTCACACACTCACACACACAAACACACTCACACACACACACATACATACACTCACACACTCTCACACACAAACACATTCGCACACACTCACACTCACACACACTCACACTCACACACACTCACACACACTCACGCACTCACACACACACACTCAAACACACACAAACACACTCTCACACACACTCTCACACACTCTCACACACAAGCTCACACAAGCACACTCTCACACACACACACAAACACACTCACACACACACACACTCACACACACTCACACACACACACACACACTCACACACACACACACACACAAACACACTCGCACACACAAACACACTCACACACACACACAAACACACTCGCACACACACTCACACTCAGACACACACTCACACACACACTCACACACACAAACACACTCACACACACACACAAACACACTCGCACACACACTCACACTCACACACACTCACACACTCACACACACTCACACACACTCACACACACTCACACTCACACACACTCACACTCACACACACTCACACACACACACAAACACACTCGCACACACACTCACACTCACACACACAAACACACTCACACACACAAACACACTCACACACACTCACACTCACACACACTCACACACACACACAAACACACTCGCACACACAAACACACTCACACTCACACACACACACAAACACACTCGCACACACAAACACACTCACACTCACACACACACACACAAACACACTCACACACACAAACACACTCACACACACTCACACTCACACACACACACTCACACTCACACACACTCACACACACACACTCACACTCACACACACACACACAAACACACTCACACTCACACACACACACACAAACACAGTCACACACACAAACACACTCACACTCACACACACTCACACACACAAACACACTCGCACACACAAACACACTCACACTCACACACACACAAACACAATCACACACACAAACACACTCACACACACTCACACTCACACACACTCACACACACACACTCACACTCACACACACACACACACAAACACACTCACACACTCACACTCACACACACTCACACTCACACAAACTCACACTCACACACACACACACTCACACTCACACACACACACTCACACACACACACACTCACACTCACACACACACACAAACACACTCACAACACAAACACACTCACACACACAAACACACTCACAACACAAACATACTCACACACACAAACACACTCACACTCACACACACACACACAAACACACTCACACACACAAACACACTCACACTCACACACACTCACACTCACAAACACACTCACACACACAAACACACTCACACTCACACACACTCACACACACACACAAACACACTCACACACACAAACACACTCACACTCACACACACACACAAACACACTCACACACAAACACACTCACACTCACACACACACACAAACACACTCACACACACAAACACACTCACACTCACACACACTCACACACACAAACACACTCACACACACAAACTCACTCACACTCACACACACTCACACACACAAACACACTCACACACACAAACACACTCACACACACTCACACACACACAACACACAAACACACTCACACACACTCACACACACAAACACACTCACACACACAAACACACTCACACACACAAACACACTCACACTCACACACACACACAAACACACTCACACTCACACACACACACACAAACACACTCACACACACAAACACACTCACACACACAAACACACTCACACTCACACACACACACAAACACACTCACACTCACACACACACACACAAACACACTCACACACACAAACACACTCGCACACACACAAACACACTCGCACACACAAACACACACTCACAAACACACACACAAGGTCACAGACGCACACTGACAACACACACTTACACAAACACACTCACTGAAACACACTCACACACACACACTCACACTCACTAAAACACACTCTCTCATACAAACACACACTCATTCACAAACACAAACATACACACATGCACTCATTCTTACTCACTCACACACACTCCAGACATTAGCAATCTATGTGAGTGGCAGTGTGTGTGTGTGTGTGGTTACTGATGCTGCCCTCAGTGACTGATGTAATCACTTTGGGTGATTTCAGTGCAGTAGCTCCCTGGCTCTGGTCCAGGGGGTGTGTGCATGCTCGCAAGATGATTGGCCAAAGGCGATGCAGCAAGGTCATTATCACCGTGCCTAAGCCAATATTCCACTCCCAAGGCTCCACATGAAAAGCCGACACGAGGAGCTCATGACTTTGTGGGCTGCGTTGCCACCCGCTGGACAGAGGGAGAAGCGGCGGGGAAGAGAGCGCTCAATTAACCCCTTCCTTCCCCATTAGACACCAGCAGTCCTGCAGGTATTCTGGCACGACAGAAACAAATTATTGTGATTAGCGGTCAGGGCAATCTCTACTTCACTGTCATCACTGGGTCAGTGCGGTCACTGGTCAGTGCGGTCACTGGTCAGTGGAATCACTGGTCAGTGGAATCACTGGTCAGTGGAATCACTGGTCAGGGGGGTCACTGGTCAGTGGAATCACTGGTCAGTGGAATCACTGGTCTGTGGGGTCACTGGTCAGTGGAATCACTGGTCAGTGCGGTCACTGGTCAGTGGAATCACTGGTCAGTGTGGTCACTGGTCAGTGCGGTCACTGGTCAGTGGAATCACTGGTCTGTGGGGTCACTGGTCAGTGGAATCACTGGTCAGTGGAATCACTGGTCTGTGGAATCACTGGTCAGTGCGGTCACTGGTCAGTGGAATCACTGGTCAGTGCGGTCACTGGTCAGTGGGGTCACTGGTCAGTGGGGTCACTGGTCAGTGGAATCACTGGTCAGTGGAATCACTGGTCAGTGCGGTCACTGGTCAGTGGAATCACTGGTCAGTGGAATCACTGGGTCAGTGCGGTCACTGGTTAGTGGAATCACTGGTCAGTGGAATCACTGGGTCAGTGCGGTCACTGGTTAGTGGAATCACTGGTCAGTGCGGTCACTGGTCAGTGCGGTCACTGGTTAGTGGAATCACTGGTCAGTGCGGTCACTGGTCAGTGCGGTCACTGGTTAGTGGAATCACTGGTCAGTGCGGTCACTGGTTAGTGGAATCACTGGTCAGTGCGGTCACTGGTCAATGCGGTCACTGGTTAGTGGAATCTCTGGTCAGTGGGGTCACTGGTCAGTGCGGTCACTGGGTCAGTGGAATCACTGGTCAGTGGAATCACTGGTCAGTGGGATCACTGGGTCAGTGGAATCACTGGTCAGCGGGGTCACTGGTCAGTGGAATCTCTGGTCAGTGGAATCTCTGGTCAGTGGAATCTCTGGTCAGTGGGATCACTGGTCAGTGGAATCTCTGGTCAGTGGGATCACTGGGTCAGTGGAATCACTGGGTCAGTGGAATCTCTGGTCAGTGGAATCTCTGGTCAGTGGAATCTCTGGTCAGTGGAATCACTGGGTCAGCGGGGTCACTGGTCAGTGCGGTCACTGGGTCAGTGGAATCACTGGTCAGTGGGATCTCTGTTCAGTGGAATCACTGGGTCAGTGGGATCTCTGGTCAGTGGGATCACTGGGTCAGCGGGGTCACTGGTCAGTGGAATCACTGGGTCAGTGGAATCTCTGGTCAGTGGGATCACTGGGTCAGTGGAATCTCTGGTCAGTGGGATCACTGGGTCAGCGGGGTCACTGGTCAGTGGAATCACTGGGTCAGTGGAATCTCTGGTCAGTGGGATCACTGGGTCAGTGGAATCTCTGGTCAGTGGGATCACTGGGTCAGTGGAATCTCTGGTCAGTGGAATCTCTGGTCAGTGGAATCACTGGGTCAGTGGAATCTCTGGTCAGTGGGATCACTGGGTCAGCGGGGTCACTGGGTCAGTGGAATCTCTGGTCAGTGCGGTCACTGGGTCAGTGGAATCTCTGGTCAGTGGAATCTCTGGTCAGTGGAATCACTGGGTCAGTGGGATCACTGGGTCAGTGGGATCACTGGTCAGTGGAATCACTGGGTCAGTGGAATCTCTGGTCAGTGGGATCACTGGGTCAGCGGGGTCACTGGGTCAGTGGAATCTCTGGTCAGTGGAATCACTGGGTCAGTGGAATCTCTGGTCAGTGGAATCACTGGTCAGTGGAATCTCTGGTCAGTGGGATCACTGGGTCAGTGGAATCACTGGTCAGTGGAATCTCTGGTCAGTGGGATCACTGGGTCAGTGGAATCTCTGGTCAGTGGAATCTCTGGGTCAGTGGGATCACTGGGTCAGTGGGATCTCTGGTCAGTGGGATCACTGGGTCAGTGGAATCTCTGGTCAGTGGAATCTCTGGGTCAGTGGGATCACTGGGTCAGTGGGATCACTGGGTCAGTGGAATCTCTGGTCAGTGGAATCACTGGTCAGTGGGATCACTGGGTCAGTGGAATCTCTGGTCAGTGGAATCACTGGGTCAGTGGGATCACTGGGTCAGTGGAATCACTGGTCAGTGGAATCACTGGGTCAGTGGGATCACTGGGTCAGTGGAATCACTGGGTCAGTGGAATCACTGGGTCAGTGGAATCACTGGTCAGTGGGATCACTGGGTCAGTGGAATCTCTGGTCAGTGGAATCACTGGGTCAGTGGGATCACTGGGTCAGTGGAATCACTGGGTCAGTGGAATCACTGGGTCAGTGGAATCACTGGGTCAGTGGGATCACTGGGTCAGTGGAATCTCTGGTCAGTGGAATCACTGGGTCAGTGGGATCACTGGGTCAGTGGAATCACTGGTCAGTGGGATCTCTGGTCAGTGGGATCACTGGTCAGTGGAATCACTGGTCAGTGGGATCACTGGTCAGTGGAATCACTGGTCAGTGGGATCACTGGTCAGTGGAATCTCTGGTCAGTGGGGTCACTGGGTCAGTGGGATCACTGGGTCAGCGGGGTCACTGGTCAGTGCGGTCACTGGGTCAGTGGAATCTCTGGTCAGTGGAATCACTGGGTCAGTGGGGTCACTGGGTCAGTGGAATCACTGGGTCAGTGGAATCACTGGGTCAGTGGAATCACTGGGTCAGTGGGATCACTGGGTCAGTGGAATCTCTGGTCAGTGGAATCACTGGGTCAGTGGGATCACTGGGTCAGTGGAATCTCTGGTCAGTGGAATCACTGGGTCAGTGGGATCACTGGGTCAGTGGAATCACTGGTCAGTGGAATCACTGGGTCAGTGGAATCACTGGGTCAGTGGAATCACTGGTCAGTGGGATCACTGGGTCAGTGGAATCTCTGGTCAGTGGAATCACTGGGTCAGTGGGATCACTGGGTCAGTGGAATCACTGGGTCAGTGGAATCACTGGGTCAGTGGAATCACTGGGTCAGTGGGATCACTGGGTCAGTGGAATCTCTGGTCAGTGGAATCACTGGGTCAGTGGGATCACTGGGTCAGTGGAATCTCTGGTCAGTGGAATCACTGGGTCAGTGGGATCACTGGGTCAGTGGGATCACTGGTCAGTGGAATCACTGGTCAGTGCGGTCACTGGGTCAGTGGAATCACTGGTCAGTGGGATCTCTGGTCAGTGGGATCACTGGTCAGTGGAATCACTGGTCAGTGGGATCACTGGTCAGTGGAATCACTGGTCAGTGGGATCACTGGTCAGTGGAATCTCTGGTCAGTGGGGTCACTGGGTCAGTGGGATCACTGGGTCAGCGGGGTCACTGGTCAGTGCGGTCACTGGGTCAGTGGAATCTCTGGTCAGTGGAATCACTGGGTCAGTGGAATCACTGGGTCAGTGGGATCACTGGGTCAGTGGAATCTCTGGTCAGTGGAATCACTGGGTCAGTGGGATCACTGGGTCAGTGGAATCACTGGTCAGTGGGATCTCTGGTCAGTGGGATCACTGGTCAGTGGAATCACTGGTCAGTGGGATCACTGGTCAGTGGAATCACTGGTCAGTGGGATCACTGGTCAGTGGAATCTCTGGTCAGTGGGGTCACTGGGTCAGTGGGATCACTGGGTCAGCGGGGTCACTGGTCAGTGCGGTCACTGGGTCAGTGGAATCTCTGGTCAGTGGAATCACTGGGTCAGTGGGGTCACTGGGTCAGTGGAATCACTGGGTCAGTGGAATCACTGGGTCAGTGGAATCACTGGGTCAGTGGGATCACTGGGTCAGTGGAATCTCTGGTCAGTGGAATCACTGGGTCAGTGGGATCACTGGGTCAGTGGAATCTCTGGTCAGTGGAATCACTGGGTCAGTGGGATCACTGGGTCAGTGGAATCACTGGTCAGTGGAATCACTGGGTCAGTGGAATCACTGGGTCAGTGGAATCACTGGTCAGTGGGATCACTGGGTCAGTGGAATCTCTGGTCAGTGGAATCACTGGGTCAGTGGGATCACTGGGTCAGTGGAATCACTGGGTCAGTGGAATCACTGGGTCAGTGGAATCACTGGGTCAGTGGGATCACTGGGTCAGTGGAATCTCTGGTCAGTGGAATCACTGGGTCAGTGGGATCACTGGGTCAGTGGAATCTCTGGTCAGTGGAATCACTGGGTCAGTGGGATCACTGGGTCAGTGGGATCACTGGTCAGTGGAATCACTGGTCAGTGCGGTCACTGGGTCAGTGGAATCACTGGTCAGTGGGATCTCTGGTCAGTGGGATCACTGGTCAGTGGAATCACTGGTCAGTGGGATCACTGGTCAGTGGAATCACTGGTCAGTGGGATCACTGGTCAGTGGAATCTCTGGTCAGTGGGGTCACTGGGTCAGTGGGATCACTGGGTCAGCGGGGTCACTGGTCAGTGCGGTCACTGGGTCAGTGGAATCTCTGGTCAGTGGAATCACTGGGTCAGTGAGTAATCGCAGCCAAAAGATGACAGTTTCTACTCTATGGGAAGTGGGTATGGTAGCAAAATGGTTCTGTTACTAGAACAGTAATCCTGAAGACCTGGTCTAATGATCCAGAGAAAGTCTGTTCCAATCCCACGATGGCACTTTGGGAATTTGAATTCCGTTTCAGTGATGGGGATGTTTCGGCAGCACCTCCCAAACCCGTGACCTCTTCCACCTAGAAGGACAAGGGCAGGAGGCGCATGGGAACACCACCACCTCCAAGTTCCCCTCCAAGTTACACACCGTCCTGACTTGGAAATATATTGCGTTCTTTCATCGTCGCTGGGTCAAAATCCTGGAACTCCCTCCCTAACAGCACTGTGGGAGTACCTTCACCACACGGACTGCAGCCGTTCAAGAAGGTGGCTCACCACCACCTTCTCAAGGGCAACTAGGGCCAGCAACGCCCAGATCCCAGGAACAAATATTTAAAAAAGCTAATTGGTAGAGCGCATGAGGCCCCGGTTTCAATCCAAGCACTGCAATATTTAACTTTTTGGGAGTTTATGTACACGAATCTTTGAAGGTGGCAGGACGAGTTGTTCAAGCAGACGGGATCCTTGGCTTTATTATGAGAGGCATAGAGTACAAAAGCAAGGAAGTTATGATGAACCTTTATAAAACACTGGTTCGGCCCCAGCTGCAGTATTGTGTCCGATTCTGGGCACCGCACTTTAGGAAGGATGTCAAGGCCTTAGAGAGGGTGCAGAGGAGATTTACCAGAATGGTTCCAGGGATGAGGGACTTCAGTTACGTGGATAGACTGGAGAAGCTGGGCTTGTTCTCCTTAGAGCAGAGAAGGTTAAGAGGAGATTTGATATAGGTGTTCAAAATCATGAGGGGTTTTGCTGGAATAAATAAGGAGAAACTGTTTCCAGTGGCAGAAGGGTCGGTAACCAGAGGACACAGATTTAAGGTGATTGGCAAAAGAACCAGAGGTGACATGGGGAAACATTTTTTTATGCAGCGTGTTGTTGTGATCTAGAATGCACGGCCTGAAAGGGCGGTGGAAGCAGATTCAATAATAACTTTCAAAAGACAATTGGATAAATACTTGAAAGGAAAAACATTGCAGGGCTCTGGGGAAAGAGCAAGGGAGTTGGACTAATTGAAGAGCTCTACCAAAGAGCCGGCACAGGCACCATGGGCTGAATGGCCTCGTTCTGTGCTGTATCATTCTATTATTCTATGATTCTATAAAAGGCAGAGACACCACTCCCATATCTGGGGAAGCTCATCTACCCCTTCCATACTCTCCTTGTCGTGATGCAGGAAAAGCTTTACTGTTTGAACAATAGTCCCTGTCCCATAACTCACCGCCAACCTCTCTCTCTTCATCACAACTCTTCTTATAGGGTACATTCAAGGCTGAGATAGATTGATTTTTGGACTCTAGGGGAATCAAGGGATATGGGGATCGGGCGGGATAGTGGAGTTGAGGTCGAAGATCAGCCATGATCTTATTGAATGGCGGAGCAGGCTCGAGGGGCCAAATGGCCGACTCCTGCTCCTAATTCTTATGTTCTTATCTCTCTCTCTCTCTTCATCACAACCCTTCTGCATAACAAAAAAAACCAGATTATCTGGTCATTTTCACATTGCTGTTTGTGGGAGCTTGCTGTGCGCAAATTGGCTGCCACGTTTCCCACATTACAACAGTGACTCCACTTCAAAAGTACTTCATTGGCTGTAAAGCTCTTTGAGACGTCTGGTGGTCGTGAAAGGCGCTATATGAATGCAAGTCTTTCTTTTTTTTTCTTTTTTCTTATCGATCTCTGTTTTATCGATACCAGCCATATTCGACTAACCTTCCTCTCTTGTTCCTCCTAACCTGCAGGTCTGTTGTTCTGTAGTCTGTCTTCCTTCTTGCATCTTCACTGTGTTGCTTGTACTGTGCACGATCTCTTCGCCTTTTCCGGGATCTCGACCCCGTGGAATTCCTGGTGTCCCTCAGAGGTACCAAGTTGCATCTGAACAATGTGGGAAAAGACCAACTGGTCCATCGAGCCTGTCACATCACGAATGGTGCAGCCTCCATCCACCACCAACCACCACCACCACCACCCACCCCTCCCCTCCCCACACACACACATCGACAACAGCTTCCATTTACATCGTGCCTTCAATGTAGTAAAAGATCCCAAAGCACTTCACAGCAACGTTATCAGACAAAGGTTGATGCCGAGCCACATAAGGAGATATTGGGACAGGCGACCAAAAGCTTGGTCAAAGTGGTAGGTTTTAAAGAGCATCTTAAAAAGGAGGAGAGAGAGAGAGGCGGAGAGGCAGAGAGGTTGATGGATACACCAGCAACCCCCCACAAACACACACTCAAACTTGTGCTACTGGACTAGTATTCCAGAGAACATGAGTTCAAAAACCCACCAGGGCAGTTTGGGAATTTGAATCCAGTTTACTGCTATCAGTAAAAGTGACCATGAAGCTGTCAGATTGTCGTAAAAACCCAGCTGGTTCACTAAATGCCCTTTAGGGAAGGAAATCTGCCGTCTTTACCCGGTCCGGCCTGTTTGTGACTCCAGACCCACAGCACTGTGACTGACTCTCAACTGCCCTCTGAAGGGGCCGAGCAAGTCATTCAGTCATCAGGGCGAGTTGGGACGGGCAATAAATGGCGGCCTTGCCAGCGATGCCCACATGCACACACACGCACACATACACAGTCCTGCAATCCGGTGAGAGAGGGGAAAAACAGGCAGAAAAAAAAAACCTTAGGCCAGTTTAGGACAAAAAAAACTCTGGAAGATTCCTCTCCGACTCCGTTAAGCCAATGAAGCGAGATCCAGGAGCCCTCCGCAACCGATAGCACTCGGCCCAGTGAACCCTGCTGCCTCCTCTAGCTAGAGACATCACTGCATCCCCCAGGGTGTAATGCTCTGCCCAATCAAAAGGTGTCCTTGCCTCCCTCGAACTCTGCCCTTTCCCAGAAGCTACCACCAGCGGCCTACTCAGCTGCTCATTTTCCACCCAGCTCTATCAGAGACTCAGATTCTACGCTCTTCAGTGAGCCGCCTTGTTGGCCACGGGAAACTTGAATTCCCCGATTTAACCGCAGGCGCAGTGTCCCAGGAATATGCGAGCCACCCTGCAAACGGTTCTGATCTGTCTCCTACTCCGCAATTCGGCGAAAGGATAAACGTGCTGCTTCCCTCTGTCAGGTCTCCACGGGCAACCTGAAGCAACAAGTCCCACGGGCAAAGCAAAGGCCGTCAAGGATTTGGGGCGAGCCTGTTCAATCAGGGCTGATCTGTATTTCAACTCCATTTACCCGCCTTAGCTCCATACCCCTTGATACCTTTACCTATACTGATGCGCTGGAGATAGTTCAGAGAAGAGTGAAGGGTAACATTCCAGGATTTTTCTTTTTATTCGTTTCTGGGATGTGGGCATCGCTGGCAAGGCCAGCATTTATTGCCCATTCCTAATTGCCCTGGAGAAAGTGGTGGTGAGCCGCCTTCTTGAACCGCTGCAGTCCATCTTCTTTGTAGCGGTTTGGTACAACTGAGTGTCTTGCTGGGCCATTTCAGAGGACAGTTAAGAGTCAACCACATTGGTGTGGGACTGGAGTCACATATAGGCCAGACCGGGTAAGGACGGCAGATTTCCTTCCCTACAGGATGTTAGTGAACCAGATGGGTTGTTCGAGTGTCAGCCGTGGCTCAGTGGGTAGCACATTGGCTTCTAGATGTTAGAAGGTTGTGGGTTCAAGTCCCACTCCAGGGACTTGAGCACATAAATCTAGGCTGACACTCCAGTGCAGTGCTGAGGGAGTGCTGCACTGTTGGAGGTGCCGTCTTTCGGATGAGATGTTAAACCGAGGCCCCGTCTGCTCTCTCAGGTGGATGTAAAAGATCCCATGGCACTATTTTGAAGAAGAGCAGGGGAGTTTCTCCCCGGTGTCCTGTCCAATATTTATCCCTCAATCAACATCATTAAAACAGATTATCTGGTCATTATCACATTGCTGTTTGTGGGAGCTTGCTGTGCGCAAATTGGCTGCCGCGTTTCCCACATTACAACAGTGACTACACTTCAAATGTACTTCATTGGCTGTAAAGCGCTTTGAGACGTCCGGTGGTCGTGAAAGGCGCTATAGAAATGCAAGTCTTTCTTTCTTTACAACAATAGTCATCTTCACTTTTACTGATACCAGCTTCAAATTCTCAAGCTGCCACAGTGGGAGTTGAACTCACAGTTCAGGGTTTAACTAGTCCAGTAACATAATCACTGCACCACCCTGCCCAGGTTTTAAGTCTCTAAAACGTGGCGATGGGTTTCCACTCGTGTCAGACACCTGGCCCACCAGGGGGCAAAAAAAATTCTTTTCAGACGAGAACTAGCAGCAAAGGAGGACAAAGGCCGAGGAAGAGGTAATCGTGGTGTAGCGAAAGTGAGAATGAGGAATAGCGGCGAAAACAGAAACAAGGGCCGCGATTTCCCCGACCTCTGCGGGTTCATGGTGGGCGACGTCGGTGGCGGGTCCTGACCCCGCTGCTGGCTCCAGACCGCTGTCCAAAGTGATTTTCCCCTGATTGGGCTTGTTAAGCCCGCCCAGCGTGTTTGCCGGCCAATTGAAGGAAGTGGGTCTGGTGATGTCATTTGATGACGCGTCATCAGCCGCTTTCCTTAAAGGGGCCATGCGCAAATTTATTTTGATATTTGTGCTGTCAGTGTTCTACAGCATTGAGGTGCAGCAAACACTGACAATCACTGCACAGAGGTGCACGGCTGCACCCAGGCTCTCCCATGACTCCCTCCATATGCTTATGGAGGGAGTCACGGCACGTAGGGAGGTCCTCTTCCCTTCCCATGGGCGGAAGAGACCTCCCCAGGACACCAACGCAGCCTGGTTGCACTTTGCATAGGAGGACACAAGCAGGGATGTCGCCAGGAGGACCAGGCTGCAGTGCCGCAAACCTTTCAATGATCTCAGTAGATCACGAAACGTTACTGCAAAACCACACTCAACCTTATCTTGCTGTGCCACTCATCACATCCCCATCACTCTGCCTTCCCTACCCTACTCCTGCACATCCTTACTCATACCAATTTACCTTGCACCTCCACCCATCCCTCTCTATCTACATTATCACTTCCCCATCTCACTAGCCACCCCTCACACTCACCCTCATCCTAGTGCAATCATACCAACTAACAACAACAACAACTTGTATTTATATAGCGCCTTTAACGTAGTAAAATATCTCAAGGCGCTGCACAGGAGTATTTTAAGACAAAATAAATTCACACCGATCCACATAAGGATACATTTGGGCAGGTGACCAAAAGCTTGGTCAAAGAGGTCAGTTTTAAGGAGCATCTTAAAGGAGGAAAGAGAGGTAGAGAGGCGGACAGGTTTAGGCAGGGAATTCCAGAGCTTAGGGCCTAGGCAACAGAAGGCACGGCCGCCAAAGGTTGAGCGATTATAATCAGGGAACCTCAAGAGGGCAGAATTAGAGGAGCGCAGATATCTCGGGGGGTTGTGGGGCTGAAGGAGATTACAGAGATAGGGAGGGGCGAGGCCATGGAGGGATTTGAAAACAAGGATGAGAATTTTGAAATCGAGGCATTGCTTAACCAGGAGCCAATGTAGGTCAGCAAGCACAGGGGTGATGGGCGAGTGGGACTAGGTGCGAGTTAGGACACGGGCAGCCGAGTTTTGGATCACCTCAAGTTTACATAGGGTATAATGTGGGAGGCCAGCCAGGAGTGCATTGGAATAGTCAAGTCTAGAGGTAACAAAGACATGGATGAGGGTTTCAGCAGCGGATGAGCTGAGGCAAGGGCGGAGACGGGCGATGTTACGGAGGTGGAAGTAGGCAGTCTTTGTTATGCTGCGGATATGTGGTCGGAAGCTCATTTCAGGGTCAGATATGACACCAAAAATGACACCAAACTAACAATACACAAGGGTAGGCACTTGGGTGTTTTATGCAATGTTCATGTAAAGTTTCAGTTAATGTGGTGTCAAACATTGAAACCTTTATTTTCAATACGTTGGAAGTGATTTAATGAGTTGTAGTGAATGGTGAAACATAACGGAACCCCCCGCCATGGTGATGAGTGTGAAAGGAATGGCTTGTGCATTGTAGGGATGCTTTATGGTGTTGGTGTGGGGTGGTGCCAACCTGGCGCATCATGTGGCAGCCAGGATGTACAGCATCAAGTGAAGTAAATCTGGCCATGGTGAGGCCATCCCTGGCGTCCCGGGCAGCAATGTGGTCGGGTGCAGATGCCCTGTGTCCTGCGCAGCATCAGTTGATTGTGGAGAAGGTTGGTGTTGTTCTTGGTGCTGCTGGTGTGCCTGGTGCTGCTGGTTTTGTGGCTGATCGTGGTGGAATTCTGAGGACCAAGGTGAGATAGTTTCAAGGGTACTGATGCTGATGTAATAGATGGCAGGTGAACTTGAGATGACAGAAGCGATCTGTCAGTGGTGAGAGAGGTTGTTCCAATGAGGTGACACTGGATAGAGAGTTTACTCCAAACACTTGCAACCTGCATAAAGCTCAATCTGTCTTCCAAATGCAGTAAGCAACAGCTTCTGAGCTTGGAAAGTGAACAGCTATGAGGGCTTTATAGCACATTTTCAGCTGTCAAGTAATGAGATGATCCCATGATCATACAACTCGCGACCTGCTTACCTGATGTGATCCCTGAGCAGTGGGCATGGGCGACCTCATGGGCGACCTTGTAAAATGTTAAGGGGAGTTCAAAATACTGTTTAATGGGCTGTTAGCAAGGTCATAATGACCTGAATTGCCTCCCCCGCCGCTGCGTGTCGGGTCTGTTCAGCGCTGACAGACCCAACATCTGGGAAAGGCGCGTGGTGGCGGGTTGACAGCGGTGTCCTGACCCGCTGTCAAAAAACATTTTTCCCACCACCGAACGCACCCGCTGACCCCCCTGAAAAATGAGAGAACAAATGGAAAAAAGAGATACAAAAAGAATTGGAAAAATGAGGAGGAAGGCTAAGTAGAAAAGTCAAGACGTTGAGAGTCAAGGTGAGAGAAAGATATTACTTTAAGGGAGTGAGAGAAGGTAAAGCTTCACCCTTCCTCGTGAAATCTTCAACAAGGTCTAGTCTTAGTCAATTGAGCAGAACATATAAATGGGACTTTCTCCCAAGTCTCACTATGGACCTGCTTTCAGTTAGCAGTCAGAGTAGAGCAAATGAGAGGGAGCGAGAGAGACAAAGAGTGAGAGAGACAGAGAGTGAGAGAGAGCGAGAGAGACTGAGAGTGAGAGAGAGCGAGACAGAGACAGAGAGTGAGAGAGACAGAGAGTGAGAGATAGCGAGACAGAGACAGAGAGCGAGAGAGACAGAGTGACAGTGAGGGAGAGAGAGACAGAGAGCGAGAGAGACAGAGTGACAGTGAGGGAGAGAGACAGTGAGGGAGAGAGAAACAGAGAGCGAGAGAGACAGAGTGACAGTGAGGGAGAGAGAGACAGAGAGCGAGAGAGACAGAGTGACAGTGAGGGAGAGAGACAGTGAGGGAGAGAGAAACAGAGAGCGAGAGAGACAGAGTGACAGTGAGGGAGAGAGAGACAGTGAGGGAGAGAGAAACAGAGAGCGAGAGAGACAGAGTGACAGTGAGGGAGAGAGAGACAGAGAGCGAGAGAGACAGAGTGACAGTGAGGGAGAGAGACAGTGAGGGAGAGAGAAACAGAGGGCGAGAGAGACAGAGTGACAGTGAGGGAGAGAGAGACAGTGAGGGAGAGAGAAACAGAGAGCGAGAGAGACAGAGTGACAGTGAGGGAGAGAGACAATGAGGGAGAGAGAGACAGAGAGCGAGAGAGACAGAGTGACAGTGAGGGAGAGAGACAGTGAGGGAGAGAGAGAGACAGAGAGCGAGAGAGACAGAGTGACAGTGAGAGAGAGAATGAGAGAGACACAGTGAGACAGAGAGAGAGACAGAGTCAGAGTGAGAGAGAGAGAGCGCGAGAGTCAGAGCAAGCGAGCGAGAGACGGAAAGAGAGAAAGACAGAAACATTGAGAGAGCGAGAGAGAGAGAGAGAGAGAGAGAGAGACAGAGAGAGAGAGACAGAGAGAGAGAGAGTGAGACAGAGTGACAGTGAAAGAGAGCAAAAGAGAGTGACAGAGCGTGAGAGAGGGACAGAGCGAGAGAGACGGAGAGAACGAGAGAGATGGAGAGAGAAGCAGAGCGCGAGAAAGAGAGAAAGAGCGAGAGCGAGACAGAGAGAGAGAAAGAGCGAGAGCGAGCACGAGCACGCAGAGGAGAGATTTTCCAATGGGAGAGATTTCGGTGCAAACGTTTAGGAGCCAAGAGTTACTTTAAGGCCGGAGTGAATCGCCTGCAGCAAGAGTTCATTCATCGTAAAAAAAAATCTCCCCTTTTGGTGTGGGCATTGAGTGAGAACGCAACAGGGCTCAGCTATGATGCCGCCTGGCACAGTCAAATAGTCTGGCGGCACTCACTGTCCAATCTCACTGAGGAAGAAAGTCCCATTCAGTCGAAGTACCAGGAGGCAGCCTGGGTACCAGTAGAGAGTTGGGAGGAGGGAGTGGAGGGGTGGGGAGGCGGGGGGGGGAGGGGCGGGGAGGAGGGAGTGGAGGGGCGGGGAGGCGGGGGGGGAGGGGCGGGGAGGAGGGAGTGGAGGGGCGGGGAGGCGGGGGGGGAGGGGCGGGGAGGAGGGAGTGGAGGGGCGGGGAGGCGGGGGGGGAGGGGGGGGGGGGCGGCAGATGGTGAGAAAACGGGAAAAAGGAACCCGTGCTTGGTTGCGAATGCCTGCGGTGGAGGATGATGTAATGTGCGATTAAGAGTTCGAAGAGTTACTTCCAGAGGGCAGAGTGTAGCACATCTCCAAACAAAGGGATACATAACAAGCAAGCTGCAACTTATCAAGGGCATTGAGTGGCAAACAGGCACGTATGAATTCCCTGAGAACGTGCGGCTCCGCACACACACACACACTGGCTCAGCCGAGGGGGGAAGGAGGGAGGCCGGGACATTAGCTGGTCCCGCAAGTGCCACCAATGAAACAGCAGCTGAGAGAGAGTGCCCTCCTCCAGCTGTCTCCAAGGCAGTTAACCCTTCGACTGCCTAAGCAGCCGAGTCCTGGCCAATATTTATCTCTCAAGCAACATGATTAAAAACACAGAATCAGATGATCTGGTCATTACACCGTTGCTGTTTGTGGGATCTTGCTGTGCGCATTTTGGCTGCCACGTTGCAACAGCGACCACACCTCAAAATGTAGTTTGTTGGCGGCAAAGCGCTCTGGGACGTCCTGAGGTTGTGAAAGGCGCGATAGGAATGCAAGTTCTTTCTTTTACAATGGTGACTGCACTTCAAAAATAAATCACTGGGGCGTCCCGAGCGTACGATAAGGTGCTAGTGAGAGGCAAGCTCGTACATCTTTCTTCAGGTAGTCACTCTTCTTTCCTTTTCCTTTTTACCCGGAAGCTCCAGGGATTTTCCCCCCTCACGGCTGCCACGCTTGGTGTCAAGCACAAATTTCAAGCGTGAGGAAGGATATTTGTTTTTAAATGGAAGCAGCGCAGAGGATTCGAAGAATCTATAACAGTCCCTCTGTCCGGTCCCGACTCTGGAACGATCCCATCAAAAGAAAGAACATAAGAACATAAGAAATAGGAGCAGGAGTAGGCCATACGGTCCCTCGAGCCTGCTCCGTCATTCAATAAGATCATGGCTGATCTTCTACCTCATCTCCACTTTCCTGCACTATCCCCATATCCCTTGATTCCCTTATTATCCCAAAATCCATCGATCTCTGTCTTGAATATACTCAACGACTGAGCCTCCACAGCCCTCTGGGGTTGAGAATTCCAAAGATTCACCTCCCTCTGAGTGAAGAAATTTCTCCTCATCTCAGTCCTAAATGGCCGACCCCTTATTCTGAGACTGTGACCCCTGGTTCTAGACTCCCCAGCCAGGGGAAACATCCTCCCTGCATCTACCCTGTCAAACCCTGTAAGAATTTTGTATATTTCAATCAGATCACCTCTCATTCTTCTAAACTCTAGAGAATATAGGCCTAGTCTACTCAATCTCTCCTCATAGGACAATCCCCCCATCCCAGGAACCAGTCTGGTGAACCTTCGTTGTACTCCCTCTATGGCAAAGGAAGGTCTTGTTTTTATAAAGCACCTTTCGTGGCTTCAGGATGTCCCAAAGCGCTTCACAGCCAATGAAGTACTTTTTGAGGTGTAGTCACTGTTGTAATGTAGGAGAAACGTGCCCCATTCTAACTCTCCTACACCTCGGACCCCTTTTCTCCACCCCAATCTCAGGCCAGTTCCCTCTAGGATTTGCCGACACCGATTGCGTCCACTTCCGATCGTTCACTGTCCTCCGCGTAGAGTTGTTGGCCCCGAAAATCCGCAGGCTCTCGTCTCAACGGTAGCCCTTCAAGTGCTCACGGGCTACCACCATTAAAGCTCCAGAAGGCTTTGGAATGAGAATCAGAACATTCTGGTAAACCAACCTGGGTCTCCATTCAATCACAGTCAAGACATGACTACCTCAACTGGACTCCCTGCTTCCCCCACCCACCCAACGTCCCTAGACGCTCTTGCAGACATTGGAACAGGAGAAGGCGATTCAGCCCCTCGAGCCGCCGCCACCATTCAATGAGATCATGGCCAATCTGCTCCACAACTCCAGTTACCTGCCTTTGATCCATTCCCCTTGATACCCTTACCCAAGAAAATTAAACACCCATAAGAAGGAGACAGATCAATAAATATTACTAATAAGAATGTAAGAAATTGGCACTAATGTAAAGAAATGTCATGATTAACGGGCGGAGATAATCGTGGGTTTACAGCACAGAAGGAGGTCAATCAACCCACTGAGCCATAGAGTCATAGAGTTATATACAGCACAGAAAGAGGCCCTTCGGCCCATCGTGTCCGCGCCGGCCATCAAGCCCTGTCTATTCTAATCCCATTTTCCAGCACTTGGTCCGTAGCCTTGTATGCTATGGCGTTTCAAGTGCTCATCTAAATGCTTCTTGAATGTTGAGGGTTCCTGCCTCTACCACCCTTTCAGGCAGTGAGTTCCAGATTCCAACCACCCTCTGGGTGAAAAAGTTTTTCCTCAAATCCCCTCTAAACCTCCTGCCCCTTACCTTGAAACTATGCCCCCTGGTTATTGACCCTTCTACTAAGGGGGAAAGTTCCTTTCTATCTACCCTATCTATGCCCCTCATAATTTTGTACACCTCAATCAGGTCCCCCCTCAGCCTTTTCTGCTCTAAGGAAAACAACCCCAGCCTGTCCAGTCTCTCTTCATAGCTGAAGCGCTCCAGCCCAGGTAACATCCTGGTGAATCTCCTCTGCACCCTCTCCAATGCAATCACATCCTTCCTATAGTGTGGCGACCAGAACTGCACACAGTATTCCAGCTGTGGCCTAACTAGCGTTTTGTACAGCTCCATCATAACCTCCCTGCTCTTATATTCTATGCCTCGGCTAATGAAGGCAAGTATCCCATATGCCTTTTTAACCACCTTATCTACCTGTCCTGCTGCCTTCAGGGATCTATGTACATGCACACCAAGGTCCCTCTGATCCTCTGTCCTCCCTAGGATCCTACCATTCATTGTGTATTCCCTTGCCTGGTTAGTCCTCCCAAAATGCATCACCTCACACTTTTCAGGGTTAAATTCCATTTGCCACTGTTCTGCCCATCTGACCAACCCGTCTATATCGTCCTGTAGCCTGAGGCTTCCCTCCTCGTTATTTACCACTCCACCAATTTTCGTGTCATCTGCGAACTTACTGATCATACCTCCTACATTCATATCTAAATCATTAATGTACACTACAAACAGCAAAGGACCCAGCACCGATCCCTGCGGTACACCACTGGACACAGGCTTCCAGTCACAAAAACAACCTTCGACCATCACCCTCTGCCTCCTGCCACTAAACCAATTTTGGATCCAATGTGCCAAATTGCCCTGGATCCCATGGGCTCTTACCTTCTTGACTAGTCTCCCATGCGGGACTTTGTCAAAAGCCTTACTGAAGTCCATGTAGACTACATCAACTGCACTGCCCTCATCCACACACCTAGTCACCCCCTCGAAAAATTCAATCAAATTGGTTAGACATGATCTCCCCCTGACAAAGCCATGCTGACTATCCTTGATTAATCCTTGCCTCTCCAAGTGGAGACTAATTCTGTCCCTCAGAATTTTTTCCAATAATTTCCCTACCACTGATGTTAGACTCACTGGCCTGTAATTCCCTGGTGTATCCCTACTACCCTTCTTGAATAATGGTACTACGTTAGCTGTTCTCCAGTCCTCTGGCACCTCCCCTGTGGCCAGAGAGGTTCTGAAAATTTGTGTCAGAGCCCCTGCAACTTTGTGTCAGAGCCTTTGAGGGGCCAGTGCTGTCTCATCAATTAGAGCTATTTTGCAGCCGAAAACAACAACAACTTGCATTTACATAGCGCCTTTCATGCAGTAGAACGTCCCAAGTCCACTTCACAGGAGTGTTATCGAACAAAATTTGACACCGAGCCACAGACAGAGATATTAGGACAGGTGATCAAAAGCTTGGTCAAAGAGGCAGGCTTTAAGGAGTGTCTTAAAGGAGGAAAGAGAGGTAGTGAGGTGGAGAGGTTTAGGGAGGGAATTCCAGAGCTTAGGGCCTCGGCAGCTGAAGACACGGCCGCCAATGGTGCAGCGATGAAAATCGGGGATGCACAAGTGGTCAGATAAGCTGTTTTTTGGTGATGTCAGTTGAGGGATAAATACTGGCCAGGACTCTGGGAAGAACTCCCCTGCTCTTCTTCAAAATAGTGCCCTGGGATCTTTTACGTCCACCTGAGAGAGCAGAAGGGACCTTGAATTAACGTCCTATCTGAAAGATGGAAATGGTACAATTGGTTTCAGGGTACCCTATGCAGTGAAGCTCTGATAGACAGAGACTGCAGATATTTAGTTACTTCACCCTCAGAGGCGTATCAATTATTAATGTTTAAAATACTCCTTATTACTAATATAAAACGAGAAAGGCCTTGTATTTATATCACGCCTTTCACGACCTCAGGCTATACAGCCAATTAAGTACTTTTGATGTACAAAAGGGTATTTGAAAAAGTGGGGAGGCGGAGAGGTTTAGGAGGAAGTCGCAGAGTGTGGGTTCTAGTGGGCTGAAGGCACGGTTGCCAATGGTGGGGCAAAGGGGGGGGGGGGAGGTAGACACGAAAAGGCTGGAGTTGGCAGGTGGCCTCCTCCCACCACTCTTCTTATGATGCCTTTACTTTAAGGCAATGCTCCAGGCCACCCTTATTTGAAGAGAAATGAAGAGCGAGACCAAAGTTACTCTCTTTAGTCATGGATCAAGTATGTTGGAAACCTGGAATTTTCTCCTAAAAGGCTGTAGATGCTGAGGGCCATTGAAAATTTCAAAACTGAGGTCGATAGATTTTTGTTAGGCAAGGGTATTAAGTGATATAGAACCAAGACGGGTAAATGGAGTTAAGGTACAAATTAGCCATGATCTAATTAAATGGCGGAACAGACTCGAGGGGCTGAATAGCCTATTCTTGTTTCTATGTTCCTACAGCCTTCCTCCCCCCAAACGGTTTCCATAGTAATCATTCCTGTTGCGTACTCCATAACTTCACCCTGAAAACAGACCTCAGCGCGAGGCCCATTGGCAGAGCCATGGGAGAATAAGATGGTGGAAACACTAAATGAGGAATTGGTGGTCCTACCACCAAGGCAGCAATGAAGCCCAATATCTAATGGGCAACTCAAGATGGCTTTCAAGGATCACCATGGCTACGCCATTTGCTAAAGGGGCAAATGGCATCTGCCAAGCAAGCGTGCCCATCCCAGCTTGTCCTACACTCTTACAAATACCATCTATCGCCATCTTATTCTTGGCTCCTGCTATACTGTAACTCGTAGAAGTAAATACTCAGCAGATTGCTCAGGTCAAGGGTAGTGTATTTACTTCCTCTGTTGCGTAACGTGTGAGTGCCGGCAGCTTCAGTTGGCATTGTGCCGCCCTATTGGTGCTTTACTTAGTTTCCCATTTGTGGCATTACCGTTCCTTCTACGTGTGGAAGGAGTGAGTGTGTTTTGTTGCCGCAGGGTTTCTCTGACAACCTGCTGGGATTCTGGTGGGCCCAGATCCCCGTGAGCTGGACGTTGTCTGTGAACCCCTTCCAAATATGAGGTGACTGACTGGCGGTAGCTGCTCGTAGCTATCACCTGCTACTTAGAACGTAAGTGTCTCAGAAGGTAAGTCTTAGAACGTAAATGTCTTAGAAGGTAAGTCTTAGAACGTAAATGTCTTAGAAGGTAAGTCTTAGAACGTAAGTGTCTCAGAAGGTAAGTGTCTTTATAGATAAGACTTGGTCAAGATATCTGCGCTCCTCTAATTCTGCCCTCTTGAGGATCCCTGATTATAATCGCTCACCCATTGGTGGCCGTGCCTTCTGTTGCCTGGGCTCTAAGCTCTGGAATTCCCTCCCTAAACCTCTCCGACTCGCTACCTCTCTTTCCTCCTTTAAGACGCTCCTTAAAACCTACCTCTTTGACCAAGCTTTTGGTCACCTGCCCTAATTTGCCCTTTTGTGGCTTGGTGTCAATTTTTTGTCTTGTAACACTCCTGTGCAGCCCCTTGGGACATTTTACTACGTTAAAGGTGCTATATAAATACAAGTTGTTGGTCGATGTGATCTCCTAGACTGGTTTCAATCACCAGAGGGAGATCGGAGAGGAAATTTCCGAAGTACTTTTTCCCTTATTGGCCCTGGGTTTTTCTCTGGTTTTTTTTGCCTCTCCAGGAGGTTCGGTGGCTGCGGTGGGGGTGGGGGTGGGGGTGGGGGTGGGGGTGGGGGGTGGGGGTAGAGGAGAGAGGGGGAGGGAGGGAGGAAATGTCTATTCATGATTTCCTGGCCATCATGGGGCAGGCTTGGTGGACCAGATAGTCTTTTTCTGCCATCGATTTTGTATGTTCGTATGCCTGGTGCATCAGGCACTTCTAGGTTGGGGACGGGTTGGTGTGGGGTTGGCAGGGGGGGTGGTGGTGGTGATGGGAATGAGCGTCAGTCCCTTTCCCTGAACCCACGCAGAAGGGCCTGCAGCTTCCAGCCTGTCGAGCTGGCTCTTCTCAGCCTGAATCTGGTAAGCGTTCAGCAGGTCCTGCCTCCCCAGTGCCTCCAACTGGCTCCTGGTTGCGGCACATGGCTGTTTCACAGGACCTGGGGCTGCTCCTTCTCGCTGCCGGACACATTTTAGCCCACCGGCCGAAAGCAGGAAAAGTCACCCATCTGAAAATGTCTCCTGAGGGCGTTTAGTGAACCCTTACAGTTAGGGCCACGATTAAGACACAAACGGGCACAACCCTCAGGTTCTTGTCTCCTACTCCATTCAAACTCGTCCGACTACTACACAATGGGCCTTGGCCCTTCACTTAGGTCTCTCTATTAAGTAAAAGGCCTACTTGTTCCTGGTCGCACTGTATATATAATGAAACGTCTTCATCTTGCAGAAGTCGTAACCATGGTTTCCGCTGCTTCGAGGGATCAGTCTGAAGGTCATTCTCCTTTTTCTCCTGAACCGATTCCAGTGTTTTCTAGCTGAGAGCTGCTTTTTGGCTACAAATTCATCTTGCCTCTGTCCTAAGGTGATACTAAGCAATTTAAGTTATGGAAGGGGCAGGGCGAGCGATACAGTCACATGACTCCAGGTGCTGTATAAGCGCCTTTAACACAAAAAGAAAAAAAGACTTGCATTTATATAGCGCCTTTCACGACCACCAGATGTCCCAAAGGTCTTTATAGCCAATGAAGTACTTTTTGAAGTGTAGTCACTGTTGTAATGTAGGAAACGCAGCAGTCAATTTGCGCACAGTAAGCTCCCACAAGCAGCAATGTGATAATGGCCAGATAATCTGTTTTGGTGATGTTGGATGATAGATAAATATTGGCCAGGACACTGGGGAGAACTCCTCTGCTCTTCTTCGAAATAGTGCCATAGGATCTTTCACGTCCACCTGAGAGGGAAGACGGCGCCTCGGTTTAATGTCTCATCGGAAAGACGGCACCTCCGACAGTGCAGCTCTCCGTCAGTACTGCCCCTCCCACAGTGCAGCACTCCCTCAGTACTGCCCCTCCGACAGTGCGGCGCTCCCTCAGTACTGCCCCTCCGACAGTGCAGCGCTCCCTCAGTACTGCCCCTCCGACAGTGCAGCGCTCCCTCAGTACTGCCCCTCCGACAGTCCAGCACTCCCTCAGTACTGCCCCTCCCACAGTGCAGCGCTCCCTCAGTACTGCCCCTCCCACAGTGCAGCGCTCCCTCAGTACTGCCCCTCCCACAGTGCAGCGCTCCTTCAGTACTGCCCCTCCGACAGTGCGGCGCTCCCTCAGTACTGCCCCTCCGACAGTGCGGCGCTCCCTCAGTACTGCCCCTCCGACAGTGCAGCTCTCCCTCAATACTGACCCTCCGACAGTGCAGCGCTCCGTCAGTACTGCCCCTCCGACAGTGCAGCACTCCCTCAGTACTGCCCGTCCGACAGTGCAGCGCTCCGTCAGTACTGCCCCTCCCACAGTGCAGCACTCCCTCAGTACTGCCCATCCGACAGTGCAGCGCTCCCTCAGTACTGCCCCTCGGACAGTGCAGCGCTCCCTCAGTACTGCCCCTCCCACAGTGCAGCGCTCCCTCAGTACTGCCCCTCCGACAGTGCAGCGCTCCCTCAGTACTGCCCCTCCCACAGTGCAGCGCTCCCTCAGTACTGCCCCTCCGACAGTGCAGCACTCCCTTAGTACTGCCCCTCCCACAGTGCAGCGCTCCCTCAGTGCTGCCCCTCCCACAGTGCAGCACTCCCTCAGTACTGCCCCTCCCACAGTGCAGCACTCCCTCAGTACTGCCCCTCCGACAGTGCAGCGCTCCCTCAGTACTGCCCCTCCGACAGTGCAGAGCTCCCTCAGTACTACCCCTTCCACAGTGCAGCGCTCCCTCAGTACTGCCCCTCCGACAGTGCAGCTCTCCCACAGTACTGCCCCTCCCACAGTGCAGCGTTCCCTCAGTACTGCCCCTCCCACAGTGCAGCGCTCCCTCAATACTGCCCCTCCGACAGTGCAGCGCTCCCTCAGTACTGCCCCTCCCACAGTGCAGCACTCCCTCAGTACTGCCCCTCCCACAGTGCCGCACTCCCTCAGTACTGCCCCTCCGACAGTGCAGCACTCCCTCAGTCCTGCCCCTCCGACATGGCAGCGCTCCCTCAGTACTGCCCCTCCGACAGTGCAGAGCTCCCTCAGTACTGCCCCTCCGACAGTGCAGCGCTCCCTCAGTACTGCCCCTCCGACAGTGCAGCGCTCCCTCAGTACTGCCCCTCCGACAGTGCAGCACTCCCTCAATCCTGCCCCTCCCACAGTGCAGCGCTCCCTCAGTACCGCCCCTCGGACATTGCAGCGCTCCCTCAGTACTGCCCCTCCGACAGTGCAGCACTCCCTCAGTCCTGCCCCTCCCACAGTGCAGCTCTACCTCAGTACTGCCCCTCGGACAGTGCAGGGCTCCCTCAGTACAGCCCCTCCCACAGTGCAGCGCTCCCTCAGTACTGCCCCTCCGACAGTGCAGCGCTCCCTCAGTACTGCCCCTCCAACAGTGCAGCGCTCCCTCAGTAATGCCCCTCCAGCAGTGCAGCACTCCCTCAGTACTGCCCCTCCGACAGTGCAACGCTCCCTCAGTACTGCCCCTCCAGCAGTGCAGCGCTCCCTCAGTACTGTCCCCTCCGACAGTGCAGCGCTCCCTCAGTACTGCCCCTCGGAGAGTGCAGCGCTCCCTCAGTACTGCCCCTCCGACAGTGCGGCGCTCCCTCAGTACTGCCGCTCCGACAGTGCAGTGCTCCCTCAGTACTGCCGCTCCGACAGTGCAGTGCTCCCTCAGTACTGCCCCTCCGACAGTGCAGCGCTCCCTCAGTACTGCCCCTCCGGCAGTGCAGCACTCCCTCAGTACTGCCCCTCCCACAGTGCAGCGCACCCTCAGCACTGCCCCTCGGACAGTGCAGCGCTCCCTCAGTACTGCCCCTCGACATTGTAGCGATCCTTCAGTACTGCCACTCCCACAATGCAGCACTCCCTCAGTACTGCCCCTCTGACAGTGCAGCGCTCCCTCAGTACTGCCCCTCCGGCAGTGCAGCGCTCGCTCAGTACTGCCCCTCCGACAGTGCAGCACTCCCTCAGTACTGCCCCTACGACAGTGCAGCGCTCCCTCAGTACTGCCCCTCCGACAGTGCAGCGCTCCCTCAGTACTGCCCTTCCGGCAGTACAGCGCTCCCTCAGTACTGCCCCTCCGACAGTGCAGCACTCCCTCAGTACTGCCCCTCGACATTGTAGCGATCCTTCAGTACTGCCACTCCCACAATGCAGCACTCCCTCAGTACTGCCCCTCTGACAGTGCAGCGCTCCCTCAGTACTGCCCCTCCGGCAGTGCAGCGCTCGCTCAGTACTGCCCCTCCGACAGTGCAGCACTCCCTCAGTACTGCCCCTACGACAGTGCAGCGCTCCCTCAGTACTGCCCCTCCGACAGTGCAGCGCTCCCTCAGTACTGCCCTTCCGGCAGTACAGCGCTCCGTCAGTACTGCCCCTCCGACAGTGCAGCGCTCCCTCAGTACTGCCCCTCCGACAGTGCAGCGCTCCCTCAATACTAACCCTCCAAAAGTGCAGCGCTCCCTCAGTACTGCCCCTACGACAGTGCGGCGCTCCCTCAGTACTGCCCCTCCGACAGTGCAGCTCTCCCTCAATACTGACCCTCCGACAGTGCAGCGCTCCGTCAGTACTGCCCCTCCGACAGTGCAGCACTCCCTCAGTACTGCCCGTCCGACAGTGCAGCGCTCCGTCAGTACTGCCCCTCCCACAGTGCAGCACTCCCTCAGTACTGCCCATCCGACAGTGCAGCGCTCCCTCAGTACTGCCCCTCGGACAGTGCAGCGCTCCCTCAGTACTGCCCCTCCCACAGTGCAGCGCTCCCTCAGTACTGCCCCTCCGACAGTGCAGCGCTCCCTCAGTACTGCCCCTCCCACAGTGCAGCGCTCCCTCAGTACTGCCCCTCCGACAGTGCAGCACTCCCTTAGTACTGCCCCTCCCACAGTGCAGCGCTCCCTCAGTGCTGCCCCTCCCACAGTGCAGCACTCCCTCAGTACTGCCCCTCCCACAGTGCAGCACTCCCTCAGTACTGCCCCTCCGACAGTGCAGCGCTCCCTCAGTACTGCCCCTCCGACAGTGCAGATCTCCCTCAGTACTACCCCTTCCACAGTGCAGCGCTCCCTCAGTACTGCCCCTCCGACAGTGCAGCTCTCCCACAGTACTGCCCCTCCCACAGTGCAGCGTTCCCTCAGTACTGCCCCTCCCACAGTGCAGCGCTCCCTCAATACTGCCCCTCCGACAGTGCAGCGCTCCCTCAGTACTGCCCCTCCCACAGTGCAGCACTCCCTCAGTACTGCCCCTCCCACAGTGCCGCACTCCCTCAGTACTGCCCCTCCGACAGTGCAGCACTCCCTCAGTCCTGCCCCTCCGACATGGCAGCGCTCCCTCAGTACTGCCCCTCCGACAGTGCAGAGCTCCCTCAGTACTGCCCCTCCGACAGTGCAGCGCTCCCTCAGTACTGCCCCTCCGACAGTGCAGCGCTCCCTCAGTACTGCCCCTCCGACAGTGCAGCACTCCCTCAATCCTGCCCCTCCCACAGTGCAGCGCTCCCTCAGTACCGCCCCTCGGACATTGCAGCGCTCCCTCAGTACTGCCCCTCCGACAGTGCAGCACTCCCTCAGTCCTGCCCCTCCCACAGTGCAGCTCTACCTCAGTACTGCCCCTCGGACAGTGCAGGGCTCCCTCAGTACAGCCCCTCCCACAGTGCAGCGCTCCCTCAGTACTGCCCCTCCGACAGTGCAGCGCTCCCTCAGTACTGCCCCTCCAACAGTGCAGCGCTCCCTCAGTAATGCCCCTCCAGCAGTGCAGCACTCCCTCAGTACTGCCCCTCCGACAGTGCAACGCTCCCTCAGTACTGCCCCTCCAGCAGTGCAGCGCTCCCTCAGTACTGTCCCCTCCGACAGTGCAGCGCTCCCTCAGTACTGCCCCTCGGAGAGTGCAGCGCTCCCTCAGTACTGCCCCTCCGACAGTGCGGCGCTCCCTCAGTACTGCCGCTCCGACAGTGCAGTGCTCCCTCAGTACTGCCGCTCCGACAGTGCAGTGCTCCCTCAGTACTGCCCCTCCGACAGTGCAGCGCTCCCTCAGTACTGCCCCTCCGGCAGTGCAGCACTCCCTCAGTACTGCCCCTCCCACAGTGCAGCGCACCCTCAGCACTGCCCCTCGGACAGTGCAGCGCTCCCTCAGTACTGCCCCTCGACATTGTAGCGATCCTTCAGTACTGCCACTCCCACAATGCAGCACTCCCTCAGTACTGCCCCTCTGACAGTGCAGCGCTCCCTCAGTACTGCCCCTCCGGCAGTGCAGCGCTCGCTCAGTACTGCCCCTCCGACAGTGCAGCACTCCCTCAGTACTGCCCCTACGACAGTGCAGCGCTCCCTCAGTACTGCCCCTCCGACAGTGCAGCGCTCCCTCAGTACTGCCCTTCCGGCAGTACAGCGCTCCCTCAGTACTGCCCCTCCGACAGTGCAGCACTCCCTCAGTACTGCCCCTCGACATTGTAGCGATCCTTCAGTACTGCCACTCCCACAATGCAGCACTCCCTCAGTACTGCCCCTCTGACAGTGCAGCGCTCCCTCAGTACTGCCCCTCCGGCAGTGCAGCGCTCGCTCAGTACTGCCCCTCCGACAGTGCAGCACTCCCTCAGTACTGCCCCTACGACAGTGCAGCGCTCCCTCAGTACTGCCCCTCCGACAGTGCAGCGCTCCCTCAGTACTGCCCTTCCGGCAGTACAGCGCTCCGTCAGTACTGCCCCTCCGACAGTGCAGCGCTCCCTCAGTACTGCCCCTCCGACAGTGCAGCGCTCCCTCAGTACTGCCCCTCCGACAGTGCAGCGCTCCGTCAGTACTGCCCCTCCGACAGTGCAGCGCTCCCTCAGTACTGCCCCTCCGACAGTGCAGCGCTCCCTCAATACTAACCCTCCAAAAGTGCAGCGCTCCCTCAGTACTGCCCCTACGACAGTGCAGCGCTCCCTCAGTACTGCCCCTCCGACAGTGCAGCGCTCCCTCAGTACTGCCCTTCCGGCAGTACAGCGCTCCCTCAGTACTGCCCCTCGGACATTGCAGCACTCCCTCAGTACTGCCCCTCCCACAGTGCAGCACTCCCTCAGTACTGCCACTCCGGCAGTGCAGCGCTCCCTCAGTACTGCCCCTCCGACAGTGCAGCGCTCCCTCAATACTAACCCTCCAAAAGTGCAGCGCTCCCTCAGTACTGCCCCTCCGAAAGTGCAGCGCTCCCTCAGTACTGCCCCTCCGACAGTACAGCGCTCCCTCAGTACTGACCCTCCAACAGTGCAGCGCTCCCTCAGTACTGTCACTCCGACAGTGCAGTGCTCCTTCAGTACTGCCCCTCGGACAGTGCAGCACTACCTCAGTACTGCCCCTCGGACAGTGCAGCGCTCCCTCAGTACTGCCCCTCCGACAGTGCAGCACTCCCTCAGTACTGCCCCTCCGACAGTGCAGCACTCCCTCAGTACTGCCCCTCCGACAGTGCAGCGCTCCCTCAGTACTGCCCCTCGGCATTGTAGCGCTCCTTCAGTACTGCCACTCCCACAGTGCAGTGCTCCCTCAGTACTGCCCCTCCGACAGTGCAGCGCTCCCTCAGTACTGCCCCTCCGGCAGTGCAGCACTCCCTCAGTTCTGCCCCTCCGACAGTGCAGCGCTCCCTCAGTACTGCCCCTCCCACAGTGCAGCGCTCCCTCAGTACTGCCCCTCCGACAGTGCAGCACTCCCTCAGTACTGCCCCTCCGACAGTGCAGCACTCCCTCAGTACTGCCCCTCCGACAGTGCAGCGCTCCCTCAGTACTGCCCCTCCGGCAGTGCAGCGCTCCCTCAGTACTGCCCCTCCGACAGTGCAGCGCTCCCTCAGTACTGCCCCTCCGACAGTGCAGCGCTCCCTCAGTACTGCCCCTCCGAAAGTGCAGCGCTCCCTCAGTACTGCCCCTCCGACAGTGCAGCGCTCCCTCAGTACTGCCCCTCCGGCAGTGCAGCACTCCCTCAGTACTGCCCCTCCGGCAGTGCAGCACTCCCTCAGTACTGCCCCTCCGACAGTGCAGCGCTCCCTCAGTACTGCCCCTCCGACAGTGCAGTGCTCCCTCAGTACTGCCCCTCCGACAGTGCAGCACTCCCTCAGTACTGCCCCTCCGACAGTGCAGTGCTCCCTCAGTACTGCCCCTCCGACAGTGCAGCGCTCCCTCAGTACTGCCCCTCTGACAGTGCAGCGCTCCCTCAGTACTCCCCCTCCCACAGTGCAGCGCTCCGTCAGTACTGCCCCTCTGACAGTGCAGCGCTCCCTCAGTACTGCCCCTCAGACAGTGCAGCACACCCTCAGTACTGCCCCTCCCACAGTGCAGCGCTCCCTCACTACTGACCCTCGGACAGTGCAGTGCTCCCTCAGTACTGACCCTAAGACAGTGCAGCGCTCCCTCAGTACTGCCCCTCGGCAGTGTAGCGCTCCCTCAGTACTGCCCCTCCGACAGTGCAGCGCTCCCTCAGTACTGCCCCTCCCACAGTGCAGCGCTCCCTCAATACTAAACCTCCAAAAGTGCAGCGCTCCCTCAGTACTGCCCCTCCGAAAGTGCAGCGCTCCCTCAGTACTGCCCCTCCGGCAGTGCAACACTCCCTCAGTACTGCCCCTCCGAAAGTGCAGCGCTCCCTCAGTACTGCCCCTCCCACAGTGCAGCGCTCCGTCAGTACTGCCCCTCTGACAGCGCAGCGCTCCCTCAGTACTACCCCTCAGACAGTGCAGCACTCCCTCAGTACTGCCCCTCCCACAGTGCAGCGCTCCCTCACTACTGACCCTCCGACAGTGCAGCACTCCCTCAGTACTGACCCTCGGACAGTGCAGTGCTCCCTCAGTACTGACCCTCGGACAGTGCAGCGCTCCCTCAGTACTGCCCCTCCCACAGTGCAGCGCTCCCTCAATACTAAACCTCCAAAAGTGCAGCGCTCCCTCAGTACTGCCCCTCCGAAAGTGCAGCGCTCCGTCAGTACTGCCCCTCCGGCAGTGCAACACTCCCTCAGTACTGCCCCTCCGGCAGTGCAGCACTCCCTCAGTACTGACCCTCCAACAGTGCAGCGCTCCCTCAGTACTGCCCCTCCGACAGTGCAGCGCTCCCTTAGTACTGCCCCTCCGGCAATGCAGCACTCCCACAGTACTGCCCCTCCAGCAGTGCAGTGCTCCCTCAGTACTGCCCCTCCGACAGTGCAGCGCTCCCTCAGTACTGCCCCTCTGACAGTGCAGCGCTCCCTCAGTACTCCCCCTCCCACAGTGCAGCGCTCCGTCAGTACTGCCCCTCTGACAGTGCAGCGCTCCCTCAGTACTGCCCCTCAGACAGTGCAGCACTCCCTCAGTACTGCCCCTCCCACAGTGCAGCGCTCCCTCACTACTGACCCTCGGACAGTGCAGTGCTCCCTCAGTACTGACCCTAAGACAGTGCAGCGCTCCCTCAGTACTGCCCCTCGGACAGTGCAGCGCTCCCTCAGTACTGCCCCTCCGACAGTGCAACGCTCCCTCAGTACTGCCCCTCTGACAGTGCAGCGCTCCCTCAGTACTGCCCCTCCCACAGTGCAGCGCTCCCTCAGTACTGCCCCTCCCACAGTGCAGCACTCCCTCAGTACTGCCCCTCCGACAGTGCGGCGCTCACTCAGTACTGCCCCTCCGACAGTGCAGCGCTCCCTCAGTACTGCCCCTCGGACAGTGTAGCGCTCCCTCAGTACTGCCCCTCCGACAGTGCAGCACTCCCTCAATACTAACCCTCCGACAGTGCAGCGCTCACTCAGTACTGCCCCTCCGGCAGTGCAGCACTCCCTCAGTACTGCCCCTCCGACAGTGCAGCGCTCCCTCAGTACTGCCCCTCCGACAGTGCAGCACTCCCTCAGTACTGCCCCTCCGACAGTGCAGCGCTCCCTCAGTACTGCCCCTCTGACAGTGCAGCGCTCCCTCAGTACTGCCCCTCCCACAGTGCAGCGCTCCCTCAGTACTGCCCCTCCGATAGTGCAGCGCTCCCTCAGTACTGCCCCTCCCACAGTGCAGCGCTCCCTCAGTACTGCCCCTCTGACAGTGCAGCGGTCCCTCAGTACTGCCCCTCCGACAGTGCAGCACTCCCTCAGTACTGCCCCTCCGACAGTGCAGTGCTCCCTCAGTACTGCCCCTCCGACAGTGCAGTGCTCCCTCAGTACTGCCCCTCCGACAGTGCAGCGCTCCCTCAGTACTGCCCCTCCGGCAGTGCAGCACTCCCTCAGTACTGCCCCTCCGACAGTGCAGCACTCCCTCAATACTAACCCTCCAAAAGTGCAGCACTCCCTCAGTACTGCCCCTCCCACAGTGCAGCGCTCCCTCAATACTAACCCTCCAAAAGTGTAGCGCTCCCTCAGTACTGCCCCTCCGAAAGTGCAGCGCTCCCTCAGTACTGCCCCACCGGCAGTGCAACACTCCCTCAGTACTGCCCCTCCGGCAGTGCAGCACTCCCTCAGTACTGACCCTCCAACAGTGCAGCGCTCCCTCAGTACTGTCCCTCCGACAGTGCAGCGCTCCCTTAGTACTGCCCCTCCGGCAATGCAGCGCTCCCTCAGTACTGCCCCTCCAGCAGTGCAGCGCTCCCTCAGTACTGCCCCTCCCACAGTGCAGCGCTCCCTCAGTACTGCCCCTCCCACAGTGCAGCGCTCCCTCAGTACTGCCCCTCTGACAGTGCAGCGCTCCCTCAGTACTGCCCCTCCGACAGTGCAGCGCTCCCTCAGTACTGCCCCTCCCACAGTGCAGCACTCCCTCAGTACTGCCCCTCCCACATTGCAGCGCTCCCTCAGTACTGCGCCTCCGACAGTGCAGCACTCCTTCAGTACTGCCCCTCCGACAGTGCAGCACTCCCTCAGTACTGCCCCTCTGACAGTGCAGCGCTCCCTCAGTACTGCCCCTACGACAGTGCAGCACTCACTCAGTACTGCCCCTCGGACAGTGCAGCGCTCCCTCAGTACTGCCCCTCCGGCAGTGCAGCACTCCCTCAGTACTGCCCCTCCGGCAGTGCAGCACTCCCTCAGTACTGCCCCTCCGACAGTGCAGCGCTCCCTCAGTACTGCCCCTCCGGCAGTGCAGCACTCCCTCAGTACTGCCCCTCCGACAGTGCAGTGCTCCCTCAGTACTGCCCCTCTGACAGTGCAGTGCTCCCTCAGTACTGCCCCTCCGACAGTGCAGCGCTCCCTCAGTACTGCCCCTCGGACAGTGCAGCGCTCCCTCAGTACTGCCCCTCCGACACTGCAGCACTCCCTCAGTACTGCCCCTCCGACAGTGCAGCGCTCCCTCAGTACTGCTCCTCCGACAGTGCAGCGCTCCCTCAGTACTGCCCCTCCGACAGTGCAGCGCTCCCTCAGTACTGCCCTCCGGCAGTGCAGCGCTCCCTCAGTACTGCCCCTCTGACAGTGCAGTGCTCCCTCAGTACAGCCGCTCCGACACTGCAGCACTCCCTCAGTACTGCCCCTCCGACAGTGCAGCGCTCCCTCAGTACTACCCCTCGGACAGTGCAGTGCTCCCTCAGTACTGCCCCTCGGACAGTGCTGCGCTCCCTCAGTACTGCCCCTCCGGCAGTGCAGCACTCCCTCAGTACTGACCCTCAGACAGTGCAGCACTCCCTCAGTACTGACCCTCCGACAGTGCAGCACTCCCTCAGTACTGCCCCTCCGACAGTGCAGCGCTTCCTCAGTACTGCCCCTCGGACAGTGCAGCGCTCCCTCAGTACTGCCCCTCCGACAGTGCAGCGCTTCCTTAGTACTGCCCCTCGGCAGTGTAGCGCTCCTCCAGTAATGCCCCTCCAGCAGTGCAGCACTCCCTCAGTACTGCCCCTCCGGCAGTGCAGCACTCCCTCAGTACTGCCCCTCCGACAGTGCAGCGCTCCCTCAGTACTGCCCCTCCGACAGTGCAGCGCTTCCTCAGTACTGCCCCTCCCACAGTGCAGTGCTCCCTCAATACTGTCCCTCCGACAGTGCAGCGCTCCCTCAATACTAACCCTCCAAAAGTGCAGCGCTCCCTCAGTACTGCCCCTCCGAAAGTGCAGCGCTCCCTCAGTACTGCCCCTCTGACAGTGCAGCGCTCCCTCAGTACTGCCCCTCCGGCAGTGCAGCACTCCCTCAGTACTGTCCCTCCGACAGTGCAGCACTCCCTCAGTACTGCCCCTCCCACAGTGCAGCGCTCCCTCAGTACTGCCCCTCCCACAGTGCAGCGCTCCCTCAGTACTGCCCCTCGGACAGTGCAGCACTCCCTCAGTACTGCCCCTCGGACAGTGCAGCGCTCCCTCAGTACTGCCCCTCCGACAGTGCAGCGCTCCCTCAGTACTGCCCCTCCGACAGTGCAGTGCTCCCTCAGTACTGCTCCTCCGACAGTGCAGCACTTCCTCAGTACTGCCCCTCTGACAGTGCAGCGCTCCCTCAGTACTGGCCCTTGGACAGTGCAGCGCTCCCTCAGTACTGCCCCTCCAACAGTGCAGCGCTCCCTCAGTACTGCCCCTCCGACAGTGCAGCACTCCCTCAGTACTGCCCCTCGGACAGTGCAGTGCTCCCTCAGTACTGCCCCTCCGACAGTGCAGCACTCCCTCAGTACTGCCCCTATGACAGTGCAGCACTCCCTCAGTACTGCCCCCCGGACAGTGCAGTGCTCCCTCAGTACTGCCCCTCCGACAGTGCAGCGCTCCCTCAGTACTGCCCCTCCAAAAGTGCAGCGCTCCCTCAGTACTGCCCATCGGACAGTGCAGCGCTCCCTCAGTACTGCCCCTCTGACAGTGCAGCGCTCCCTCAGTACTGCCCCTCCGACAGTGCAGCGCTCCCTCAGTACTGCCCCTCTGACAGTGCAGCGCTCCCTCAGTACTGCCCCTCCGGCAGTGCAGCACTCCCTCAGTACTGCCCCTGCAACAATGCAGCGTTCCCTCAGTACTGCCCCTCCGACAGTGCAGCGCTTCCTCAGTACTGCCCCTCCAACAGTGCAGCACTCCCTCAGTACTGCCCCTCCCACAGTGCAGCACTCCCTCAGTACTGCCCCTCCGACAGTGCAGCACTCCCTCAGTACTGCACTGGAGTCATCCCAAGGTGTTTCGCAGAGGAGAAGCAGATACCAAGCAGTTGTGGAAGAGTTAGGAGTTAGATGGTTAGTTAGTTAGAAGAGGTGATCAAAAGCATTGTCAACCCTTTATACATGGAGGTGCCTCAGTTGTTTAGCAACATCCATTGGTTATAGCATCCTTCAAGACAACTTGAGTGGAACTCTGGAGATCCCATTGATTTATTGCCTTAAGCGTCCACGGCCTATGAGATCAGTTAACGGTGAGAAGTTAAATAAGAACTTTGGGACTGCAGCTAGAAATTTTGTGGAAAAGATATTATCCTAACGTCGGGCCGCAGTTCACCGTGGGTCACCTGGCAACGGCCTTCCCTTCTCTAGTCCGTAAACTACATGCCCGAGCCTTCGGCCAAAGGAGGCCTACTCCCTTAGGCCAATGGTTGTACCAACCCAAACGGCAGGCAGGTCACTTCAGTTGCCAAGTGGGCAGATGTCTCCTCCTCCTGAGGCTCAGCAGACAGCTGTGTACTGAGGCCCTACATAATGCAAGCCAAGTCTTTCAGCAGGTGCCTGGGGTGTCACTGTTTTCTGTGAGCTGACAGCTGGGGCAGCCATTTCCTTCTGCTTTGGGGAGTTCCTTCTCCACAGATCATTTACAGCTGCTAAGACGTCAATCTTTTCACCCGTTGACCTTGTAATATTGTTTAAACGCGCTCCTTTTTTTTCCCTCTCTTCCTTTTTTTTTCCCCTCTCCACAAACAAGCAGCTCTCTGTCTGGCTGGGCCCGGCCGTGTAATGGCTGGCAGGTGGTTGCTAAGGCCACCGACTGAACAGAAATTGCTTACAGGGCCTAGTTGGAAGGATGAAATCCACGGGAAAAAAAACCATGTTATAGGCAATTAGGGCTTGACTCTGCAAACATAAATGCAGCATCTAGGGTGGGATCGACCCATACAGGCCAAGAAGGTGTCAGCTTCGGTGTCTTATAGAGAAGAAAGAAAAAAAGAACGAAAGAAAGAAAGAAAGAAAGTAAGAAAGAACTTGCATATATCCAGCGCTTTTCATGTCCTAAGGTCGTCCCAAAGCGCTTCACAGCCAATGAATTATTTTTTTCAAAGTGACTGTTATCCAATGGGCAGCCAAATTGCACACAGCAAGATCCCACAATCAGCAAATGACCTGTTTTGATGGTGTCGGCTGAATGTTGGCCAGGACACTGGGATAACTTGCTGCTAAGCTGCTCTAAGCTGAGTGAGCTGATCTCAGGTGGAATGACTATAAGGTTCCTGCAAGTGGCCTCAACGCTCCGGGCTAAAAAGGAAAAGAAAGAACTTACATTTACATAGTGCCGTACATGACCTCAGAACGTCGTAAAGCACTTTACAGCCAATAAAGTATGTGGTGCCTGATGTAATGCAGGGAAACGCAGCAGCTAATTTGCACACAGCAAAGTCCTACGAAGAGCACTGAGATACATGACTAGCGGCAGCACTCTTCCCTCTGCGTCAGAAGGTCGTGGGTTCAAGTCCCACTCCAGAGATTTGAGCACAAAATCTAGGCTGACACTCCAGTGCAGTGCTGAGGGAGTGCTGCACTGTTGGAGGTGCCATCTTTCAGATGTGACATTAAACCGAGGCCCCGTCTGCCTTCTCAGCTGGATGTAAATGATCCCATGGTGCTATTCGAAGAAGAGCGGGGGAGTTCCTCTCCTTTTGATCCCTCAACCAATATCACAAAACACAGATTATCTGGCTATTATCACATGGCTGTTAATGGAACCTCGCTGTGCGCAAATTGGCTGCCGCCTTTCCTACATTACAACAGTGACCTCACTTCGAAAGGTACTTCATTGGCTGTAAAGTGCTTTGGGATGTCCTGAGGTCGTGAAAGGTGCTATAGGAATGCAAGTTTTTTTTAAATTAAGAACTGCAAGTGTTAATGGAGCTGTAGGGAATGCCCAGCCTTCGCGTGGGATCAGGTCACGGTGGGACAATTGGAACTGGGACCTACCCAAGGGACGGTGCATTGGAGAGTTCCTGAGAGTGTCAGACGCTGCCGAGGATCGTGGCAATGAGGGGTTGGGCCACTTGGGTGAGGAACCACTGGGTTCCTGAGGAATCAAGAAAAGTTAGCATCTTCTAGAGAGAGAAAAAAGAACAGGAAACAGAGAGGCAGGGATAAAACTGGGGGAGAAATAGCAACTGTGAATATCTAAGACGGTCCAGAGTAGATCAAACTCCCATCTAGCCCCATTCCATCCAGAGTCAGTGCTGTCTAATTGTTCCATCATTGGCTTCCCACACACCACCATCTGCTTATCCACCACTTTCCTCATGTCAATTGCCGAAAGAGTTTCCCAGATTTTTTCCCCCTAAATTGGCCTGGGTTTTTATTTGCTTTTCCGCCTCTCCCAGGAGCTTCCATGGCTCTGGGTGGGTGGGGAGTGTCTGTATTGTGAAGCACAGGACATCACAACTGTATGGGACAGGCTGGATGGACCAGTAGGTCTTTTCCTGTCCGTGATATTCGCATCTTCGTACGTTAATGAAGTTTTTTCTCCAATCTCCCATGCAAGAATGGTCAAGCGGTGCTATTCATCTCCATGGACCCACACTCTCCCCTCTCAGCATAGACTGGCCCACCTTCCTTTTGAAGGGTGTCCATTGACCCCGGAACAACACCCTGTTCTAGGAGTCTGTTCCAGAGAGACAGACAGATGGCCCAGTCAGGAGAGGCGCGGGAGGAGTTGATCCAGTCAGGAGATGGGGATAATATACCGGTCAGGAGAGGCGCGGGAGGAGTTGATCCAGTCAGGAGATGGGGATAATATACCGGTCAGGAGAGCGGGGGAGAGTTGATCCATCAGGAGATGGGGATAATATACCGGTCAGGAGAGCGGGGGGAGTTGATCAGTCAGGAGATGGGGATAATATACCGGTCAGGAGAGCGGGGGGAGTTGATCAGTCAGGAGATGGGGATAATATACCGATCAGGAGAGCGGGGGAGAGTTGATCCAATCAGGAGATGGGGATAATATACCGGTCAGGAGAGCGGGGGAGAGTTGATCCAATCAGGAGATGGGGATAATATACCGGTCAGGAGAGCGGGGGAGAGTTGATCCAATCAGGAGATGGGGATAATATACCGGTCAGGAGAGCGGGGGAGAGTTGATCCAATCAGGAGATGGGGATAATATACCGGTCAGGAGAGCGGGGGGGGAATTGATCCAATCAGGAGATGGGGATAATATACCGGTCAGGAGAGCGGGGGGGGAATTGATCCGTCAGGAGATGGGGATAATATACCGGTCAGGAGAGCGGGGGGAATTGATCCATCAGGAGATGGGGATAATATATCGGTCAGGAGAGCGGGGGGGAATTGATCCGTCAGGAGATGGGGATAATATACCGGTCAGGAGAGCGGGGGAATTGATCCATCAGGAGATGGGGATAATATACCGGTCAGGAGAGCGGGGGGAGTTGATCCATCAGGAGATGGGGATAATATACCGGTCAGGAGAACAAGGGGAGTTGATCCCGTCAGGAATTAGTTTTTGTTCACCTTGTTGGAGGCTTGTGAATTTTGTGATTCTGAGTGTCCTGAGACATTCCAAACAAAGGGCTGAAAAGAAAAACTCTGTCCCTTTAATTAAGTTGAAGAAAAGAAAAAGGAGTGAGAGAGAGATCAGAGACTAAATCACGTCAGTTGAGCAAAACACAACAGTACTGGGGAACCCATACCAGAAACAGAAGAAAACAAAACGGTTACATGAACGAGATACTCTTGGCTTGTTATTTTTTTTTGAATCCTAATCTTTTCGTTCTAAAGTTGTTGAGGCTGCAGACGAGGTGTGTACGTGCAGTTCTGAGCGTACAGGCTGAAAGGTTTTATGCGGCCAGCTCATTGTTCTGTGCCTGGTATTGTGTCACATTCATTTCTCTTGCTGATGTGTGTGGGTTCAACGTGGAATGCCATCCAGCTCATTGAAGGAGGGGGCACATCAGCCCTGGCCAAAGCACTGCCCGACGACGGGGAGAGGGGGCGGGGTGTGGTCATCGATCAATGTCATGGGCACGGGCACTAGACCTCCGCACATCCCTTCTCCCCCCCCCCCCCACCCCCCGCTCGCTCGTCCACAGTACGGTGCAGTCTAATTCCCAGATTTCCCCAATGAGCTTGTGAACCATGGGGGGTCTCGCAACATGTAACCATGACTCCGGGTGGGGAGGGAGTATCTGTATCCTGATGTGTAGGGCAAGGGACAGGCTGGAGTGTCAGCCGTGGCTCAGGGGGTAGCGCTCTCGCCTATGTGGGAGCACTGCACTGTTGGCAATGCCGTCTTTCAGATGAGACGGTAAACCGGGGTCCCGTCTGCTCTCTCAGGTGGACATAATAGATCCCACGGCACTATTTCGAAGAAGAGCAGGGGAGTCCTGGCTGATATTTATCCCTCAACCAACATCACTAAAAAACAGATTATCTGGTCATTATCTCATTGCTGTTTGTGGGAGCTTGCTGTGCGCAAATTGGCTGCCGCGTTTCCTACATTACAACAGTGACTACACTCCAAAAGTACTTCATTGGCTGTAAAGCACTTTGGGACGTCCTGAAGTTGTGAAAGGCGCTTTTACTTATTCATTCACGGGATGTGGGTGTCGCTGGCACAGCCAGCATTTATTGCCCATCCCTAATTGCCCTTGAGAAGGTGGTGGTGAGCCGCCTTCTTGAACCGCTGCAGTCCGTGTGGTGAAAGTTCTCCCACAATGCTGTTAGGGAGGGAGTTCCAGGATTTTGACCCAGCGACGATGAAGGAACGGCGATATATAAGACCAAATGGCCTGCTTCTGTGCTGTACATTCCATGTAAAAACAAGTCTTTCTTTCTAGATGGACCAGTAGGTCCGTGACATACTTTAACAAAGTTTCCTTTCCGATCTCCCATGAAGGAATGGCCAAGCACTGCTAATTATCTCCATAAACTCGCAATCTGCCCTCACAGCATAGACTGGCCCACCTTCCTTTGACCCCGATTCAACAACCTTTTCTAGGAGTCTGTTCCTGAGACAGACAGATGGCCCAGTAAGGAGAGGCGCGGGAGGAGTTGATCCAGTCAGGAGATGGGGATAATATACCGGTCAGGAGTGGGGGTGTTGACTCCTTTAATGGCCGTAACTATCTTTATATCAGCTGATTGTGGGTTTAGTCCTATAAGCCGGGAGGGTTTTGTGGGCTCCCAAAATCCATAGAATGGTGGGGACCACCACACCCACCAGATGCAAGGATCCCTGCTGGATGTCAATCTAGAATTCAGAGCCGGAGCTCTGGTCTCCGCTCACCAGGACTGCGGGGGGTTCGAACCCTGCACCGTCTGGCTCAGAGACGGGACTGTCTGGAGCGGGGGGTTCGAACCCTGCACCGTCTGACTCAGAGCCGGGACTGTCTGGAGCGGGGGGTTCGAACCCTGCACCGTCTGGCTCAGAGACGGGACTGTCTGGAGCGGGGGGTTCGAACCCTGCACCGTCTGACTCAGAGACGGGACTGTCTGGAGCGGGGGGTTCGAACCCTGCACCGTCTGACTCAGAGCCGGGACTGTCTGGAGCGGGGGGTTCGAACCCTGCACCGTCTGACTCAGAGACGGGACTGTCTGGAGCGGGGGGTTCGAACCCTGCACCGTCTGACTCAGAGACAGGACTGTCTGGAGCGGGGGCTTCGAACCCTGCACCGTCTGACTCAGAGACAGGACTGTCTGGAGCGGGGGGTTCAAACCCTGCACCGTCTGGCTCAGAGACGGGACTGTCTGGAGCGGGGGGTTCGAACCCTGCACCGTCTGACTCAGAGCCGGGACTGTCTGGAGCGGGGGGTTCGAACCCTGCACCGTCTGGCTCAGAGACGGGACTGTCTGGAGCGGGGGGTTCGAACCCTGCACCGTCTGACTCAGAGACGGGACTGTCTGGAGCGGGGGGTTCGAACCCTGCACCGTCTGGCTCAGAGACGGGACTGTCTGGAGCGGGGGGTTCGAACCCTGCACCGTCTGGCTCAGAGACGGGACTGTCTGGAGCCAAAGACACGGTCGGCCCAAGTGGCCCTTCAGTTGGTGTGAGTTTAGACAGTGTGTCAGAAGGATAATTCGGGGATTTCACTGCTATCCCGTCCTTCTCTGCAGTCCACACACGCACACACTTTTCATCGGAGCTCACCGACGATCACTCAGGGAAAGGGGGGATCCTGGCTCCATTTACCCCCTCCATAGCCTAAAGTGTACAATATCACGGGGAACATAGCTGAGCAATCCAGACGTCAGTAGCAGTATCTTTGTAATATGAGAATGTATTCTGTGTGATGGAAGCTAACTCGTGGTTTAGATTAGGTCGTGTGGTTTAGATTAGGTTTCGATTAAGTCGCTAGGATTCCTCAGGGCTCTGCTAAGTGAGCAGGTTGTTCGGCGTCAGGTTAATGCAATTTAAGAAGCATCAATTTGTGTACGAATTATGCCTAGTTTAGAGACAAGGGGTAGATTTTGACTCTATGCAAAACTTCAATGGAAATAAAAATGAGATGTAAAACGGGCTGCCGATTTGCAATCACCCGTTTTACATTATCGCACAAAGTCACAATTAATCCCAACGTGTTTAGGTTTCAGCTGTTTCAGACTGACGTTCATGACTATGTAACATTGTGTTAGCTTCACCATTAACAGAACCCACATTGCAGTGGGAATGGCGAGTGTGCGGCCACATCGCCATCTACTGGTGCAGTAGCATATGACACAAAAAAGATCACTGACAATAATCTCAGAATATTTATTTCAGATTTCCAGCATACGCAGTATTTTGCTTTTGTAATAATCTCAGAATTGCTCGGTATAGAGAATACCATCTGACCTTGTCCATCTTGTGAATAAATAGGTTCACTTTCAGTGATACTTTGGCATTCTGTGTGGAGAATGTGCCTGGATTGGTTAGCAGTTTGACAGATCCGAAGGACATCCTACCAGTAAGTATAGACAAATAACTTGTTTGTACTTCTTATCCATACTTTAAAAAAAAATGACGTTTATTTATCTCTGACGTCCAAACCTATATAATTTGCATTAAGCTGCTCAGTTGATCTAACATAAGGCCCTGGGAGCAATTGTAGTGCTCTGATTAACTCCGCTAACTCCGGAGGGTACCATATAGAAACTTAACCGGACCGGCCACATAAATACTGTGGCTACAAGAGCAGGTGAGAGGCTAGGTATTCTGCAGCGAGTGTCTCACCTCCTGACTCCCCAAAGCCTTTCCACCATCGACAAGGCACAAGTCAGGAGTGTGATGGAATACTCTCCACTTGCCTGGATGAGTGCAGCTCCAACAACACTCAAGAAGCTCGACACCATCCAGGACAAAGCAGCCCCTTTGATTGGCACCCCATCCATCACCTTAAACATTCACTCCCTCCAGCACCGGCGTACCGTGGCTGCAGTGTGTACCATCTACAAGATGCACTGCAGCAACTCGCCAAGGCTTCTTCGGCAGCACCTCCCAAACCCGCAACATCTTCCACTTAGAAGTACAAGGGCAGCAGGCGCATGGGAACACCACCACCTCCAAGTTACACACCATACTAACTTAGAAGTATATCGCCAATCCTTCATCGTCGCTGGGTCAAAATCCTGGAACTCCCTCCTTAACAGCACTGTGGGAGTACCTTCACCACACAGACTGCAGCAGTTCAAGAAGGCGGCTCACCACCACCTTCTCAAGGGCAATTTGGGATGGGCAATAAATGCTGGCTTTGCCAGCGACGCCCACATCCCATGCCATGTTCACCTATCCGTTGAGCCATTCAAACTGCACCATCTCTTTTGTTTATCTGGAGTTAACCATCTTTTCCGTGAGTTGTTTTTCCACCCCCATCTCTTCTAGTCTCTGATATGAAAAGTAATTAAAACCATGTGAACAGGCATATTATTTCCCAAATAAAAACAGAAAATGCTGGAAATACTCAACAGGTCAGGCAGCATCTGTGGAGAGAGAAACAGAGTTAACGTTTCAGGTCGATGACCCTTCGTCAGAACTGGATAAAGCTGGATATTGACCTGTTCGATCTCCAGCTTTTTCCAGTTCTGACGAAAGGTCATCGACCTAAAACGTTAACTCTGTTTCTCTCTCCACAGATGCTGCCTGACCTGCTGAGTGTTTCCAGCATTTTCTGTTTTTATTTCAGATTTCCAGCATCCGCAGTATTTTACTTTTGGATTATTATTTCCCATTATGCTTAGCATGTCGATGAACCTTGAGTGTGTGGGGGAGGGGCGGGGCCAGGTAAAGGAACTGTTCGGTGAAGCAGCATTGAGCGTGTAACTGTACAGAAAGAGAGCTTTCTGTTTCAGTTAGCTCATTGATGTCAATGCCAGTAAAATCAGGGCTTAATTATTCACAAAATGGGTCCTCCCAACACTGAATGAGAGACTGGATGTGGGGTAAGGTGCCAACAATCCAGGAATTAATGATTTATCTCCCAGACACTGCTGTGAGCAAACCTGGGAGAAAAATTACAGGGAGGCCAAAAGAATTGTGTGGTTTTTTTTTCATTTTCTATTCGTTTGAGTTCTAAAAATATTGGAGCGGGGTGGGGGTGGGGGTGGGGGGGGGAAGTTTGCTTGATTGACAGTCAGGAATCATCTGTTAGGGTACCAAAGGGTCTGTTTGCTTTCCAATTGGCCTGGGTAGGTGGGGCGTCGCGAGGATTGACATGTCGGGCGACCAATGGCGTAGAGTGTGGGGGCGGGGCAGTGGGAGGTCATGTGATGAAACCTCTTTGAATACGTCCAACCAGAGTTGGCGACCCTAATGTGGGGACAGGTTGGAAACGAGTGATTTATTTTTGTCATCTTAAACAGTTGGTCAATTTTATTTTACACCCTGAATAGGAGAGGGTGGGAGGCAATATCCTGGGAACCCTGTTCTTGGGAATGTTTCCCATTTCCATTAGAATTTACTCCCTGCTCCTCTTCAACCAGGGCCATCCACTACCCCAGGTAGATGGGGCCTCAGTTTAACTTCTCACCTGCAAGACAACCCCTCCGACAGTGCAGCACTCCCTCAGAGTAGATTCTGGACTCCACTCCTGGAGATTCTGACACGATGCCGGAAACCCCGTTTTACGTCGCATGTTACGTTGGCACAGCGGGAACAGCCCTGGTTAGACCACACCTGGAGCACTGTGAGCAGTTCTGGGCCCCACACCTATGGAAGGATATATTGGCCTTGGAGGGAGTGCAGCGTAGGTTTAGCAGAATGATACCCGGACTCCAAGGGTTGAATCACGAGGAGAGATTACACAAACTAGGGTGCCCTGGAATTTAGAAGGTTAAGGGGTGATTTGATCGAAGTTTTCAAGATATTAAAGGGAACAGATAGGGTAAAGAGAAAGAAACCATTTCCACTGGTTGGGGAGTCTAGAACTAGGGGGCATAAAGAAAGAAAAGAAAGTTTTCCATTTATATAGCGCCTTTCATGACCACCCGACGTCTCAAAGCGCTTTACAGCCAATGTACTTTTTGAAGTGTAGTCGCTGTTGTAATGTAGGAAACGCAGCAGCCAATTTGCGCACAGCAAGCTCCCACAAACAGTACAGGAATCTCTCCCCAACCGCGGGGGTTACATCCCTGAAAACCCCCGTGGTTGGTAAAACCGCGGTTGGCAAATACAAGACCCTATGGGAAAAATGGGGTTAGGGGGAACGCGGCCACATTTAAACTCTTCAGAGCCTGTGTAAGTTGCTTGTTCTTTTATTAAACACAAATAAAATACACAATAACGTAACAAAAACAATAAATGTTCAAATAATACAATAAAAAAGATCAACTGGGCGGTTTCTTAAAGAATTCTGCGATGGATGGTTGACTCATTTTTTTCTGAATATCTTTCTGGACCTGCTTGTATGGTCTCATTAAATCCTCCAAACCTCGCTTGAATTTTAAACTACGCTCCAAGAATGGGTCAACCTCCATAAAGAGGTCCGAGAGATTAGTAACAAGGAGCATTGCCTTGCTAAGGTTGGCACTTGTCATCTTCGACTTCTCCACCATATTCTCGTCCTCGTCCTCTGCCTCACTAGAATGCTGTATCAGCTCATCAAGGTCCTCCTCCGTCAACTCCTCGCCGTGCGACTCAAGGAGCTCCTCGATGTCATCAGGCTTTATGTCGGCCAGTCCCTCGCCTCCCAAACGTCGCGCAACCTTCACAATGCGATTAACTTCATCGTCAACTGTAGGGAAGCCTCGGAAATCATTCACTGCCTCCTTCCAAAGTTTACCCCAGCAGACGTTGATTGTAATCCTCTTCAGTTCATCCATCGATTCTTTTATGTTGGTGATGCAGTCAGCGATGGTGTAATCCTTCCAACAAGTTTTCACCGTCAGTGTTGCGTCATCCTCCATAGCCTCCATCATGCGGTCAAAGCTGCGTCGTATGTAGTATGCCTTGAAGGTGGCTATCACACCTTGGTCCATGGGTTGAAGGAGTGATGTCATGTTGGGAGGCAGGAAGACGACTTCGATATTAGGGTGGGCGAATTGGAGTGCCGGCGGGTGGCCGGGGGCATTGTCGAGGATGAGTAGGACCTTGAAGGCCAGATTTTCTCTCGCAAGGTACCGCTCCACGTCATGCACAAAACAGTTATGAAACCAGTCCATGAAGACTGCAGCAGTAACCCACGCCTTGCGGTTAGAACGCCAAAAGACAGGTAGATAGTTTTTGTTTTTGCCCTTCAGAGCGCGGGGATTAAGAGAGCGGTAGAGCAGCATCGGCTTCACTAAACAGTCTCCCTCGGCGTTAGCACAAAGGAGAAGGGTCACCCTATCCTTAGCCACCTTGAATCCCGAAGCATGCTTCTCAGCCTTCACAATGAAAGTTCGGGAAGGCATCCGCTTCCAGAAGAGACCAGTCTCATCCACATTAAATACCTGCTCCGGCAGGTAACCCTTCTCGGCGATCAACTTCTTCAGCTCCTCCGGGAACTTGGCAGCGGCCTCGTGATGGGCTGAGGCCGATTCCCCCACAACCTTGAGGTTAGTCAAGGCGAACCTCCTCTTAAAATTTTCCAACCAGCCCTTACTGGCTTGAAACTTTGTCATCTACACTTTCCCCGGCAGCCACAGTAAGATGCTTGTAGATACTAAGGGGGAAAAATTCAGTTGGTTGCGCCTCCCGTTAGCGCCTTAAGAGGGCGCTAATGGGGCGCAAAGCAACTAGCGCCAGGGCGCGGCGATGTTTGCGGCGCTCGCGAAATTAACTAGACATTTTGCGGCGGCGCTAAACACTACCGCCACGATCTCCTGCGCCGGCAGATCGTGACATCAGTCGAGTGCGCAACGCCCCGGTAGCGCCCCGGTGCGGATATTGAGTGGCGCCCCCTGCCTTACCGCCTGCCGCTAGCAACGACAGGTTGAGGGGAGCGTTTTGCAGTCAGGAAGGGACTGGGGGAGCGCTATTTAAAGGCGACTGCATCCTGCCTTTTTTTGTTGGTGACATTTTTGAACCACGAATTCTGAGAGAGATAGAGACTTCTAGAGAGATTCAACGCTGTGTGAAGGAGTTTTGGGTACTGAGCAGCACTTTGCAGGTTCATTTTGATTTGCCCTTCCTTGTATCGATTTAGAAGAGACTGTGGGGGCTGCACTCTGAGCTCTTTCCCTGGGCGCCTCCATTGTTCTTTCCAGCAGATTTGATGTACAGGTCTCTCCAGGCCGAGAGTCAAGGCTGCAATGAGCAGGATGTGGATGGAAAGCAAGATCAACCCACCCCTTTAAGAACTGGCCGGCGCCAGTGTGTCTGTGTTGCATTGCTGACTGACATCACATGAGCTTCGCCAGCGCTCTGAGTTAGCGCCTCACTCCTCGGCCTTTACGCCTTAAGATAGATGTGTAGCGCCTGATTTAGCGCTCCAATCACCTCCAGGGGCGATAAAAGTCAAGTTTGCAGTCGGAGGCGATAATTAGCGCCAGGCGCTAATCTTTGCGCCCGGCCAATAATTGCACCCCAAATGGGGCGATACTGAATTTCTCCCCCTAAGGGCCTTCTTACGTACCCATGCAGAATTAACATTCGCTTGTTTCTGGTTCTGGTCTTCCAACCAGATATTAAGTGCCTTCTCCATTTTTTCAAGCTTATGGTCCCGTGGCATAAACGACACTTTGGCACTTTTTGAAGAGCCACCCACAATACTAGCCCTTATCGACACCACTTTTTTTTATGGTTCTAATGGTGGACTCATTAACCCCCATTAGTCGTCCAACCGACGATGTACTTTCACCACTGGCAAGCCTATTAACGACATCTAATTTCCTGTCTAATGTTAGTACATTCCTTGCCCTTTTCGCTATTGATTCACCTTTACCACTGAGATTACGCTTCGGGGCCATGATTAAAGGCTAAACGTTCTCACACACAGTACAGGTACAGTATATCCACGAGTGGAGCGAGACCACGGTGTTATTATGCTGAAAAGAGCGGCGCGGGTGAATGCAGTCTCGTGTTTGGCAAACCGCGTATACACAAAATTCACTGCCGCGGTTGGCAAAAATAGTCGCAGAGAGGAAACCGTGTATATGTGAAATCCGCGTATGGCAAAACCACGGTTGGGGTGGGATTCCTGTAATGTGATAATGACCAGATAATATGTTTTAGTGATGTTGATTGAGGGATAAATATTGGCCAGAACACCGGGGATAACTCCCCTGCTCTTCTACGAAATAGTGCCATGGGATCTTTTACGTCCACCTGAGAGGGCAGACAGGTGGATTCCAGAGGTGAGGTGAGAGTGACTGCCCTTGACATCAAGGCAGCATTTGACCCAGTGTGGCATCAAGGAGCCCTAATAAAACTGAAGTCAATGGGAATCGGGGGAAAACTCTCCACTGGCTGGAGTCATACCTAGCACAAAGGAAGATGGTTGTGGTGGTTGGAGTTCAATCATCACAGCCCCAGGACATCGCTGCAGGAGTTCCTCAGGGCAGTGTCCTAGGCCCAACCATCTTCAGCTGCTTCATCAATGACCTTCCCTCCAACATAAGGTCAGAAATGGGGATGTTCGCTGATGACTGCACAGTGTTCAGCGCCATTCACAACTCCTCAGATAATGAAGCAGTCCATGCCCACATGCAACAAGACCTGGATGATGTTCAGGCTTGGGCTGATAAGTGACAGGTAACATTCGCGCCACAAAAGTGCCAGGCAATGACTATCTCCAACATGCAAGAGTCTAACCATCGCCCTTTGACATTCAACGGCATTACCATCGCCGAATCCCCCACCATCAACATCCTGGGGGGCCACCATTGAGCATAAACTTAACTGGACCAGCCACATAAATACTGTGGCAACAAGAGCAGGTGAGAGGCTGGGTATTCTGCGGCGAGTGTCTCACCTCATGACTCCCCAAAGCCTTTCCACCATCTACAAGACACAAGTCAGGAGTGTGATGGAATACTCTCCACTTGCCTGGATGAGTGCAGCTCCAACAACACTTAAGAAGCTCGACACCATCCAGGACAAAGCAGCCCGCTTGATTGGCACCCCATCCACCACCTTAAACATTCACTTCCTCCACCACCAGCGTACTGTGGCTGCAGTGTGTACCATCTACAAGATGCACTGCAGCAACTCGCCAAGACTTCTTCGGCAGCACCTCCCAAACCCGCGACCTCTTCCACCTAGAAGGACAAGAGCAGCAGGCGCATGGGAACACCACCACCTCCAAGTTCCCCTCCAAGTCACACACCATCCTGACTTAGAACTATTTCGCCGATCCTTCATCGTCGCTGGGTCAAAATCCTGGAACTCCCTCCCGAATAGCACCGTGGGAGTATCTTCACCACACGGACTGCAGCGGTTCAAGAAGGTGGCTCACCACCACCTTTTCAAGGGCAATTAGGGATGGGCAATAAATGCTGGCCTTGCCAGCGACGCCCACATCCCATAAAAAACAAATTAAAACAAAACAGGGCTTCGGTTTAACGTCTCATCCGAAAGACAGCACCTCCGACAGTCTAAAAATTAGAGCCAGACCTTTCAGGAGTGAAATTAGGAAACTCTTCTACACACAAAGGGTGGTAGAAGTCTGGAACTCTCTTCCGCAAACGGCACTTGATGCTAATACAAAAGCAAAATACTGCAGATGCTGGAAATCTGAAATAAAAACAGAAAATGCTGGAAATACTCAGCAGGTCTGGCAGCATCTGTGGAGAGAGAAACAGAGTTAACGTTTCAGGTCGATGACCCTTCGTCAGAAATGGGGAATTGATGCTGGATCAATTGATAATTTTAAATCTGAGATTGATAGATATTTGCCAACCAAAGGTATTAAGGGATATGGGGCAAAGGCGAGTTAGGTCACAGATCAGCCATGATCTCAATGAATGGCGGAACAGGCTCAAGGGCTAAATGGCCTACTCCTGTTCCTATGTTCCTAGCAGCTCTGAGGAACTTCCCGGCCAAAGATTGGCCCCAATCAGAGGATTCGATATGTTTTTAAATGTGTACGTGTATAGTGCAGTTGCACTGCTCAGACTGTAAGGTTCAAAGCTGAGCTGATCTCACTCAGAGCTGTGACCATCTACCGCCCTTCGCTGCAACTTTCAGAAGGTTGCTTCCCCTCCCCGTGACCTCTACCACCTGGAAGGACAAGGGCAGCAGGCACATGGGAACACCACCACCTCCAAGTTCCCCTCCAAGTCACACACCATCCTGACTTGGAAATATATCCCCGTTCCTTCATCCTCGCTGGCTCAAAATCCTGGAACTGCCTCCATAACAGCACTGTGGGAGTACCTTCACCACAGGGACTGCAGCGGTTCAAGAAGGCGGCTCACCACCACCTTCTCGAGGGCAACTAGGGATGGGCAATAAATGCTGGCCTTGCCAGCAACGCCCACATCCCGAGAATGAATATTTGAAAAAAAGGGATCGAGCCACTGAATTGACAATAATTTTAACCACGAGTCCTTGATTTAGACAACAGAGCTGCCACTCAATTGGAATTGGGTAGCGAGTCAGCTATCGATTTTCATAGCCATTGAAGTCACTGAAAATAAACTCTGGAGAGATATAGAACGGGATGCCAACTCGCTAGCGCCCGTTTTACACTATCGCACAAAGTCAAAATTGCCCTCGTAGAATCATACTGCTCAGAAGGAGGCCATTCGGCCCATCGTGCCTGTGCCGGCTCTTTGAACGAGCTCTCCAATTACTCCCACTCTCCTGCTCTTTCCCCATTGCCCTTTTCAAGTTTAGATCCAATTTCCTTTCATAGAAACATAGAAGATAGGAGCAGGAGTAGGCCATTTGGCCCCTCGAGCCTGCTCCGCCATTCCATGAGATCATGGCTGATCATCCAAACTCAGTACCCTGTACCTGCCTTCTCCCCATATCCCTTGATACCTTTAGCTTTAAGAAATATATCTAACTCATTCTTGAATATATTTAATGACTTGGCCTCAACTACCTTCTGTGGTAGAGAATTCCACAGGTTCACCACTCTCTGGGTGAAGAAATTCTTCCTCATTTCTGTCCTAAATGGCTTACCCCTTATCCTTAGATTATGACCCCTGATTCAGGACTCTCCGACCATCGAGAATATTCTTCCTGCATCTAGTTTGTCCAGACCTGTCAGAATTTTATATGTTTCGATGAGATCCCCTCTCATTCTTCTATACTCCAGCGAGTATAAGCCCAATCGACCCAATCTCTCCTCATATGTCATTCCTGCCATCTCAGGTATCAGCCTTGTGAATCTTCGCTGAACTCCTTCCATGGCAAGAACATCCTTCCTCAGATTAGGCGACCAAAACTGCACACAGTACTCAAGGTGTGGTCTCACCAAGGCCCTGTACAACTGCAGCAGGACATCCCTTTCGCTATGAAGGCCAACATACCATTTGCCTTCTTCACTGCCTGCTGCAGCTGCATGCTTACCTTCAGCGACTGGTGCACAAGGACACCCAGGTCTCATTGCACTTCCCCTTCTCCCAATCTATTGCCATTCAGATAATAGTCTGCCTTTCTGTTTTTGACACCAAAGTGGATAACCTTGCATTTATCCACGTTATATTGTATCTGCCACGCTTCTGCCCACTCACCCAACCTGTCCAAATCATCCTGGAGTTTCTCAGTAGGCAACACGGTGGCATAGTGGTTAGCACTGTTGCCTCACAGCGCCAGGGACCCGAGTTCGAATCCGGCCTTGGGTGACTGTCTGTGTGGAGTTTGCACATTCTCCCCGTGTCTGCGTGGGTTTCCTCCGGGTGCTCCGGTTTCCTCCCACAGTCCAAAGATGTGCGGGTTAGGTTGATTTGGCTATGATAAATTGACCTTTAGTGTTAGGGGGGATTAAATACGTGGGGTTACGGGGATAGGGTGGGATATGTGTCGGTGCAGGCTCGATGGGCCGAAATGGCCTCTATCTGCACTGTGGGGATTCTGTGATTCTGTGAGTATCCTCCTCGGAGCACACACTCCCACCCAGCTTTGTGTCATCTGCAAACTTGGAGATATTACATTTAGTTCCCTTATCCAGATCATTAATGTATATTGTGAATAGCTGGGGTCCAAGGACCGAACCCTGCGGTACCCCACTGGTCACTGCCTGCCACTTGGAAAAAGACCTATTAATTCCTACTCTCTGCTTTCTGTCCGCCAACCAGTTCTCTATCCAAGTCAATACCTTGCCCCCAATCCCATGCGCCTTAACTTTACACGCTAATCTCTTATGCGGGACCTCATCGAAAGCCTTTTGAAAGTCCAAATCCACCACATCTACTGGTTCTCCCTTATCTATTTTCCCAGTTACATCCTCAAAAAATTCCAGTAGATTAGTCAAGCACAATTTACCTTTTGTAAATCCATGTTGACATTGTCCGATCCTGTCACTGTTTTTCAAGTGCTCAGCTATTACATCCTTTATAATGGACTCTAGCATTTTCCCCACTACCGATGTCAGGCTTACCAGTCTATAATTCCCCGCTTTCTCTCTACCACCCTTTTTGAATAGTGGGGTAACATTAGCTACCCTCCAATCCATGGGTACAGTTCCAGATTCCATCGAATGTTGAGGGGCTGAATGGCCGACTGCTGTTCCTACAGAATTACTCGTTCAAATAACAGTACACGATTAGAGAGGTGCAGATTTGAAGCTTGCTGCAAGCCAATTATGCAGGACTGGGAAAAACCAGCCAGATTAATTTGGAAAGTAAAGATAGTGGCCCTGCTTTTAACCAGCACAACTATAGGGTTTGGACGTCCAGGGCTACCAGCGTGCATGGCTTTCAGGCATCACACGCCCCACACAATCAACTTTTCTTAAACCTCTTCATCTTCTGCCTTCCACGCTGCTTTTAAAACCCACCGTGCTTTATCACCTCCCCTATTTCCCGCTCAGCTTCTACTGCCCTTGATATAAAGGGCTTTGGACATTCGATGAAAGGTACTAAATAAAAAAAAAAGTAATTGCAGCGGTCACAGGAGTTCTTTCAGGCTTGCATCACTTGTCCTACTCAAAACAGCTCAGGAAAGGCCGACCGTTCTTAGCAGGTTTGGATCCCCCTCTACGCCCTCAAAAAAAAGTGCAGCTATGACTGAAGTTTCATATGACTAAAAGCATGAAACCAATGGACTATAAAACTAACTGCAACGCTCATTCAATGGATTGTATGCTTTCGCCCCATCCCAAATCCTGGAAGGTGCCTACAATGATAGATAAAAATCCTGGGTGAAGATAAGTTCATTGAGGATTTCAAGATATGAGTCATCATGGTTAAGTAACAGAATAATATATATGGATGATAGAGAGCGGAATAACTCCTAAATTAACTACACTTCAGTGTGTAGGTTTTTTCAAATGGAGAGGGTCATCACAGTCAACAGATTTCTCGCAATACACCAGATTTCTGCATTTATATTTGCTGACTTACTGGCACCTTAATTCTGGTGCAGCTAATTAAATAGGCTTTATGTAATAGCATAAGATAGCTGATACACTCCACATCAAGGTAGGACATATGGGGTCCTAGGAGGGTGTCAATATCTGTAGGGGCACCCGGGAGAGTCAGAGGGTGTCAATATTTACACAGGCACTCGGGAGGGTCTCAATATAACAGGGGTTGCTTGGAAGCGTGCATCAATTTGCAGAGGGATCCTCCATGCAGAAAAGTTTGAAAACCATTCATTTAGCAATATGGGGGGCACAGGAATCACTGTAAATCACAATAGTGACCGTACAATGGCTTTACTGATTCAGCGACCCCTGCCTGATTGCGATTAAATCCCCTGCAAAACATTCCAGCATAAATGTTACTGCATTAACATTGTAAGATCCAGCATCAAACAAGGAGTGCATAGATATGCAAAATGGGGCATGACAGGGATACAGAAAACAACCCAAGCAATGTGAAAAACTTTGGTTACTTGTTGCAACGTCAGGAGGATTTTCTCTATTCCACTCATCCCAAGTTGATAATGTGGTAAAATTTAAATTATTTTCTTAAGTTAATGACAACAGGACTTCAGGTCATGAGACATTTCCATAACTACTGGGCTTTAACAAATTAGACTTCAAAATGCATCACAGTCAAATTATTTGAAAAAGATGGAAATACTCACTTTATTCTAAAGATGGCCGTCAACCATGAACAGAAGCCCTGTAAACAAATACAGTAAGAGATGTTAGAATTATATATTGCCACCACAACAACAACTTGTATTTATATAGCGCCTTTAACGTAGTAAAACATCCCAAGGCACTTCACAGGAGTATTACAAGACAAAAAATTTGACACCGAGCCGCATAAGGAGAAATTAGGGCAGATGACCACTGATGTTATCCATAGTCAATTGATGAATGCAAGTTTCTTTACATGCAAGGTGCTTCAGAAACTCGCTCTGAAGAGCCACCTGGTAGCCAAAGCCTGTAACTAGAATGCGACAGTTGACATAGCAAAATTGAATGGGGAAATATTGACAAATGTGAGAATGTGGCACTTGCTACCACATGGAGTGGCTGAAGTGAATAGTATAGATGTATTTAAGGGGAAGGTAAATAAGTACATGAGGGAGAAAGGATTAGAATGATCCCTCCAATGGACTCTAGCATTTTCCCCACTACCGATGTCAGGCTTACCGGTCTGTAATTCCCCGCTTTCTCTCTACCACCCTTTTTGAATAGTGGGGTAACATTAGCTACCCTCCAATCCATGGGTACAGTTCCAGATTCCATCGAATGTTGAGGGGCTGAATGGCCGACTGCTGTTCCTACAGAATTACTCGTTCAAATAACAGTACACGATTAGAGAGGTGCAGATTTGAAGCTTGCTGCAAGCCAATTATGCAGGACTGGGAAAAACCAGCCAGATTAATTTGGAAAGTAAAGATAGTGGCCCTGCTTTTAACCAGCACAACTATAGGGTTTGGACGTCCAGGGCTACCAGCGTGCATGGCTTTCAGGCATCACACACCCCACACAATCAACTTTTCTTAAACCTCTTCATCTTCTGCCTTCCACGCTGCTTTTAAAACCCACCGTGCTTTATCACCTCCCCTATTTCCCGCTCAGCTTCTACTGCCCTTGATATAAAGGGCTTTGGACATTCGATGAAAGGTACTAAATAAAAAAAAAGTAATTGCAGCGGTCACAGGAGTTCTTTCAGGCTTGCATCACTTGTCCTACTCAAAACAGCTCAGGAAAGGCCGACCGTTCTTAGCAGGTTTGGATCCCCCTCTACGCCCTCAAAAAAAAGTGCAGCTATGACTGAAGTTTCATATGACTAAAAGCATGAAACCAATGGACTATAAAACTAACTGCAACGCTCATTCAATGGATTGTATGCTTTCGCCCCATCCCAAATCCTGGAAGGTGCCTACAATGATAGATAAAAATCCTGGGTGAAGATAAGTTCATTGAGGATTTCAAGATATGAGTCATCATGGTTAAGTAACAGAATAATATATATGGATGATAGAGAGCGGAATAACTCCTAAATTAACTACACTTCAGTGTGTAGGTTTTTTCAAATGGAGAGGGTCATCACAGTCAACAGATTTCTCGCAATACACCAGATTTCTGCATTTATATTTGCTGACTTACTGGCACCTTAATTCTGGTGCAGCTAATTAAATAGGCTTTATGTAATAGCATAAGATAGCTGATACACTCCACATCAAGGTAGGACATATGGGGTCCTAGGAGGGTGTCAATATCTGTAGGGGCACCCGGGAGAGTCAGAGGGTGTCAATATTTACACAGGCACTCGGGAGGGTCTCAATATAACAGGGGTTGCTTGGAAGCGTGCATCAATTTGCAGAGGGATCCTCCATGCAGAAAAGTTTGAAAACCATTCATTTAGCAATATGGGGGGCACAGGAATCACTGTAAATCACAATAGTGACCGTACAATGGCTTTACTGATTCAGCGACCCCTGCCTGATTGCGATTAAATCCCCTGCAAAACATTCCAGCATAAATGTTACTGCATTAACATTGTAAGATCCAGCATCAAACAAGGAGTGCATAGATATGCAAAATGGGGCATGACAGGGATACAGAAAACAACCCAAGCAATGTGAAAAACTTTGGTTACTTGTTGCAACGTCAGGAGGATTTTCTCTATTCCACTCATCCCAAGTTGATAATGTGGTAAAATTTAAATTATTTTCTTAAGTTAATGACAACAGGACTTCAGGTCATGAGACATTTCCATAACTACTGGGCTTTAACAAATTAGACTTCAAAATGCATCACAGTCAAATTATTTGAAAAAGATGGAAATACTCACTTTATTCTAAAGATGGCCGTCAACCATGAACAGAAGCCCTGTAAACAAATACAGTAAGAGATGTTAGAATTATATATTGCCACCACAACAACAACTTGTATTTATATAGCGCCTTTAACGTAGTAAAACATCCCAAGGCACTTCACAGGAGTATTACAAGACAAAAAATTTGACACCGAGCCGCATAAGGAGAAATTAGGGCAGATGACCACTGATGTTATCCATAGTCAATTGATGAATGCAAGTTTCTTTACATGCAAGGTGCTTCAGAAACTCGCTCTGAAGAGCCACCTGGTAGCCAAAGCCTGTAACTAGAATGCGACAGTTGACATAGCAAAATTGAATGGGGAAATATTGACAAATGTGAGAATGTGGCACTTGCTACCACATGGAGTGGCTGAAGTGAATAGTATAGATGTATTTAAGGGGAAGGCAGATAAGTACATGAGGGAGAAAGGATTAGAATGATCCCTCCAATGGACTCTAGCATTTTCCCCACTACCGATGTCAGGCTTACCGGTCTGTAATTCCCCGCTTTCTCTCTACCACCCTTTTTGAATAGTGGGGTAACATTAGCTACCCTCCAATCCACGGGTACAGTTCCAGATTCCATCGAATGTTGGAAGATGATCAGCAATGCATCTACTACTTTCGAAAGTTATTATTGAATCACCCTTTCAGATGGTGCATTGTAAAACACTCCTTTGCTGGATTGATTGGAGGTGTTACACACAGAAACAAGTGAGCGATTAGGAAGCTGAATCAATTCCCAGTTCAGACATTTCCAATTTATTTATTTTATTTCTAAAGCAGGATATTATGCTCAGTTAATTCTAACCTACAGCGGCTCAAAGGAGCCAAGAAAATGTGCAGGATTCCCCGAAGTGATTGAAAAAGAAACCATGAGTTAGGAAGGTCACATTACAAGCCAAGTACCAGGAAGTGTATGACTAGATATTTATGCCGGTGGATCTGTTCCAGGAAAGCAGAACCTATCGCAGACTACATGCGCTTGACAGACCATCACACACGTAGCTCATGGCGACAGAGAGCAGAGTCAAAGAAATATCTTTTGCAAGAAAATAAGTAAGGTTCAGTATCCAGATTGGGTAAAAAGCAAATCTAAATCGATAATTCTCCTATTTTAAATAAATACCTTCACTCAAAAATAGAGTAAATAAAGATACCTTGGAATGATGGATACATAAGAACATAATAGGAGCAGGAGTCGGCCACTCGGCCCCTCGAGCCTGCTCTGCCTTTCAATAAGATCATGGCTGAACTTCGACCTCAACTCCACTTTCCTGCACTATCCCCATATCCCTCGATTCCCTTGGTATCCAAAAATCTATCGATCCCTGTCTTGAATATATTCAACGACTGAGCCTCCACAGCCCTCTGGGGTAGAGAATTCCAAAGATTCACCACCCTCTGAGTGTTTCGGGAGGGAGTGGGGGGGGGGCATGGGGTGGGGTGGGGGGGCGAGCCGTGTGTTCCGGTGGGGTAGGGTGGCCGGTTGGCGTGGGGGGAAGGGGTGGCGAGCCTTGCGTTCTGGGTTGGAGGATTGGGGGGTGCATTTCCGCAGGTAATCTTCCGCTTAACAGAAAAAACGCCGAAACCTGGAAAACGGCCCGACAGACCTCGGTGGTCATTTCCGGTCCCGTGCATCCCGAGTGGCTGTGAGAGGGCAAAACCTCATTCGTTTTATTTCTTCTAATTAGAAAGTCTTCGCAGTGAAAATACTGAGTGACCAATTCTGCACAGATTGTTTAAAAGCTCGGGTTCAGTTTGTCTTTGGTCTTTGTCAGAGTTCATTTCGCAGACGGTACAGTCGTGCAGTGGTTATGCTGTTGGACGAGTAATCCAGAGACCGGGACTAATAAGCCAGTGGACTAATGGACAATAGAAGATGGGTCCAAAGCCCACCATGGTAATTTGAGAATTTGGAAATCAAGGCCGCGATTTTACTTACCTCGGTGGGCCCGTGGCGGGTCCCGACCCCGCTGCTGGCTCCATCCCAGCCTCTGAATTGATTTTCCCTCGATTGGGCTTGTTAAGCCCGCCCAGCACGTTTCCCGGCCAATTAGAGGAAGCGGGTCTGGTGACGTCATTTGATGACGCGTCATCAGCCGGTTTCCTTAAAGGGACCGTGGCCAAATTTATTTTGATATTTGTGCTGTCAGTGTTCTGCAGCATTGAGGTGCTGCAAACACTGACAAACACTGCACAGAGGCACCCAGGCTCTCCCATGACTCCCTCCATAGCACACAGTGAGGTTCTCTTCCCTTCCCATGGGCAGAAGAGACCTCCCCAGGACACCAACACACCTTGGTTGCACACCATGGCATACATTGCAGAGGAGGGCACAAGCAGGGTTGTGTTCAGGAAGACCTGGGTGCAGTGCCACAAACGTTTCAATGATCTCAGTAGATCACAAAACGTTAATACAAAGCCATACTCAACCTCATCCTGCTGTGCCTCTCATCACATCCCCATCACTCTGCCTTCCCTACCCTACTCCTGCACATCCTTACTCACACCAACTTACCTTGCAACTCTACTCATCCCTCTCTATCTATATTATCACATCCCCATCTCACTAGCCACTCCTCACACTCACCCTCATCCTAGTGCAATCATACCAACTAACAACACACAAGGGTAGGCACTTGGGTGTTTTATGCAATGTTCATGTAAAGTTTCTGTTAATGTGGTGTCAAACATTGAAACCTTTATTTTTAACACATTGTGTTCTTGGACAGATTTGTGTGCACCTTTGGAAGTGGCTTAGTGAGTTGCAGTGAATGGTGAGACATAACGGTACCCCCCGCAATGGTGATGATTGTGAAAGGAATGGCTTGGGCATTGTAGGGATATTTTATGGTGTTGGTGTGGGGTGGTGCCAACCTCGCGCATCATGTGGCAGCCAGAGTGCGCAGCATCAAGTGAAGTAAATCTGGCCATGGTGAGGCCATCCCTGGCCTCCTGGGCAGCAATGTGGTCAGGTGCTGATGCCCTCTGTCCTGTGAAGCGTCAGTTGATTGCGGAGAAGGTTGGTGTTGTTGTTGGTGCTGCTGGTGTTGGGGCTGATCGTGGTGGGATTCTGAGGACCAAGGTGAGAGAGTATAAAGGGCACCCATGCTGATGGAATAGATGGCAGGTGAAGTAGGGATGACAGAAGTGATCTGTCAATGGTGAGAGAGGTAATGAGATCAGACTGGATGGAGACTTGTGTAACGACTTGCAGCATGCTGAATCTGCTGTAGAATGCAGGGAGGAAGACTTTGTGGCTGAAGGAAGATATCTCTGTAAGGTGGGAGCTTTTATTGTACAATTGAAGCTGTCAACTCATCAGCTGATTCAATGGCCACTGACCTCCCGCCTCAGCTTCACAGACGAGGTTTCGGCACAGCGAGAAACCGGTGGGCGACCTGTCAAATCCAAAAAGCTGGGAAAAAACCATGGATAAGTGGCTGTAAACAAGCCAGTAATGATTTTAATTGCCTCCCCCGCCACTGCCTGTCGGGTCTGACAGCGCTGGCAGACCCGACATCAGGAAAGTCCAGTGTGCGCGTTTTGACAGCGGGTTCCAGTCCCGCTGTCAATCATTTAAAATTTAACAGCTGACCCGCCACCCGTCCTGTCTGCCGAGCCCCGGCAAAATTCTGGCTAAAGAGTGATCATTATAAAAACCCAACTGGTTCACTAATGTCCTTTAGGGAAGGAAATCTGCCGTCCTTACTCGGTCTGGCCTATATGTGACTCCAGTCCCACACCAATGTGGTTGACTCTTAACTGTGCTCTGAAGTGTCAGTTGTATCAAACCACAGGGGAATTAGGGATGGACAATAAATGCCAGTCTTGCCGATGATGCCCACATCCCAAAAAAAATTTTTCAATTACCCACCGCCTCCCCTCGGTCTTCAACCGAATGGACGACCGTTACAAGCGGGCCTGGCTGGTGAATACAGCGGCTATCTCAATCCTTTCTTTCTGGGAGATTCTTCCACCCATTCTAATATTCATCTTACAAATACCTGTTAAAGTAGGTGGAGATTAGATGGTTCGTAGTTAAAAACTCAGAGAGCACATGGAGATCAGGCAGCTGGTCTGTTCCTGCCCAAGGCAGTCACTGAGATACAGGACCAGCTCAATGTATCCCAATGTAAAGCTGTTTTAATAAGCCGTTCCCGATCCTCCTAATACGCTCTGTACTCTCTCGGTACTACTGCATCTCTGAGAAAGAAAGACTTGCATTTCTGTAGCGCCTTTCACAACCTCAGGACATCCCAAAGTGCTTTACAGCCAATGAAGGATTTTTGAAGTGTAGTCACTGCTGTAATGTATGAAATGTTATAATGTTGTAACAGGTCCTGTTACTGAGAAGTTAATGAATACAATCTACAATCCAGGAACATAAGAAATAGGAGCAAGAGTAGGCCATACAGACAATCGAGCCTACTCCGCCATTCAATAAGATCATGGTTGAACTTTTACCTCAACTCCAGTTTCCCGCACTATCCCCATATCCCTTGATCCCCCTAGTGCCCAAAAATCTATCGATCCCAGTCTTGAATATACTCAACGACTGAGCCTCCACAGCCCTCTGTGGTAGAGAATTCCAGATTCACAACCCTCTGAGTGAAGAAATTTCTCCTCATCTCAGTCCTAAATGGCCGACCCCTTATCCGGAGACTATGACTAAAGTTCTAGACTCTGCAGCCAATGGAAACAGCCTCTCAGCATCTACCCTGCAAAGCCCTCTAAGAATTTTATACGTTTCAATCAGTTCACCTCTCATTCTTCTAAACTCCAGAGAATAGACCCATTCTACTCAATCTCTCCTCATAGGATAACCCTATTGTCGTAAGAATGAGCCTTACGCGTGGTGAACTTAAAGTAAGCTTTAATCAACTAAAAAGGTGCTACATACAAAAGAGGTCTTACTCTATGCCTCTCCAGGATCCAACTGATTAGTCCAGTATTTATCCTGGACTAATCACAGGAAGTGATGCAATAAAGTTCGAGTCACAGGAAGCTGTATTGTGTTACCACATTCTCCCCCCCAAAAGATTAGGAGGCCGGGATGCTCCCTCCATTTCGTAGCCGCCGGACGAGGGAGAGCCGCACCCGTTTGGGTTCTCGTAGCGGTAGAGGGCCCCTAGCCCGTTTACCCGCCGCGGGCCGTGGACCAGAGTCCGAGTGATCCAGCCCGCTCTGTGAGGGGTCAGGACGATCCTGACTGTGTACTGGTGCCCGAACGGGTGTCGGGCAGGGCTGTGGCAGATCCTTTTCCGAGCGTATGGTACGGGGTGGATCGTGGCTGCGCGTGCGAGCCCCGACGGGCTCATAGTCAGTCTGCCCCAGGTCGGCACGCTGGAGTGAGGTACCAGCCGGCGTCAGATCCAGATCGTAATGAGAGGCACCTGGCGAGCCCAGAGATGTGCCTGGTACAATATCATCCCCTGGTGTCCCTCTATGTTTCGGCGGGCAGGGAGCCAGATCCCGCAATGACACGGTAGATTCCCGACCGTCAGGATACCGAATATAGGCGTAGGTAGGGTTGACGTCAGTGAGCTCAACCTCATCTACCAGGGGGTCATTCTTAGACGCCCGGACATATCTTCGGAGTAGCACTGATCCCGGTGCAGTCAGCCACGACGGGAGAGATATCCCATAGGATGAGCGACGCTGAAATCGGAAGAACCGTTCATGAGGCGTCGTATTTGTGGCGGTCGAAAGGAGGGACCGTGTGGAGTGTAATGCGTCTGGAAGTACTGCTTCCCATTGCTGGTTGGGTAGGCCCCGAGATCTCAAAGCCAGACGTACCGCATTCCAGATGATAGCGTTAAAACGCTCGACTTGCCCATTCCCGACCGGATGATAAGGCGTCGTTCTGCTGGCAGCAATACCCCGTTCCGAGAGATAGGCCTTGAGTTCTCCTGACATAAAAGAAGGGCCCCGATCCGAATGAACATAGGATGCCATGCCACAGAAAGCAAATACCTGCTCAAGGCAGCTGATAACTGTGGTCGTCAGCATATTGGGGCAGGGAAAGGCAAACGGAAAACGGGAATACTCATCGACCATGGTCAATAGATAAGTGTTGCGAGTTGAAGAGGGCAACGGCCCCTTAAAATCGATGCTAAGCCGTTGCATTGGCTGGGTCGCATGTATGAGTATACCACCCGAGGGGCGGAAAAACTGAGGTTTCAATTCCACACAGACTCTGCAGTCCGAGCACATCTTCTTTACATCCCCGGTAGAGAATGGGAGATTTCGGGACCGCACGAAGTGTAGCATGCGAGTAACGCCCGGATGACACAACCCATCATGGATGTCTACGAGCGTAGAGGGTGCCATGGCGGAGCAGATTGCTCGTGTGAGGGTATCCGGAGCCACATTCTCCTTGCCAGGTCGATAGTGGATGGTGTAACCAAAAGAGGCCAATTCCAGCCGCCAAAGCTGGATTTTATTATTTTTAATTTTGGTCCGTTTTCGATTATCGAGCATGAAGGCGACCGATCGCTGGTCCGTGATTAAGGTAAAGTGCTGGCGAGCTAGGAGATGAGTCCACTTCCGTACTGCCTCTATGATGGCTGTAGCTTCTTTCTCGACTGGAGGATAATGTAGCTCAGCCCCTTGAAAAGTCCTGGACAAAAATGCCACCGGACGACCTTCCTGATTCAGAGTGGCCGAGATCGCCACCTCCGAAGCATCACACTCAACCACAAAAGGAAGACTCTCATCGATGGAGAGAAGAGCCGCTTTCTCCAACTGTTTTTTCAGGAGGTTAAAGGCTGCAACAGCCGCTGTGTCTAGTGGGAATGTGCTGGCCTTCAGTAGAGGTTGGATTCGGTCCGAGAAGTTAGGAATCCATTTAGCATAGTATGCAAACAGGCCGAGGGCCCGGCGCAAGGAGGCCGGATTCTTAGGTGGCGGGAGTTCTTGGAGTGGGCGAAGCTTTTCAGGGTCAGGTTTAATGATGCCATTGCCCACACAATAGCCAAGGATGTTGATGGTTGGTTGTGACTCAATGGATTTAGCCGCATTTAATGTCAAATTACGGTGCTGGAGTGCATCCCAAAATCGTTGGAGATTGGCGTCATGTTCCCGCTGATTGCGACCTGCGACAGTAATATTGTCCAGATAAGGAAACATATCCTTCAAGTCTTCCTGTTTGACCAGGTCATCCATTGCTCGCTGGAAGACAGCCACTCCATTAGTGACCCCAAAGGGGAGGCGACGAAATTGATAGAGCCGTCCATTGGCTTCAAAGGCCGTATACTGCTTGTCTGAGACCTTCAAGGGTACCTGATGATAGGCACTTTTCAGATCATATGTTGAGAACACCGTGTACTCAGCCAGTTTATTAACCATATCATCGATGCGCGGCAATGGGTATGCGTCCAAGTCCGTATATTGATTGATGGTCTGTGAATAGTCAATGCACAGCCGTTTCTTGTGAGGTTGTAGAGGGTTCTTAACAATAACGACCTGGGCGCGCCATGGCGACGAACAAGGCTCGATGATATCCTCTGCTAAAAGCCGAGAAATCTCAGCCGCAATAAAAGACTGGTCTTCCTGACTGAAACGTCGTGACTTTGTTATAATCGGTTTGCATCGAGGAGGGATACTGGTAAACAGTGAGGGTTCATCCAGTGAAGCTGCTGATAATGCACAGAACGGTAATCGAGGTCGTATATTAGAAATAGTGAGTTCAGGTTTGGATCCGCCGAACTCAATGGTGAGCTTCTTATGCTGCTTTTGAAAATCCAGCCCTAAGATAAGATCACTACATAAGTCCTTGAGCACCGAAAGCCAGGTGGAGGGATACCTGTGACCATTAAGTGTTATTTCAACCATACAAAAGCCAGAAATTCTGGTATTAAGTGATGACTGAGCCATCGCAATTGCCTGGTCCGATGGGAAAACATGTAGCTTTAACTCTGCAACAATCTGTTCCCTAATGAAACTATCAGTGCTACCTGAGTCAATTAAGGCATCTAAAGTATGTCCATTAATTGATGCTTTTGTAGCTGCATGGAATAGGTTCTGAGGACAAGCAGCTGTAATTGGTGTCGTTGCACAAAGAGTGGCTGAAACTCTAGGTGTGTTTCTTCGAGAGAAAACCCGAGAGGAAGCACGATAGATTTTAGCCGGAACATCTTGATAGGCCCTTACCGGGGCAGTTCGGTAGGACCTAGCTTGATAAGCCCTCGTAGAGGCTCTTGATAGGCAAACCTTTGCAAAATGACCCTTTTTGTTGCAATGACTGCAAAACGCATTGCGAGCAGGGCAGAATTTCCGAGGGTGAAACTCATCACCACAAAAGAAGCATTTCTTAGATTGCCAAGAGGCTGCCACAGTGGGGTCATCATCCTCTTCATCAGTGAAGTCATCAGATTGATCGTCAGGGATAAAGACCTCCCTAATAGAGTTCACCTGTGGCCTCTTAAATTGCCTGACTGTAGTTAAGGCAGCAGACCGAGGTCTGGGCACTGTATAAAGGTCTGCATTTCTTTTTGCCAGATCTAGAGAGCAAGCCATGTCATAAGCTCTCTGAAGCTCAAGTGTCTTACTTTCCAGTAGACGCTGGCGTATAAATGGGGAGGCAAGCCCGCAGATGAAAGCATCACGGATCATTTCTTCACGGTACAGCTCAGCTGAGGCCGCCTGAAAGTTACAGTCCATACTAAGTCTGCGAAGCTCTTGGAGGAATTTATCAATGGATTCCTCCGGCCCTTGTTGGGCTGTAGCTAGTAGATGTCTGGCATAGACCTCATTCGGTGTCTTAGTATATAGTCTTTTAAGCGTCCGAATTGCCTCCTCGTAACTGCCCCATTCCTCGACATATTGAAATACATTCGGGGTGACACAGTTGATGAGTATCCGTAACTTTGAGGCATCATCAGCCTTGCAATATTCGAGAAAATTGTCAAACGTGCGATACCAGTGTTTCCACACCTTACCGGCTGCTGGGGTGTTTGGGTCCAAGTCAAGATGCGATGGTTTAAGGATGTTTTCCATGATGGGTGATTCCCTGGATCCTTAGTTCCGAGTTCGTCCAAAAAGTTTGAGTGTGAAGTTTTTCAAAGTTGATTAAATTGTCGTAAGAATGAGCCTTACGCGTGGTGAACTTAAAGTAAGCTTTAATCAACTAAAAAGGTGCTACATACAAAAGAGGTCTTACTCTATGCCTCTCCAGGATCCAACTGATTAGTCCAGTATTTATCCTGGACTAATCACAGGAAGTGATGCAATAAAGTTCGAGTCACAGGAAGCTGTATTGTGTTACCACACCTATCATCCCAGGAATCAATCTAGTGAACTTTCGTTGCACCCCGTCTTTTGGATGAGACGTTAAACCAAGGCCCCGTCTGCTCTCTCTCAAGTGGATGTAAAAGATCCCATGGCACTATTTTGAAGAAGAGCAGGGGAGTTCTCCCCGGTGTCCTGCCCAATATTTATCCCTCAATCAACATAACAAAAACAGATTATCTGGTCATTATGTTTGTGGGAGCTTGCTGTGCGCAAATTGGATGCCGCATTTCCTACATTACAACAGTGACTCCACTTCAAAAAAAGTACTTCATTGGCTGTAAAGCGCTTTGGGACGTCCTGAGGTCATGAAAGGTGCTATATAATTGCAAGTCTTTCTTTTCTCTGCCTGAATGCAGATGGTGGAAGCAGATTCAATAGTAACTTTCAAAGGGGAATTGGATAAATACTTGAAGGGGAAAAAATTGCAGGGCTATGGGGAAAGAGCAGGGGGGTGGGACTAATTAGATCGCTCTTTCAAAGAGCCGGCACAGACACGATGGGCCGAATGGCCTCCTTCTGTGCTGTGCCATTCGATAATTCTATTTACGTGCCAATAAAAAGGCTATTTCATTAAATCTGTCTTTCGCTATACACAGGATGAGCTACTAATGGCTTTAATCTGTTGTTTGGCAAAGGGATTTCAAAATTAATTATCATAGGATTATAGCAATTAGAGGAGTAAAATGAGACAATTCAGCCCAATGTGCTAGTGCCAGCACTTTAACTGGATCCATCTGCTCTCGTCCAATTTCCCCAGCCGTTACCCAATTTCCTTTTACATTCTTCCTTTTCAAATACTTATCCAATCCCCTTTTAAACAACGTTACTGTCTCTGCCTAAGTAGCCACTTGTGGTAAAACATTCCCTGTACTAACAACCCTCTGTGTGGGTATCATAGGAACAGAAGTAGGCCATTCAGCTCTACGAACCTATTCCACCATTCAGTCAGATCATGGCTGATCTGTAGCTTAGTTCCATATCCCTTGATACCCTTACCCAACAAAGATCTATCGATCTCAGTCTTGAAAAATCTCCAGTGACTGGAGTCAAACCTCGCACAAAGGAAGATGGTTATGGTTGTTGGAGGCCAATCATCTATCCCCAGGTCATCACTGTAGGAGTTCCTCAGGGCAATATCTTAGACCCAACTATCTTCAGCAGCTTCATCAATAACCTTCCCTCCATCATAAGGTTAGAAGTGGGGATGTTCGCTGATGATTACACAGAGTTCAGTGCCATTCGCAACTCCTCAGATAATGAAGCCATCCATGCCCGCATGCAGCAAGACCTGTACGACATTCAGTCTTGGGCTGATAAGTGGCAAGTAACATTTGCGCCACACAAGTGCCAGGAAATGATCATCTCCAACAAAAGAGCATCTAGCCACCTCCCCTTGACATTCCCAAACCCGCGACCTCTTCCACCTAGAAGGATAAGGGCAGCAGGCGCATGGGAACACCAGCACCTCCAAGTTCCCCTCCAAGTCACACACCATCCTGACTTGGAAATATATCGCCGATCCTTCATCGTCGCTGGGTCAAAATCCTGGAACTCCCTCCCTAACAGCACTGTGGGAGTACCTTCACCACACGGACTGCAGCGGTTCAAGAAGGCGGCTCACCACCACCTTCTCAAGGGCAAGTAGGGATGGGCAATAAATGCTGGCCTTGCCCACGTCCCATAGACGAATAAAAAAAATTTAAATTCAATGGCGTCACCATCGCCAAACCTTCCACCATTATCATCCTGGGGGTCACCATTGACCAGGAAACTCATCTAGACTAATCACATAAGTGCTGCGGTTACTAGCGAAAGTCAGAGGCTGGGTATTCTGTGGCGAGTGTCTCACTTCCTGACTCCCCAGAGCCTTTCCACCACCTCCAAGGCACAAACCAGGAGTGTGATGGAATCCTCTCCACTTGCCTGGATGAGTGCAGCTCCAACAACACTCAACGGCTCAACACTATCCAGGACAAAGCAGCCCACTTGATTGGCACCCCATCCACCACCTTAAACATTCACTCCCTCCACCACCGACGCACCGTGGCTGCAGTGTGTACCATCTACAAGATGCACTGCAACAACTCAACAAGGCTTTTTCGACATCACCTCCCAAACCTGTGACCTCCATCACCTAGAAGGACAAGGGCAGCAGGTGCATGGGAACACCACCACCTCCAAGTTCCCCTCCAAGTTACACACCATCCTGACTTGGATATACAGTAATCCCTCCCCAACCGCGGGGGATACATCTCTGAAAACCCCCGTGGTTAGTAAAACCGCGATTGGCAAATACAGTATAAATGTTCAAAAATGGGCCAGAAATTCGGCTCTTGTCGGGTGAGTACGCGCTGTGTACTCACCCGTAAGGCCACCTGAAGTGTCGGTTTAACGTGTGCACTGCGCATGCGCGGGAAACCGGAACTTCCGTTCCCCTGAAGGAAGGGGTTCAGAAGTCGAACGCGTGCGCGGGAGAGGCAGCGCGCACGCAGCGAACTTCGGGTATTTTTTCAGGTTTCTCCGTGAGGGTAAGTATGGAGAAGCTGCACTTTTAAAAAGGAGGCGCAAGGCCTGTTTTTAACAAGGTAAGTGGTTAATTAATTACAATTTAAACATTTTTTCAACAGGTTTATCATTTTTACATACTTTAAAGAAAGGTAAGTTTATTTTTAGCACCGTTAAAAAGTATAATTAATTTTTTCAAAAATTTAAATTTTTGTTTAAAGTAGTTAATTTATGTAACTTATAGTTATTTTAAAAATGTGATGTTTTTTTAAAATTTATTTGAAGTTTAAGTGTGGTTTTGGGGCCGATCTCTATTCATAGATTTGACAGGCCTTCCATGGCTCTCCATGGCCCACCTGATCCCAGGGGACGCTTCGAACTAACTGCGCCCCTGGGATACGCAAGCACTGCGCGCTGGCAGCTGCAGGAGGCCCGGGACCCGAAGTCCTCATGGGCCCAAAGCACAACTGCAGGCGCGGTAGGTAAGTACGCGCGCGATGCTTGCACCTACAGGAAGCCGGAGAGCCGAATTTCTGGCCCATTAAAAAAGAATATAAAAGCAATAAAATCATGTTATTTACCTTAATCCTAAATTTAAAACCGCGTATACGCAAAATTCACTGCCACGGTTGGCAAAAGTTGTCGCAGAGAGGAAACCGTGTACACTTGAAATCCGCATATGGCAAAACTGCGGTTGGGGCGGGATTCCTGTATATTGCCGATCCTTCATCGTCGCTGGGTCAAAATCCTGGAACTCCCTCCCTAACAGCACTGTGGGAGTACCTTCACCACACGGACTGCAGCGGTTCAAGAAGGTAGCTCACCACCACCTTCTCAAGGGCAGTTAGGGATGGGCAATAAATGCTGGCCTTGCCAGCGATGTCCTCATTCCGAGAATGAATATTTTAACAAACAAGAAATTCCAGTCTCCGTGTGTGGCTTTTGGATCAGAGTGGGTCAGGGTTCATCGCTTGCCCAAAAAAAAACTTGCCAAAACCTGCACAGGAAGATTGTTGAGGTAACAGAGAACTGCCTGGCACCCTGGGGACCACAGCCCGGCAAGGAGGCAGTGCCTAGAGCGGAAGGACACTGAACAGGGACAGAAATGAATGAAATGTATGTCCACTGCTTTATTTATTATTGAAGGGAACTCCCGGATAGGCAGGAGAAAGTCAGAAACGTCCAATCAAAGCCATAGCGCGCTCAACAAAATCACGTATTTCTCACTACAGTGGTTTTGATTCACCGATCATGTCACTGGCCCCGGGAACGAGTGTTGGCAGCAAACTCGCCCGTATTTATTACAGCCGCACGCCATGATAAATGTTGTTCCTGGGTCCAGGTTCCGCCTTCAGGTGTTATGTTTGGACGGGGAACGCTGCACAATGAGAGCGAAGGGGATTGGCTGGGCCGTTTGGAATCTCAGGAGTGACTGAGCATGGTGTTGGCTCCACGCTTGGCCGAGAACTCTATCTGAGACCGAGCGTGTGTCCCTCTGCAGAAGCCCTCATCCAGTTTTATTCTTTGTCTCTCTCTCTTTCTCTCTCAGGAATGCCATCGTCTAATAAAGAAATGTTCTGCAATGCTGAGCCATTTTGTTGCCCACTCAGCGTTGCAATGTTTAGAGAGGGCCTGCCTCCTAATCCGATTCTCAAGAAGGGGATTAGAAGCTTTAAACAAGCCGGCTGCAACCATGGGACCAATTCTGAATCCAATTAAAATTCTCAATGGCTCCATCAGCCAAAGCGGGTATTAGTGAAACTCAAACCCATTAGGAGTACATGCTAAGGAGTTGCATTACCAAGGAAGATTGGCCTGCTCCTGTTTCCGTACTGCAACTGTACAGGGCTGATTTATTTATTCTCACGATGTGGGCATCGCTGGCAAGGCCGACATTTATTGCCTATCCCCAGTTGCCCCTGAGAGGTTTTTGATACAGCTCAGCGGCTTGCTAGGCAACTTCAGAGGGCAGTTAAGCGTCAACCAGTTTGGTGTGGGGATTGGAGTCAGATATAGGCCAGACCGGGTAAGGACGGCAGTTGGTTTTTTTTAACAACAGTCCGACAGATTCGCGGTCACTTTTACTGATCCCAGCTTTTTATTTTCAAAACTGAATAGAAATTCTCAAACAGCTCGACTGGGATTTGTACTCACTTTCTCGGAATTGCTAATCCAGTAACCTAACCACGACACTATCGTACCCTGCAGTTATATCACCCAAGTGGCCCATTCTACGTGCGCAGGCTCAGGCAGTGAATGTTGGCAGGGTAATTGTGGGTATCACACATATTACCGAGACTTCTCTTGGTTTGTAAACCAAGATTTATTTGCTAGAGGAAAATACAAAGCAGGATTTTGACGTCTGCAAGTCCCACCAAAGATTTAACCGCGGCTTGACTAAATAGGAAACATTCCGATGTCAGACACATGACTCTCTAACCGGTTCTCTTAAAGAGGAAATGCATTCTCACCACGACAGCCCAGACCAATATCATCTTCACCAGGTTCTACTTAAAGTACCACATACTAGGCTTGTAAGCGAAATTGACGCCCATGGGATAAAAGGGGCAGTAGCAGCATGGGTACAAAGTTGGTTAAGGGATAGAAAACAGAGAGAGTTGTGGTGAACGGTTGTTTTTCGGACTGGAGGGAGGTTATACCGTGGCGTTCCCCAAGGTTCAGTACCCCAGGACCACTGCTGTTTTTGATATACATTAATGACCTGGACTTGGGGGTACAGGGCACAATTTCAAAATTTGCAGATGACACGAAACTTGGAAGTCTAGTAAACACTGAGGACGATAGTGATAGACTTCAAGAGGACATAAACAGGCTGGTGGAATGGGCAGACACATGGCAGATGAAATTCAAGGCAGAGAAGTGTGAGGTGATACATTTTGGTAGGAAGAATGAGGAGAGACCAGACACACTAAATGGTGCAATTTTAAAGGGGGTGCAAGCAGAGAGTACCTGGGGGTGCTTGTGCACAAATCTATGATGGTGGCAGGACAGGTTAACAAAGCAGTTAATAAAACATATGTGGCTAGAAATTCGGTGCATTTGCAACTCTCGTTAGCGGGGGCACTAACGGGGCACAAACGACTTTTCGCCCGAGCGCGGCACCGCTAAAGACTCTCACTAAATTCAGCGGGAGTTTAGCGGCGGCAGTAACCGGTAGCGCCCTGCTCCGCTGCGCAGGCGATGATGACGTCATCACTGTGCGCAGCGCCCTGTTTTCGCCCCGCCTGCAAAATTGGCCCGCGCCCCCTGAACCTGCGCCGGGCGATGACAGCGACCGATTCAGGGGGTGGGAGCGGAGGGACTGGAGGCTCGCGGAGCAATAAGTAAAGGGGAGGTGGCGGGCGGGAAAGAAAAATTGTCCGACTTACTTGTCGCGGCCCGTTGCCTCTTTGAACGTGGGGTCCGTGCCGCGATCTGGCAGCCTGGCACTCCTCTTGTGTGCCGGGCTGCTGGCACGCCACCCCGCTCCCCGTTGATCCAGGTCGGGTCCCGCAGAGTTGTGGGCTTGGGCCCTCCCCTTTAATGAGGGGAAGAGCCTTTCCATGTGGCAGCGCTACGTGGTCCAGTGTGTAGCGCTGCAGAACGCACTGCCCCGATATTCGGGGTTAGCGCTCTGAGACGGAAGTGGAGCGCTTGAATTAGCGCTCCACCACCCTCTTGGGGCACTAAAACTGAATTTAGCGATCGCGCCGCTATTTTTTGCCGGACACTAAATTTAGCACCCAGGCGATGTTAGCGACCCAAAATGGTCACTAACGAATTTTTCCCCCATGGGATCCTGGTCTTTATAAATAGAGGCATCGAGTACAAAAGCCAGGAAGTTATGCTAACCCGATATAACTCACTAGTTCGGCCCCAGCTGGAGTATTGTGTCCAATTCTGGGCACCGCACTTTAGGAAGGACGTGAAGACTTTGCAGAGGGTACAGAAGTGATCCAGGGATGGGGGAATACAGTTACATGGATAGACTGGAGAAACTGGGGCTCTTCTCCTTGGAGCAGAGAAAGCTAAGAGGAGATTTGATAGAAGTGTTTAAAATCATGAAGGGTTTAGATCGAGTAGATATAAAGAAACTCTTTCCAATGGCTGAAGGGTTGATAACCAGAGGGCACAGATTTAAGGTGATTGGCAAAAGAACCAGAGGTGACATGAGGAAAATCTTTTTTATGCAACGCGTGGTTAGGATTTGGAATGCACTGCCTGATACAGATTCAATAGCAGCCTTCAAAAGGGAATTGGATAAATACTTGAAGGAGAATAAAATTGCAGGGATATGGGGAAAGAGCGGAGGAGTGGGACTAACTGGATTGCTCTTCGAGAGAGCCGGCGCAGACTCGATGGGCCGAATGGCCTGCTTCTGTGCTGTACTATTCCATGATTCTGTACCTAAGGGCCCTACATGAAATGTTGATCTGTGGTATTAACTAGAAATTTAAACTAAAAATGAACACTGAGCCAAGCAAGGTGACATGAGTAGGGCTGGCCAAATGCTTGATGAAAAAGGTAGGTTTCAAGCAAGATCTTGAGAGAGGAGAGTGAGATGGAGGGTTGAGGGAGGAGATTCCAGAGCATGGGGCCTAAGTGGCTGAAGGCATGGCTGCCGATGGTGGGTCGAAGGAAAATACCCGTACCCCTTAGAATCTTGAAAACTTCAAAAGCGTCTTCCCTGAGCCCCCTTGTGCAAACAATCCCAGCTTTATTAGTCTCTCCTCGGAGCTCACACGTCACTGCAGGTCCTACGGATTTAAGTGCATCGTCACCACAGCAGCACGTGGCGGTTAAGACACGTTGTTGAGGCAGAAGGAACATTAAAGAGAACGAAGTGTTTGCAACGACATCACATCCTTCAGCAGCATCTCAAAGTGCTTGGCATCCAATAGAATTATTGGAGTGACCGTTGCTGCGTAGACAGCCATCGCAGCCGTCTCGCACATAGCAAGGTCTGACAAACAGCAATAGGATCAACAGCCAGTTCATCTGCTTTTGGTAGCATCGGTTGAGGGAGAAACATTGATCAAAACAACTCTTTAATCCTACCAAGGGATCTTCACCAGAACTAACAGAAGAGACTTTGGTTTGGTAGCCTTATCTGAAGGACAACATCTCTGGCAGTGCAGCACTCCATCAGTACTGAGCTTAAGTGTTAGCCGAGTATGTGCACTCAAGTCTTGAACCTACAGCTTTCTGACTCCAAGGCAACAGTGCTACAAACTGAATCGACTTGCCATTATGCTGTTGTCCATCTGTGCTATGCTTGATCTTACATATAATTACATAGAATGTACAGCACAAAAACAGGCCAATTGGTCCATGCTGGTGTTTCTGCTCCACATGAGCCTCCTCCCAACCCTCTTCATATAACTCGATCAGCATTACCTTCTGTTTCTTTCTCCCTCATGTATTTATCTAGCTTCCCCTTAAACGTATCTATACTATTCACCTCAAATGTGTCAGCCAGTGGTTCAGTTGGTAGCACTCTTGCTTCCAAGTCAGTAGGTCAGGGATTCAAGTCCCACTCTCAAGAGACTTGAGCACAAAATCTAGGCTGATACTCCAGTGTAGCACTGAGGGAGTGCTGCATTGTCGGAGGTGCCGTCTTTCAGATGAAAATTTAAACCAAGGCTCCGTCTGCTCTCTCAGGTGGACATAAAAGATCCCATGGCACTATTTCGAAGAAGAGCAGCGGAATTATCCCTGGTGTCCTGGCCAATATTTATCCCTCAATCAACATAACAAAAACAGATTATCTGGTCATTATCACATTGCTGTTTGTGGGAGCTTGCTGTGCGCAAATTGGCTGCTGCGTTTCCTACACTTCAAAAAGTACTTCATTGGTTGTAAAGCACTTTAGGATGTGAGAGTCACTATATAAATGCAAGTTTTTCTTTTTCAAATACACCTTCTGGTAGTGAATTCCACATTCTAACCACTCTCGGAGTAAAGAAGTTTCTCCTGAATTCCCTGTCGGATTTATTGGTGACTATCTTATATTTATGGCCCCTAGTTTTAGTCTCCCCTAACTTCAAATGCTCAATGCAGACACTGGGTGGAAAGAGTGAGAGAAGATTCCATTTCCACAGCTCGGACACCCATCATTTGGATGAGCACCAAAATACAGGAGCAAGGTACAAAAATAAATAACTGAAGTAAATAAGAACTGGACACACAGCTCACAAATAAATCCATCAGCTAATTCAGACCTGGAAGCACACATATATGCAAATATGTAAATAAATAACCCAAATTAGTCAGACATTGATACACACACGAATATAGAGTCAGTGACCAAACATATTGTCTGAATAATAAATAAACAAGCAGACTCAAAGTACATTTTAAATAAACACTGGGTACTTGGGTTCGTGCTGAGCCATATGAGACAGCAAGGTTCAATCCTCAGGTCTGTGCTGTGCTAGTTCATCTCAGCTGGGCAGTGGCTGGGATTCTAAAGTTAGCATCAGTGCTTAAAATCAAGAAAGAACTTGCATTTCTATCGCGCCTTTCACAACATCAGGACATCCCAAAGCGCTTTACAGCCAATGAAGTACTTTTGAAGTGTAGTCACTGTTGTAGTGTAGGAAACGCGGCAGCCAATTTACACACAGCAAGCTCCCACAAACAGCAATCTTTAATGACCAGATAATCTATTTTTGGTTGAAGGACAATTATTGGCCAGGACACCGGGGAGAACACCCCTGCTCTTCTTCAAAATAGTGCCATGGGATCTTTTACGTCCACCTGAGAGCAGACGGGGCCTCAGTTTAACATCTCATCCGAAAGACGGCACCTCCGACAGTGCAGCACTCCCTCAGTACTGCACTGGAGTGTCAGCCTAGAATCTGTGCTCAAGTCTCTGGCGTGGCAGAGATGTGAGAACATAAGAACATAAGAAATAGGAGCAGAAGTCGGCTATTCGGCCCTTCGAGCCTGCTCCGCCATTCAATAAGATCATGGCTGATCAGGGTATTCCGGGAGCAATTCTCCTACATTCATTTGTCTGAGGAGCAGTGCCTTAGAAGGCTCCGCTTCAGCAAGAGGTGGTCACTGAGCTCTGCCATCTCCTGCAGCCAGAGCTCCAGCCTCAGCTCAGGACCAGGACGTCTCTGTCGGTGGCAGTGAAGGTGATGGTGGCTCTCAATTTCTACACCAGCGGCTCCTTCCAGGCTTCAACTAGGGATATTGCGAACATCTCCCAGTTTGCTGTCCATTGCTGCATCCAGGAGGTCACAAATGCGCTCTACAAAAGGAGAAGGGAGTACATCTCATGCCCCATGACCCGAGACAAACAGCTAGAACGTGCTAGTATAGCAGGCTTCCCCATGGTTCAGGGCGCCATTGACTGCGCGCATGTGGCATTGCGGGCTCCTCATGAAAATGCAGAGGTGTTCCGCAACCGCAAAGGCTTCCACTCTCTCAACATGCAGTTAGTTTGCGACCACAGACAGCGCATCCTCGCCGTCAATGCCCGCTATCCTGGCAGCAGCCACGATGCTTTCATCCTGCGCCAGACTGGTGTCCCAGACCTTTTCCAACCACTGCATCATCTTCTTGGCTGGCTCCTCGGGGACAAGGGTTATCCACTCTGCACCTGGCTGATGACACCGCTCCGTAACCCCAACACTCCTGCTGAGCTCGCCTACAACGAGAGCCATAGCGCCACCAGGAACCTCATAGAACAGACGATCAGCGTCTTGAAACAACGGTTCTTGACCACTCTGGAGGAGCCCTGCAGTACTCCCCCAATCGAGTCTCGCTTTTCATTCTTGTGTGCTGCAGGCTTCACAACCTCGCAATTCTGAGGACCCAGCCATTGCCACCAGGGATTGGTGCACCATCTCAGGAGGAGGAAGAGGGAGAAGAGGCGGAGGAGGAGGAGGAGGCGGAGGAGGAGGATGAAGAGGAGGAGGATGAAGAGGAGGAGGAGGAGGAGGAGGAGGAGGATGAAGAGGAGGAGGAAGAGGAGGAGGCGGAGGAGGAGGATGAAGAGGAGGAGGATGAAGAGGAGGAGGATGAAGAGGAGGAGGATGAAGAGGAGGAGGCGGAGGAGGAGGATGAAGAGGAGGAGGATGAAGAGGAGGAGGATGAAGAGGAGGAGGCGGAGGAGGAGGATGAAGAGGAGGAGGATGAAGAGGAGGAGGAGCAGCAACAACGTGGGAGGGAGGTGCTCAATGTTGTTTCTGCAAGGGCCGTTCATGAACGCCTCATAAGACACCGCTTCTGATGAATGGCTTTGGGATCAACAAGCACATCATTACCGGGCAAAGCTCCAATAAGTAACATGAGGAAATTTGTAACGTTTCAATAAAAAAAAAATTCTGACCAACTGTTTCTTATTAAGCACAACCAATAACAAACACAACAATTCATTAACAAACAAAACTGGTTCTCACCACATCAAAATAAGTCTTAACAGAGTGAACAATATATTTACATACACATCCAACTTTCGTACAAACACTCCCCCCATATGTTAGAAACATTTTCGTTATTCGCCCTTCGAGAATTATCTCCCTCCCCTTCACACTTCCCCCCTTCCCACCCTACTGCTCATCCGTAATGTGGCCCCAGTGGCTGCAGCACGGCTGGCGGAAGGCTGCTGAATCTCGGATCCAGAGACTGCAGATGGCCTTGAAGGATGCCCTCGACCAGCTCTGGGCCTGGAGGGCCTGGCTGCAGACTGCACCAACTCTGCATGGGCGGCAGCAGTCTGGGCTGGCTGGGTTACAGGCTGCGGCAAGTGCAATGGGGAAGTGACAGTGGTGGGAGCAGGAATGCTGTCATCCTGAGAGAGGACAGCACCTTCCTGCTCGACCGACACACTGCCATTCCCCCGGGGCAGAACCTCAGCATCCGGAGCAATCTGCTCGAGCACAGATTGCTGGCCTGCTGTGGCACCGTCAGATCCCTGGTGAACAGTGGGCGACCCAGCGACGATGGCAGCAGCCAGCGCTTGCGTGGCATCAAACTGAGACTGCATCAGAGCAGTCTGAGACTGGATGGCACCAACCAGTGACTCGATTCCAGCACTAAGCCATTGCGTTGCCTCGGCCTGGGCTGCAATAGATGCTACCACCTCACCCATTACATGCGGCATGGGGTCTGCTTCACCACGGTCTCTCAGCAATTCAACCATCCTCTGCAACGAGGCAAGGATGGGTTCAAGGGTTTGTGCAGAGATGACAGCTGTGCTGGTGGCGGACTCCTCCACGCTCCTAGCCAGTGCATCCATGCTCTCGGGCACCCTTGCCATTGCACCCATGTGCTCAGTATGCATGCTCATCACCTGAGTACTCATTGCCGCGATATCGAGGTCCTCATCCGAGTCCTGTGCAGCAGAAAACGTGCGAGATGGCCCCCGAGCTTCCCTTTTCCCCATGGCGTTGCTGCAGCCCGCTGGGTCCCGGAGCTTCACCCAGATCAGATCCAAACCCCCTGTTCCCCTCCAGTGAACGCATGGCCCCAGTATCGGATGTCTCGCCCTTGGGAGATGCAGGCGGTGAGGCTCCGGCTTTGTGTTCCTCCTCCTCCTCTCCGGCATCGCTGCCACTGGGAGGCTGAGGGACAGTCTGTTCAGATGGTGGCTCACTATCTGAAAGCAGGAAGGTACAAGACTGGCTTTAACATGAGGGGAGGGGGCAGGAAGGGAGCAAGAACTGGAGACTGTATAGTTAGATGGAAAGTATAAAAGGCTGGTGTTGTGAGGGGGAAGTGGTATGAGAGAGGAGGGAGAGGTAATGAACATACCGTTGCTGTCCCCAAGGGGGTCGACCTCTCCGACTGTCACAGCGCCCACGACATGGCTCGCGATGATTCTGTGCAATCGCTCCTCCAGCTGTGTGAGGGGGTGCAGCTCCGTCTGACCTCCTCCCGTGCGTTGTTGCTCCCTCCGGTTATGTGAAAGCTTGGCCTGCAAGAAAAAGGACAGCGTGTGAGTGAGTGTGCAGCCATGTGTTTGGCAGATGTGCCTACCATAGTTGAATAGCCATTAATGTCTGCAAGGTGTGAGATGTGGATGTGACTTTTAGTAGATGGACATAGTTGTTGGGTGAGTGTTGGGGATTTGTCACTTTACACCGTCTGTGCACAGAGTGAGGTTGAGATGGTGGAATGTAGAGGTATTTCATGCATCTATTCACCCTGACCACCCGAGTGAGGTCGTTGAACTTCTTGCGGCACTGTGTGCCGTCCTTTGGACCAGGCTCCTTGATGAGACATGCTGGGCAACCCCCCTCCACACCCTTGTGAACTCCCGGGGCAATGGCCTCCTGCCAGTCTCTGGAAACAGCACTGCCCGTCGCCGTTCCACAGCGCCAACCAGAGCCACCAATGCCTGGTCGCTAAACCAGCGAGCTCTCTCCCTGGGCCTCTGAGTAGCCATCATGAATCTTTGGTGAAGGTTTGCACCTACTTGCAGGCCGAGGTCAAACGCTGCAATGATCAGGGTGAGGCTGTGCAGCACGATGGCCCCTCCCCTTTAGGAACTGGCCGGCGCCAGTCTGTCTGAGTACATGGTAACTGACATCGCCTGAGCTTGAGTAGCGTTCTGAGGTAGCGCCTCGCTCCCTGACGTTAGCGCCCTAAGAGAAGTGTGTAGCGCTTGATTTAGCGCTCCAATCACCTCCAGGGGCACTGGAGACTAATTCCCTGGTCTCCGGCGATAATTTGCACCGGGCGCTAAATTTCGCACCCAGCCAATATTGGGCGAAATGGGCGATACCGAATTTTTCCCCCTATATGTTTTAATGAGATCACCTCTCATTGCTCTAAATTCTAGGGAATATAGGCCTAATCTCCTCAATCTCTACTCATAGGACAATCTCCCCATCCAAGGAATCAGTCTGGTGAATGTCTCTCTCAAATCCCTGGCTTTCTCTCCCGAAAGCTATGAGACCTTCATGTTAGCACGACTCAGTGCCCTATCCAAGATGCCACAAAGACCTGTGTGTGTTCTGTCTCAGGCGCCACAGAGACTGCTGTGGCCCTCTCTCAGATGCTGCAAGGCTTCTCCCTGTATTTTCATTCAGGACAGCACGAGGTCCTCCGCCTCCTTTCGACGATGCCACGAAGCTGCTGTATGCTTCGTCTAAGACACCACAGAGACCTCAGTGTCTCCCAGAACTTCACCGACCACAAGTTGTTGGCAGTGAGGCTGCTGCCAGCAGACTACAAATGCCAGTGAATAAACAGCAAGTAGAGTGGTTTACCAGGGTGTTGTGTGGTGAGACCTCAGCGCAGTACCACCCTGCTCTCTTTGCCTTGACTGATGTTTCGAAGTGGTGCCATAAATATAAGACAGTCTCACCCATAAATCCAATAGGGAATTCAGGAGAAACTTCTTTACTCAGAGAGTGGTGAGAATGTGGAGTCGGAGTTGCTGAGGCAAATAGCATAAACACATTTAAGGGAAACCTAGGTAAGTACACGAGGGAGAAAGGTATAGAAGGATATGTTAGGGTGAGATGAAGAGGGCTGGGAGGAGGTTTGTATGGAGCATAAACACCAGCATGGACCAGTTGGGCCGAATGGCCTGTTTCTGTGCTGTAAAGTTCGACATAATTCTATGTAAGTGTAGTCACAGGGGAGCGAAACTCGGTCTGTGTCATGGACAAGGAAGCATTCTGTTTCTGCAGAGTTTCCGGATCCAATGTTGACAGCATTTTGGATGGCGTTCCCGGTGCTGATGCGTCGGCCTGTGGTGGAAAGGCAGCAGACATCCAAGAGGGCCACCAGACGGCTTACCCTGTGCTGTTTGAACGCCCATTTCACGAATGCACACCGTGGACTCTGATTGGTAATTGCTGTTGGCAATGGGTTTCTTTCGATAATCAGCATTAAATGTGATGCAAAGATTAATGTCGGTGCACATTGTGGTCTTTTGCCCATTAATGTTCCGTGGTGAAGAATCTGGCAACATTCCAACGGCACTTGTAAATACGTGATGCTCTGAATCATTGTAATTGTGGAGCAGGCAACAACTTGCATTTATATCACGCCTTTGACGTCAAAGAAGTCCCAAGGCGCTTCACAGAGGCACAATCGAACATTGGACACCAAGACAAAGAAACGGATATTAGGAGGGGTGACCAAGTGCCTGATCAAAGGAGGGGGTTTCAGTAAGTAACTTAAAGGAAGCGAGGGAGGTGGGGGTTTAGGGAGGGAATTGCGAAGGGTGGAGTCTAGGCAATGAAGCAATGGTGGGGCGAAGGGGGGGGGGAAACAAAATAAGCCAAAATAAGAGGAACAGAGAGTTCGGAGGTGAGGGGTTCTAGGGCTGGAGTAGGTTACAGAGATAGGGAGGGGTGAGGCCATGAAAGGATTTCTACACTAAGATCCAAATTTTTAATTTGAGGCTTTGGGGAACCGGGAGCCAACGTAGTCCAGGGGTGATGGGTGAGCGGGAGTTGGTGCAGGATAGGATAGGGGCAGCAGAGTTTTGGATGAGCTGAAGGTTTACTTTGGATGGAAGAGGGAGGGCAGGCAGGAGAGCATTGGAACAGGCCAGCCTGGAAGTGACAAAGGCGTGGATGGACTGAGGTATGAGCTGTAAGATCTTAATGATCTCTGAGCTCTTGGTAAAGACACCAATAGGCAGCAGCCAGTATGTTTGAGCAATAGATCAAGATTTATTAAGCATGCAGCGTAATATACTTAATATTAGGCGATAGTTTTAACGAGTAGCTCGCAGCCCTAGGTCTCTGGAACCTCTCGGACACAGATGACATCGTCTTAAGTCTGTTCCTTTGTCCTTGCAGTACGTCTGTGTAAAGTTGTTCTTTGAGTATTGAGGTTTCAACCCTTTTCTTATCAACAGTTCATTTGGCCAGTGTCCATATATGGTCTTTAACAAAATCACCTTTTATAATTGGTTCTAATGGTCAAAATACCATTGTCACTCAGACTAAGGTAGCATCCCGCCTTTCCAGTATTTTTCCACCAACTTTGCCATGTTTAGTGTTATCTTATTTATAATTTTTCACCCCATTGGAATTTACTTTATCTCTTTCATTTCTAGCTTCCCTGGTTCAAGGCCTTTATACCAAGGGCCCATATCAGCGCTGTTTCACTAGTCTTGAGGTATCCAAACTACCTCACTTTAATCTACCAGATAAATACCTTATCTCCATGATCTCTCTCATTTTATGTCCTTATACTAATTATCCTTTAAATATTGTTGCAATTAGTTTTGTTCAGTGAATTCTGAGTTCTATACAGCATCATAATATGTTATTTAATGATTTAACCTTCACTCGCAGTCTGTGGCTGTTTGTTATCAAAACTTAGTCAAAACTGCTTTTGACTGTCTGCAGTTACATTTTGAACAAGTCTTAGCTTTCTAGTTACCCAGGAGTAATTATGGGTAATACTATTTGGTCAATGGCTACACTTGAAGTTATACGTATATGATTCTCATCATCTAAATATCTCTAAATATCAGCCTTTCGTACAGAGCAGAGGCTGGCGATGTTACCACGATACAGAGGAGGCAGGTTCAGTCCCTGATTGGTGCTCAGTTAGTTAACCTGAGATGGAGTGATGATGAAGGGGATCCATGAAGACAAGGAGTTAGACTGGAAGTGCAGTGCGACACAGCTCATCATAACTTAAGCTGCAGTGATCTGGAACGCACTGCCTGAAAGGGCGGTGGAAGCAGATTCAATATTAACTTTCAAAAGGGAATACTTGAAGGGGGAAAACTTGTAGGGCTATGGGGAAAGAGCAGGGGAGTGGGAATAATTGGATAGTTCTTTCAAAGAGCTGGCACAGACACGGTGGACCGAATGGCCTCCTTCTGTGCTGTATAATTCAAAGCCTCCGCAAGATCCTGCAAATCCATTGGCAGGATAGGCGCACCAACGTCAGTGTTCTCGCTCAGGCCAACATCCACAGCATCGAAGCTTTGACCATGCTCGATCAGCTCCGATGGACGGGTCACATTGCCCGCATGCCCGATACGAGACTCCCAAAACAAGCGCTCTACTCGGAGCTACGACACGGCAAGAGAGCCCCAAGTGGGCAGAGGAAATGCTTCAAGAACACCCTCAAAGCCTCCTTGAAAAACTGCAACAACCCCACCGACACCTGGGAATCCCTGGCCCAAGATCGTACAAAGTGGAGGAGAAGCGTCCGGGAAGGCGCCGAACACCTCGAGTCTCCTCGCCGGGAGCAAGCGGAAGCCAAGCGCAGGGAGCGCAAGGAGCGCACGTCACCCAAGCACCCCACCCACCCGCCCCTTCAACCACCGTCTGCCCCACCTGTGACAGAGACTGCAGGTCCCGCATTGGACTCATCAGTCACCTGAGAACTCATTTTTAATGTGGAAGCAAGTCATCCTCGGTTCCGAGGGACTGCCTAAGAAGAAGAGGAAGAAGAATTCTATGATTCTGGGTGTACCCGACACTTGAGCAGAAGAAGTGTGGTTTGCAAAATAACAACAGAAAACGCTGGAAAAACTCAGCAGGCCAGGCAGCATCCGTGGAGAGAGAAAGAGAGTTGACGTTTCAGGTCGATGACCTTTCATCAGAACTGGGAAGAGCTGGAAATCAAATAGATTTAAGGCCAGGGTAAAGCTGGGAAAAGGGGGAGGGGATAAAGGAACAAAGGAGGAGATGAAGAGACATTAAGAGACATTAAGAGATATGCAAGGCTAGAGGTGGTGTTAATGTGACAGATTAAGGCTGAATGAAGTGTGAAATCCACTGGCAGAATGAAGGACAGCTGCCAGCTTCTAGGAGGAAAAAAAAGGTGGGGGGGACAAATAAAAGGGTGGATAAAATAAAATATAAATGTGATTGGAGCTGAGGTTATGATCTAAAATTGTTGAACTCGATATTGAGTCCAGAGGGCTGTAGCGTGCCTAAACGAAAGATGAGGTGCTGTTCCTCGAGCTAAGTGTGGTTTGCAGCTGTGAGTTGAAAAAATGACTGAAGGGGGGGCGGTCCAATTGCTGAACACATCAGAAGAGATCACTCAAGATCACTAGGAGAATGGGGCACTGAAGGCATTCCCTCCCCCACCCCCCATAGAACATTTACATTTTTGACACTTAGTTCGATTCTTTTACTGGGATTTTGAAGTCCACTATAATTTCACCTTTTAAGCCAAGAATTACATTCCTTGGCTGAGTCAGACAGTTTTAATATTGAAATAAAATTAGATAGCCTGGATTTTTGGATTGGGTCCACGCGACTTAAAAGGCATAAATTGAGCACACTCGACCAGAAAATTGGGCACGGTTCTGTGCAGCTGGATCTCCTCCCACTTTTCCACCTCTCCATTTCCCTCTGCTATTTCCAGTAACGACAGGAAGCATTTGTCCACTTTTGGCCGTTTTGTATGTAAATGAGATGAAGGTGACACCATGATGTCAGACAGGGAATATTCCGCATTTTCTGCTTCATTTGTGTCCCAGCCTCGATTCCCCCATCATGAGTTCAAGTCCTGCTGCGGAGACTCGAGAACATAATCCAGACTAATGCTCCAGTGCAGTACTGAGGGAGGGGCCCAACAGTGCAGCGCTCCTTCAGCACTACACTGGAGTGTCAGCCTAGATTTTGTGCTCAAGTCTCTGGAGTGGCAGAGATGTCTCTCTCAAATCTCTGGCTTTCTCTCCCAAACGCCATGAGATCTTCATGTTGTCTCCAAGCTGGCATGACTCAGTGCCCTATCCAAGATGCCTCGAAGGCCTGTGCGTGTTCTATCTCAGGCGCCACATTGACCGCTGTGGCCCTCTCTCAGATGCTGCAAGGCTTCTCCCTGCACTTTCACTTCAGGACAGCACGAGGATCTCAGCCTTCTTTCTAGGATGCCACGAGGCCGCTGTAAGCTTCGTCTCAGACGCCACAGGGACCTCAGTGTCTCCCAGAACTCCCGTTAAACCGAGGCCCCGTCTGCCCTCTCAGATCACAGGGCACTATTCGAAGAAAAGCAGGGTGGTTGGCGTGGGAAATGGGTACATAGAAACATAGAAAGATAGGAGCAGGAGTAGGCCATTTGGCCCCTCGAGCCTGTTCCGCCATTTAATGAGATCATGGCTGATCATCCAAATTCAGTCCCTGCTTTCTCCCCATATCCCTTGATCCCTTTAGCCTTAAGAAATATATCTAACTCCTTCTTGAATATATTTAATGAATTGGCCTCAACTGCCTTCTGTGGTAGAGAATTCCACAGGTTCACCACTCTCTGGGTGAAGAAATTCCTCCTCATCTCAGTCCTAAATGGCTTACCCCTTATCCTTAGACTGTAACCCCTGGTTCTGGACTCCCCGACCATCGGGAACATCCTTCCTGCATCTAGTCTGTCTCGTCCTGTTAGACTGGCACACTGGCGCGGTGGAGGGGCAACGTTCTTCCGTGGTCAGACACGGTCACACTGACTGGGGCAGGGAACCGGGACCTTTACTCTGCCTATTGTCTACTCTATACCTGGAGAGCTTGATGCTGTCACTAAAGGGCCGATTCTGCGATTCTGTACCAATGACGGCAGACCCGTTGCTCTTCGAGCACGCCAACACCGAGACAACATCGCATGAGCTCACAAGAACATCTGATTGCAATATTCACGCTGACTCTCCCTAAGCGGTTTATCTGGTGTACAGGGAATGCACTGGGGTCAAGGGCTGCTCATCACCACACTAAAGCACATTGACACACAGTTTTGCACAATGAGTGGATGGATTTGGAATGCACTACCTGATAGGGTGATGGTTACAGATTCAGTAGTAGCCTTCAAAAGGGAATTGGATAAAAACTTGAAGGAGAAAACATTGCAGGGATATGGGGAAAGAGCGGGGGAGTGGGACTAACTGGATTGCTCTTCGAAAGAGCCGGCACAGATGTGATGGACCGAATGGCCTCCTTCTGTGCCGTACTGTTCTATGATCTCGGTGCTGCATCACACGGCTGATACATGCACTGTGCTGGTACAGAAATGCATTGTTAATGGTGCACATAAATCTTCCAAGCTAGGATCACTAACCATGCTGCAGGTCTATGGTTCACATAAGGTAGCCAGTAGGCTGGGCATTTGGGTGACCGTGGCGAGTTGCAGCCCTTTAAGAGCTGCTGCCTTGCTGGATTTTGCAGGCCCCAGCCAAGGGTACTGCAGGCCAGGCCCCCGGGGAAAGATTTTCCTGTACCTGTAACCGTTTTTCTATCTATTCATTCACGAGATGTGGGCATCGCTGGCAAGGCCAGAATTTATTGACCATCCCTAATTGCCCTTGAGAAGGTGGTGGTGAGCCGCCTTCTTAAGCCGCTGCAGTCCGTGTGGTGAAGGCACTCCCACAGTGCTGTTAGGGAGGGAATTCCAGGATTTTCAAATGAAGGCGCGGTGGGGGGGTGGTGGGGGAACGTTAGGTAGCAAAGTTTGACAGAGTCTGCCCTCTGTGCTAAAGGGACAGGTGTGCCTGTGCCACCAGCGGGCACAGCCACACTTCTGCCAGGATTGTGAAATGAACCTTCAGATGCGTCCCCATCTTTAACGTAGTAAAACATCCCAAGGTGCGTAACCAAACAAAATTTGACACCCAGCCACATGAGGAGATATTAGGACAGGTGAGCAGAAGCTTGGTCAAAGAGGTAGGTTTTAAGGAGCGTCTTAAAGGAGGAGAGAGAGGTCGAGAGGCGGAGAGGTTTAGGGAAGGAATTCCAGAGCTTAGGGCCCAGGCAGCTGAAGCCACGGTCGCTGATGGTGGAGAGATGAAACACGACAGAACACATGAAAATCAGAAAGTAGGGGCTTCCTTATTGGGATAATGCTGAGCCACACAGACCGTTGAAGGCCCAGGTTCGAGCCCTGGTCCATGCTGGGTTAGTAGAACAGCTATTGGGATGCTGCAATTGGTCTCAGTGTCACTGGGCTTTGGATGAGTTGAATGAGGATGGGGATCGGGTTCAGCTCTGAAGATTTCCGCTGTGCAATAGCCTGCCAATGTTAACATGCGAAGGATGACAACTTGGGCAAGGTACCAGAGAGCTGTGAAACCGTAGGCCGCCCTAACAGGAGTCGGTACCTTCAGGAGAGATGGGGAAAAACTGGAAACAAAAGGCAGAAAGAATTTGCATTTCTATCGTACCTTTCACCACCTCAGGATGTCCCAAAGCGCTTCACACCCAATGAAATACTTTCTGAAGTGTAGTCATAGAAACATAGAATCTAGGAGCAGGAGTAGGCCATTCGGCCCGTCGAGCCTGCTCCGCCATTCAATACGATCATGGCTGATCATTCAAATCCAGTACCCTGTCCCTGCTTTAATCCCCACAGTACACATATCCCACCCTACCCCCGTAACCCCACGTATTTAATTCCCCCTAACATATCCCAGCCTATCCCCATAACCCCACATATTTAATCCCCCCCTAACACTAAGGGTCAATTTATCATAGCCAACTCAACCTAACCCACACATTTTTGGACTGTGGGAGGAAACCGGAGCACCCGGAGGAAACCCACGCAGACACGGGGAGAATGTGCAAACTCCACACAGACAGTCACCCGAGGTCAGATTCGAACCCGGGTCTCTGGCGCTGTGAGGCACCAGTGCTAACCACTATGCCACCGTGTTGCCCTGTTGTAATGTAGACAACGCAGCTGCCAATTTGCGCACAGCAAGATCCCACATACAGCAATGAGGTAAGGACCAGATAATCTGTTTTAGTGATGTTGGTTGAGGGATAAATATTGGTCAGGACACCAGGGCGAATTCTCCTGCTCTTCTTCAAATAGTGCCTGTGGGATCTTTTAAATCCACCTGAGTGGGCAGACGGGGCCTTGGTTCATCTAACAAACAGCATACGAATTAGGAGCAGGAGTAGGCCACTCGGCCCCTCGAGCCTACTCCGCCATTCAATAAGATCATGGCTGATCTGATTACTCCACATTCCCGTCTACCCCCGATAACCTTTCACCCCCTTGCTTATCAGCGTCTCGAACTGTGCAGCGCTCCCTCAGTACTGCACTGGAATGTCAGTGGGGATCTCATTGAAACATACAAGATTCTGAAGGGGATTGACAGGGTAGATGCTGAGAGGTTGTTTCCCCTGGCTGGAGACTCTAGAACTAGGGGGTCATAGTCTCAGGATAAGGGGTCGGCCATTTAAGACCGAGATGAGGAAGAATTTCTTCACTCAGAGGGCTGTGAATCTTTGGAATTCTCTGCCCCAGAGGGCTGTGAATGCTGAGTCTTTGAGTATATTCAAGGCTGAGATAGATAGATTTTTGGACTCTAGGGGAATCAAGGGATATGGAGATCGGGCGGGAAAGTGGAGTTGAGGTCGATGATCAGTCATGATCTCATTGAATGGCGGAGCAGGCTCGAGGGGCGTATGGCCTACTCCTGCTCTTACTTCTTATGTTCTTATGTTCTTATTATGGGCTCAACTCTCTGCAGTGGGACTTAACCCAGGACCTTCTGACTCAGAGGTGAGGGTGCAACCGCTTAACCAAGGCTAATGTGTTTAGTAGTTTGTAAAGCTGGGAAGAGGTGAAAAGTGCAGGATGATGTACAGGTTGTGGAAAGGTGTTAAAGGAGAAAAAAGCAGCTCTGAACAGAAAGGGAGCAAAGCAGAATGTGAGTGGGAGTTTCCAGCAGGAAATGAGACAGACTGCTAAGGTCCAAAATTGCTAAACGTCAAGGTTCACACCTGCAGAGATGACTAACTGATCCTGAGGTCTACACTGCAGCAATCTGCACATAGTACATAGAAACATAGAAACATAGAAGATAGGAGCAGGAGTAGGCCTTTTGGCCCCTCGAGCCTGCTCTGCCATTCAATGCGATCATGGCTGATCACCCAAATTCAGTACCCTGTCCCTGCCTTCTCCCCATATCCCTTGATCCCCTTAGCCTTAAGAAATATATCTAACTCCTTCTTGAATATATTTAATGAATTGGCCTCAACTGCCTTCTGTGGTAGAGAATTTCACAGGTTCACCACTCTCTGGGTGAAGAAATTCCTCCTCATCTCAGTCCTAAATGGCCTACCCCTTATCCTTAGACTGTGACCCCTGGTTCTGGACTCCCCCGCCATCGGGAACATCCTTCCTGCATCTAGTCTGTCTAGTCCTGTTAGAATTTTATATGTTTCAATGAGATCTCCTCTCATTCTTCTAAACTCTAGCGAATACAAGCCCAATCGACCCAATCTCTCTTCATACGTCATTCCTGCCATCCCAGGTATCAGTCTGGTGAATCTTCACTGCACTCCCTCCATGGCAAGAACATCCTTCCTCAGATAAGGCGACCAAAACTGCACACAATACTCAAGATGTGGTCTCACCAAGGCCCTGTACAACTGCAGCAAGACATCCTTGCTCCTGTACTTGAATCCTCTCGCTATGAAGGCCAACATACCATTTGCCTTCTTAACCGCCTGCTGCACCTGCATGCTTACCTTCAGCAACTGGTGCACAAGGACACCCAGGTCTCGTTGCACTTCCCCTTTTCCCAATCTATTGCCATTCAGATAATAATCTGCCTTCCTGCTTTTGCCACCAAAGTGGATAACCTCGCATTTATCCACATTATACTGCATCTGCCATGCATCTGCCCAATCACCCAACCTGTCCAAATCATATTGGAGTTTCTCTGCATCCTCCTGTATTTCGTAATAACACGACCAGTATATCCCGATGATATAAAACAGTGTTCCTCCACACTCCACACACACTCCAGAAAGCACACTCCAGGCGTCACGCATTAGATGTCACACTCGAGACGTCACATTCTGGACGTTACACCCCAGACATCAGGCTTTGTTAACAAATGCAAAAATGACAATTAAAACACTAAAAGAACGCCAGTCTGCCAGAAAACCATGTTCTTCTAACCTCTGGCCAGAAACGCATAAGCAAGTGCAATTCAGCTCTGAGTGACCTCTGCCACTTCCAAGCTGCTGCAAAGTTACAGTCCCGACCACTTATAGCGGGGGTATTGGTGTTAACGCGACTTGCCCACTATAAGAAATAGACGGTAAAACTGCCTCTTTGCTACTGCTTATTACAACAACAGCTCTCCGCTAGCTGAAGGGAGGCACTGGATGCAGGGTACGTTTTGGGAAGCAGAGGGTTAACCAGCACATCGTATCGCATCTGTTTAAAGGATGGTCTGGTGATGACACTCCTCCAAGGCAACGTGCCTGCGGACTGCCAGCCTTTAAGCCACCAAAGGGTGGTGTCAGAAGCGTGGAATCAGAATGTTACAGCACAGAAGGAGGCCATTCGGCCCATCGTGCCTCTGCCGGCTCTCTGAAAGAGCTATCCAATTAGTCCCACTCACCTGCCCTTTCCCCACAGCCCTGCAAATATTTCCCCTTCAAGTATTTATCCAATTCCCTTTTGAAAGTTACTATTGAATCTGCATCCACCACCCTTTCGGGCAGCAGGATGTCACCGATAACCTTTTATGGGATGGCTGTTTTGAGACTCATGGCCCAGTTGATGTATTACAACGAGTCTGATCTGGCTGCAGCCTGAAATAGCCGGCCCGCTTAATGTGTCATGAGCGGCGCCTTTGTAATTGACTTCAGCGGAATTGCCAAAGGGTCAGCGCCATTCGCCCGATCGAGGCTGCTGCCCCGCGGTAAGCGCGGACGGTGGAAGTGCTGGGGGCTGCACCTGGATTTGCCGATTCAGACCACTTCCCCATCGGGAGCACCTGAGCAGCAGCGGCTTAAAGTGAACGGTTCAGGTCGAACGGTGAGCCATCTCGGCCGCAACCCACCACCGCCATGCTCCAGACTCCCGGGCTATCCGTGAGATATGCCACAGGACACCTGCCGGTAACTATATAATAACACAGGCAGTGAAAGCCATATCAAACCAGTCCCATTAGAAGTTAAGAGCCTGTATTAAGCCTACATTGTGCATTGGTCCTCACCCTTTAGGATTTTTTTTATTCATTCACGGGATATGGGCATCGCTGGCAGAGCCAGCATTTATTGCCAATCCCTAATTGCCCTTGAGAAGGTGGTGGTGAGCTGCCTTCTTGACAACTGAGTGTCTTGCTAGGTGATTTCAGAGGGCAGTTAAGAGTCATGCTGTGGGTCTGGCGTCACATATAGGCCAGACCGGGTAGGGACGGCAGATTTCCCTCCCTAAAGGACATTAGTGAACCAGATGGGATTTTACAACAATCCGGTAGTTTCATGGTCACCATTACGGATGCTAGCTTTTTTTTTCATTTCAGATTTATTTAATTAACTGAATTTAAATTCCCCAGCTGCCATGAATCATAGAATCATAGAATGGTTACAGCACAGAAGGAGGCCATTTGGCCTGTTGAGCCCGTGGCATCTCTCTGCAAGAGCACTTCAACCAGTCCCACTCCCCCGCCCTTTCCCAGTAGCCCTGCAAATTTATTTCCTTCATATACTTATCCAGCTCCCTTTTGAAAGCCGTGATTGAATCTGCCTCCACCATCCTTTCAGGCAGTGCATTCCAGACCTTAACCACTCGCTGCATAAAAAAGTTTTTTCTTACGTCGCCTTTGGTTCTTTTGCCAATCACCTTAAATCTGTGTCCTCTGGTTCTCGACCCTTCTGCCATTGGGAACAGTCTCCCTCTACCTACTCTGTCCAGACCCCTCATGATTTTGAATACCACTATCAAATCTGCTCTCAATCTTCTCTGCTCCAAGGAGAACAACCCCAGCTTCTCCAGTCTATCAACGTAACTGAAGTCCCTCATTCCTGGTATCATTCTTGTAAATTTTTTCTGCACCCTCTCTAAGGCCTTCACATCCTTCCTAAAGTGTGGTGCCCAGAATTGGACACAGTACTCCAACTGGGGTCGAACCAGTGTTTTATACAGGTTCATCATAATTTCCATACTTTTATACTCTATACCTCTATTCATGAAGCCCAGGATCCCGTAAGCCTTTTTAACTGCTTTCTCAACCTGCCCTGCCACCTTCAACGATTTATGCACACATACCCCCAATCTCTCTGTTCGTGCACCCCCTTCAGGATTGTACCATTTAGTTTATATGTCCTCTCCTTATTCTTTCTACCAAAATATATCACTTCACACTTTTCTGCGTTAAATTTCATCTGCCATGTGTCTGCCCATTCCACCAGCCTGTCCATGTCTTCTTGAAGTCTATCACTCTCCTCCTCACTGTTCACTATACTTCCAAGTTTTGTGTCATCTGCAAATTTTGAAATTGTGCCCTGTACCCACATCCAAGTCATTAATATGTATCAAGAAAAGCAGTGGTCCTAGTACCGACCCCTGGGGAACCCCACTGTATACCTTCTTCCAGTCCGAAAAACAACCGTTCACCACTACTCTCTGTTTCCTATCACTTAGCCAATTCCTTGCTGCCACTGTCCGTTTTATTCCATGGGCTTCAACTTTGAAAACGTGGTGGGATTTGAATAACACATCTCACTGGATCATTAGCCCAGACCGCTAGATTACTAGTCCAGTAACATAACCACTATGCTACCGTTCCCTCAAAGGATGTGAATGTAATAATTGTCATTGCAGTTTTTTTTGTCTAAAGTTTCTTTATTTGTGTAATTCACCTTGGGTAAATTAGCTTCGGTCAACCCGGCCTCAACAGTTCAGCTGCCGGCTTAGTTGGAGCGCCTGCTGTCAGACACAGGCGGGGAAAGGCTCGGGTTACCAACGCTCCAGGATTGGCCTGGAGTCTCCAGGAATTGAAGATTAATCTCCAGGACGGCTAATGGTTTCCACTCCCAGTCACAGACCAGCAAACCCAGCTAAGAATTGCATCTGGTCGGATGGCGGGTGAGGACAGTCTCACTGTGCTGCCACCCATGGTTGAACAACCTGCAAGATACACCAGTCTAAGCTCACAGGTGATGAATGGCCACCTGGGCAAGATGCCAGAGGGTGGCCAATGGCCTGGGAGACACTTCTGTAGGCCAGGAGTGCTGAAGCCAATCGTTGCTCTCCATGCCGCTACCTCCCAACTCACCCAGCACAAACCAACGATCGACCCTCTGGCCACACTGGGCTAAATGGCTGAGTGACGCCTCACATGGTCCATTTACCCACCGAGGGTACGGTGGCCTAATGGTTATGTTACTGGGACAAGCAAACCAGAGAGAATGAATTCAAATTCCACCGTGGAAAGTTGTGAAACGGAGCTCAGTAAATCCAGTAATCTCTCGACTAACTAACCTTGAAAGCTGCTGAATTGTTGTTAAAAACCCAACTATTGTCAGGGAAGGAGAACCTGCCGTCCCCTTACCCGGTCTGGGCCTACACGGAACTCCAGTCCCACACATAATGTGGTTGACTCTTATGCCCCTCGGGAAGATCCCAGCCTGACAACTATTAACAAAGAAAGGGGCCAGGGTTCTCAGAGTACTCAGTCAGCTGAGTATCAGCACTCGAGGTCGCACCCTGTACTATGAAACTCTCCTCTGTATTTTCCAGTCACTTTGCCCCGTCGCAGGCAGTCTTTAGGGCTGATAGCGGCTGCTATCTCTCACCGCCCTGCTGAATCTGCACTACCTGCCCGGTCTAATTGGGTCTAACATTGCACAAGATGGAGAGCCAGTTCCAAATATAGAGGCCACACTTGCTGTAAATGCTCAGTGCTGCCTGAGTGAACCCGTGCACCTGTGCTGTGTTCTGTAATTAGTGGGGAGGGACAAGGGGATAGGCTGTCCTTCACTTAGCACCGTGACCTTTATCATCTGTTCAAACTATCTCCGTTTATATTTTTATCCATTTTTTTTCCATTCTGTTTTTGTCGTGGCGGCTATTTAAAAAGCACTTGCCTACCATTGTACGCCTGTTAGAGTGTAATTGAGCATTTCTCTGTAGGACAGAATTATGAGGGGATTTGATAGGGTAGATGAGGAGAAACTGTTTCCACTGGCAGGAGGTTGGGTAACCAGAGGACACAGATTTAAGGTAATTGGCAAAAAAGCCAGGGGAGAGATGAGGAAAATTATTTTTACGCAGCGAGTTGTTCTGACCTGGAATGCACTGCCTGAAAGGACGCAGATTCAATACTAACTTTCAAAGGGGAATTGGATAAATACTTGAAAGGAAAAATGTTCAGGTCTGTGGGGAAAGAGCAGGGGAGTGGGACTAATTGGAGAGCTCTTTCACAGAGCCGAGTGGCCTTCGTCTGTGCTGCAGCATTCAATGATTCTCTGATTCTACGACAGAGGGAATGAAGGAAATCTGGGATTGGATGCAAGGCTGTAACCTGCTTTCTTTCCTCTTCTCCCAAAGGCACCATCGCACACTGGTGGTAGGGGCTCATGTCAGTGACCCTGCAGCACCCCACCCACGCAGTCGCTTAAACATGTGAGCCCAGACACTGAGATGCTATCATAGAGCAGCCGGATCCTGCCCGTAACCCTATATCCACACCTGTCAGTGGATAGCGATTCGCAAGGCCAACATTCGTTGATTGTCCCCCTCCCCCTAGTCCCTAATGTCCCTACCAGATCACCTGACTCAATACAGACTGCGGACAAAACTTGGAGTGATTACAGGGTTGGAATCTAATCGAGGGGTTCAGGTGGTTTATATATAGAATAATGGATACCCGGGAGTGATTACAGACTGGAATCTAATCGAGGGGTTCAGATGGTTTATATATAGAATAATGGATACCTGGGAGTGATTACAGACTGGAATCTAATCGAGGGGTTCAGGTGGTTTATATATAGAATAATGGATACCTGGGAGTGATTACAGACTGGAATCTAATCGAGGGGTTCAGATGGTTTATATATAGAATAATGAATACCTGGGAGTGATTATAGACTGGAATCTAATCGAGGGGTTCAGATGGTTTATATATAGAATAATGGATACCTGGGAGTGATTACAGACTGGAATCTAAATGAGAAGTGCAAAAGACAAGGCTGAAGCGTTCGCAAACATCTTCAGCCAGAAGTGCCGAGTAGATGATCCATCTCAGCCTAATCCTGAGGTCTCCACCATCACAGAAGCCAGTCTTCAGCCAATTTGATTCACTCCACGTGATGTCAAGAAATGGATGAGCGCACTGGATACAACAAAGGCTATGGGCTCCGACAACATCCCGGCTATCAGTGCTGAAGACTTGTGCTCCAGAACTAGCTACACCTCTAGCCAAGCTGTTCCAGTACAGCTACAACACTGGCATCTACCCGACAAAGTGGAAAATTGCCCAGGTATGTCCTGTCCACAAAAAGCAGGACAAATCCAACCCGTCAATTACCATCCTATCAGCATACTCTCAATTATCAGAAAAGTGATGGAAGAAGTCTTCAACAGTGCTATTAAGTCATCAATAACCTGCTCACCCAATGCTGAATTTGGGTTCCACCAGGACCACTCGGCTCCCGACCTCATTACAGCCTTGGTCCAAATATGGACAAAAGAACTGAATTCCAGAGGTGAGGTGAGAGTGACTGCCCTTAACATCAAAGCAGCATTTGACCGACTGTGGCATCAAGGAGCTCTAGTACAACTGAAGTCAAAGGAGATCAGAGGAACACTCTCCAGTGGCTGGAGTCACACCTAGCACAAAGGAAGATGGTTATGGTTGTTAGAGACCATTCATCTTACCCCCAGTAATCCAGAGGCCTGGACTAATGAGCCAGAGATGTGAGTTTAAATCCCACCATGGCAGCTGGGGAATTTAAATTCAATTAATTAAATAAATCTTCAGTAAAAAGCTAGTATCAGTAATGGTGACCATGAAACTATCGGATTGTCATAAAAACCCATCTGGTTCACTAATGTCTTTTAGGGAAGAAAATCTGCCGTCCTTACCTGGTCTGGCCTATATGTGACTCCAGACCCACAGCAATGTGGTTGACTCTGAACTGCCCTCTGAAATGGTCTAGCAAGACACTCGGTTGTATTCAAGAAGGCGGCTCACCACCACCTTCTCGATGGCAATTAGGGATGGGCAATAAATGCTGGCCTTACCGGCGACGTTCACATCCTGTGAATGAATTTTTAAAAATCTTAGCGGGCAAACAGGGCCTCTGGAGTGGGTCTTGAACCCACAACCTTCTGACTCAGAGGCGAGAGTGGCATTAGAGAGATGGGCTTTGGTGGGAGAGTTACAGTACTAGAGTAATGTGCTTTACAAAAGTTACAGCACTAGAGGGACAAGCTTCAATGAGAGAGATTGGGCCAGTGAATGGAGTTGAGGCAGAAGATCAGCCATGATCTTATTGAATGGCGGAGCAGGCTCGAAGGGCCGAATGGCCTACTCCTGCTCCTATTTCTTATGTTCTTATGCTCTAGAGGGATGAGCTTCAGTGAGAGAGATTGGGCACTAGAGGGTAGTGTAGGCAGACTCAATCGTGGCTTTCAAAAGGGAATTGGATAAATACCTGATGGAAAAAAATTTGCAGGGCTACGGGGAAAGGGTGGGGGAGTGGGACTAGCTGAAGTGCTCTTGCAGAGAGCCGGCACGGACTCAACGGGCCGAATGGCCCCCTACTGTGCTGTAACCGTTCTTTGATTCTATACTCCAATGCTGCATAGTGCAAAATATAAAATGATATTAATATTGTCACTGCCCTTTTAAATGAAGTGTCTCATACAATTAAACCCAAATTGTAATTTAAAAATGATCAACCATTGATTAAAGCAACCAAATCGTATCAGGTATTTTTTCATGGTGGTGGATAATGTGACTCACAGTTGAATGTCAGCAGAAATCAAATATAAGATGCCTGTGGGAGGTATTAAACTATACTGGTTAGCACATTTCTGACACACCTCAATAAAGACACAATGCTGATCTTGCTTCCCCAGATGAATTTCACTCCATGATTGTCTAACTTGATGTTACTGTAGACCTGACTTACCCTATTTTAAGTTCTGTTTAATAGTATAGAGATGATGCAGAGAAGGACTAATGACTATATACGTGCTGGGCTATTGCCAGGGGTGGCATACCACCCTCACGGGTAAATCTCCAGTAAGATTATCCTACACAGGACTTTGAAAGAAAATATTTGTCTTGAGGATGTGGGCAACGCTGGCATGGTCATATTTGTTGCCCATCTCAAGACTCCAACAGAGCAATTGATTTTTCCCACAAGGAAGGAGGCAAAATCATTTGATGAGTTCCCGGGAATCAAATGTGACTTTCAAGTAGTTGTGGCAGAGCATGTGAGGGCAGGCTGCTTGACTAACCTTGCCTCCAGGGAATGGAGTGATAGACTGGAGAGAATTAAAGAGCGAGGAGGGATACAGTTAAATAAACTACTTGCTTTTTCTCCAGTACCTTGTACAACTGACTATTATTTATCAATGAGTCTTGTCAGCTGTGACTCAGTGGGTAGCACGCTCACCTCTTCGTCAGAAGGTTGTGGGTTCAAATCCTACTTGATGGGACTTGAGCTCATGATCTAGGCTGACACTCCAGTGCAGTGCTGAGGGAGTGCTGCACTGTCGGAGGTGCTGTCTTTCAGATGAGATGTTAAACCAAGGCCCCGTCTGCTCTCTCAGCTGGACATAAAAGATACCGTGGCACTATTTCAAAGAAGAGCAGGGGAGTTCCATCTGGTGTCCTGGCCAACATTTATCCCTCAACCAACATCACTAAAACACATTAACAAGTTGCTGTTTGTGGGAGCTTGCTGTGCGCAAATTGGCTGCCACGTTTCCTACATTACAACAGTGACTACACATCAAAAATACTTTATTGGCTGGAAAGCGCTTTGGGACATCCTGAGGTCGTGAAAGGCTCTCTATATCTTTAGTTCTTTCTTTGACTATGAGGCAGGATGAGCTGCTTGAGCCATTTGGATAAATTACAGGACTCGTAATCCAGTGAATGTGAGTTCAAATCCCACATGGGCAGCTTGAAAAATTGAATTCAGTTTAAAAAGGGAATCTGGTAATAAAAAGCTGGTATCAGTAAAAGTGACCATGAAGCTGTCAGATTGTTGTAAAAACCCAACGGGTTCACTAATGTCTCTTTAGCGTCCTTACCCGGTCTGGCCTATATGTGACTCCAGTCCCACACCAACATGGTTTGACTCTTAACTACCCTCTGAATTGGCCTAACAAGCCACTCAGTTGTCCCAAAAAACCTCTCGGGTCGTCTAGGGATGGGCAATAAATGCCAGCCTTGCCAGTGACGTCCACATCCCGAGAATGAATAAAAAATAATGAAAAAAGTTTGTAACGAGGGAATGTGGCTCCCCCGATGGCCCATTGGGTAAATGCACCCCCGGTAAGGTACTGAGCTGCACAAATTAAGAAGGACTCCCAGGTCTGTCACTGGCGTGTGCCTTGTCGTTAGCTATGGCATCGTTAGGGTGGCTGCAGTTGCCCTCGGCATCCTTGGGCTAATGCTGCCATGCCCCTTTAAACACTATTCTATCAGCCGGGACGGTGGGCTTCTTTAAATTGGCCCCAGCTTCCTTGGCCTAATGATGCCTTGCCCCTTTAAACACCATTCCATCCGCCAGGATGGTGGGCGGCTTTACAATTGGCCTCAGTGTCATCTGGTGGCCCCTGCTGAAGAGGGCACAGGTACCCAGGTTGGATGAGGACAAGAGTTGGCCCAGCTGTGATGCTCCTTGTGGTCGATTAGCCAGCTGTCCCATAAGCTCACACATGAAAGATGGGCACGGCACCACTATCCATAGGACGGAACTCCAGCTCGAGCCAGTGCCTTAAGGGTAAGTAGGGAGAAAAGGGGAAACATGTTAGAAAGAGGACGAGGATATATGCTATAAGCTGTGAATCAATCTGGCCCCAATTTTCCGTCTGTCCCGAATGCCTCAGTGGCAAAATGTGCAAATGAGGATGAGTGCAGCTTGAGACCGTACAGCCCACCTTTAGATCACTTCATGAAAACTCCCAGTCCAAATTGGCTCCTTATAAATGCATTCACAAAGATCGCACATTTTAAAACTGCAATGAGTCTTAAATTACACCAGTCTGCCTGATTGGTATTACCACACTAACTGGGCCATGGATCAATGGAACCTTAGCCAGCTCGCTACTAAGGGAAATGCTTGGGAAAGGTTTTACGATCTGTGACAGAAGGGAACTGGGTGGTGCTGTAGGTTTGCACACTGCCCTTTCAACTGTGGGGCCTGCCGAGACTGAGAGGATGAAAATCTCACAAAGACTGCTTTGTGAGATTAATTTGTGGTTGGCCTCCACTCAATTCTCAGGCTTGGCTAATGATGATCAGATGCCCACCCCTTCTCCCTCCACACCCCCCCCCCCCACCCCGCAGTCAAAGAGCGTGCCAACTCACTGCCGGCTTTCACACGACCACTTGGGTGAGGTACTTGGGGGCCTGTCGGTGCCCGCCGACCTTTAACCTTCTTGAACCCCCCCCCCCCCCCCACCATCACACATAAGGATCGGGAGGGGAAGGGGGGGAATTTGACTCACGCTGGGTCGCAACCAGATTGAGAATCCACCAACTTTAACATCCCTACTACACCAGGAGAGAGGAGACATCTGACGCCCTCCCCCAAACTTCCATCCACATTTAGCAGTACCTTTTCCCTCCTTGTTGCCAAGTGGGTGAAGAAAAATGTTGCTGATGTTTAACTTGGCCTCCGTAAGGCCCGATCGTTCAGTATGAACTGTGCTCCCCAGCACCAACTTCCTGTAAACATTCCGTACCTGTCAAAATAGGATCTCAGAATGCTTGAGCTGCGAGGCCGGAGCGTAATGCCACACGTCGGTGCGTTGCCCCTTCTCGTGGGCTCGTTGTCTTGAGTTACCGATTTATTTTTAAATTTAGAGGCCGGGAATTTCCTCGGCGACTTCTCCCTTCCGCCCCGTCATAACCCCAGCGGAAACCCGTCGACGCGTGTAGGCGGGGTTTGCGGCGAAGTTATGGCAGCAGAGCGGGCTGGGGAGGCCCTCCGGAAAATCCCCGGTGATGTTCTCTCGGAACAGGCTTTGTTTCCTGAGGCAGCCGGAAACAGTGCCGAGCTGAAACCTCAGCGCAAATTCCTGCATGTTAAAGGGGAAAAGGGAGAGTCGCATTTACATCCTGCCCTCACAAAAAACATCCCCGAGCGCTTCGTATCTACTGAATTTCTTGGAAGTGCAGTGACTGTTGTTATGTAGGCCAACGCAACAGCTATTTGCACACAGCAAGATCCCACAAACAGTAATGAGATAAACGACCTGTTGTGCTGGGGGTGGAGGGGGTGCGTTGCTGGTGAGGTAGCAATGTTGGTGCTCTTCTTCAAATAGTGCCGTGGGATCTTCACTGTCCCCCTGAACCATTAGCACAAGCAGACAAAATGAACACCTCAGCGGAAGGATGCTACCTCCAGCAATACAACGCTTATTCAGCACTGCGCTGGAGTGTCAGCCCAGATTGTGTGCTTGTGTGTTGGAACATAGGAATTGCTAGATGAAGAAAGACCAAGGTCCATCCAGTTCGCCTTCTACCATCCTGGTAGTCACACAATACAACGCTCATGGAGTTGTTGACTAATCATGGCAATCAATCTCCATCAATTAGTCTACAACAGAGCCAGACGTGAGGCGAGGAAACCCCCCAGTGGTGGAGAGCTTTGAGAACCAGAGGTCCAAAGTCACCTGTTCCTCCCGCGCACGCTACACTCGCCACACGTCATGTCTCAAATTATTCATGTACTGTATCCCAAAATGGAGTGCGCCTTTGACCCATAACCATCTGACGCAGAGGCAAACGTGCTACCAGCAGAGGCAGGCTGATGTTTGGGTCATGTTGGCACTCAGAGTAAGGTCACTATATTCCTTATCGACAATTTGTTGATGTAAGTAGGCCGGGGACTTTTGTGTTCTTGTGCTACCGACATATAAAATTTAGTTGGGTGAGTAGAATAACTATTGAGAGGGCCCTTGAACTAGACTGTGGAAAGAGAGAAAAGATAGGGCTGGTTATGATGAGAAAATGACATATAATGGGTGTTATGTCCAAATAAGCACTCGAATTGGTATGGTAATAGCTAGCTGCTTTTATTTTTAGACCTTCTGGAATATTCCATTAAAGAATAACAAGTACGACAAGAGAAGACATTGGAATGTAAGTGTTATAATGTGCTTACTCCCATCAGTGTTCAATTAACAATAACACGCATATTAGTGTCATATCAGTGGCATATTGTTCAGTCTGAGGCCGTTCAGAGGAATCATAAGCCTGATCAGTCATAACTATGAGGAATGTCTGGAGAATCTTGGCTTCTTTAGTCTTAAAAAGAGGTGACTGAGCGGTCAACTTATGGAGGTGCACAGGGCAGTAAAGGCTTTCAAACTAAACCATGACAGCAGGACATGCAGGTGCAGATTCAAACTGGGAAAAGGAAAACTTCGGACTGATATCAGGAAGTTTTACTTCACACCAAGGGTAATCTACACATGGAATAGATTTCTGGAAAGGTTCATGGAGGTAAAAGATCTGGAATCATTTAAAGAACATCTGGATGCTCTGTTGGGGGGTCTGTGGGGTCTCTCTGAATGGATGGATGAGCTAAGATGGGCTGAATGGCCTTTCTCCTCTGTATCTATCTTGTGATCTTATGAGCATAGTAACAGGAGTAGACCAATCAACCCCTCGAGCTTTTACAAAAAGAATTTTATATCAGGTTGGAATTAAAGTTTAAAATCAGCACTTCAGACACTGTGATCAGCTTGGGCCTGATGGCTGGGGACGGGAAAGAAAATCACCCAGAAGTTCCTACTCAGCTACTGCTACTGGGAAGTGTGGGCTGAGGGCAGGTTTGGGCTTGGCATGGTCAAATAGCCTGCCCACGTTTGCTGTCTAACCAGCCCTACCACCGAGCCCGTGCCCTGCCATCCTCTGATTGTGGCCTCCTGCACATCCTCCCTCTCTCTCTCTCTGCCCCGCCATCTTTGTCCGATCCTGCAACCATCTCGCCCGACTCTCTGGCACTCTCTTTGGTCACCTGCCCTAATTTCTCCTTATGTGGCTCGGTGTCAAATTTTTTGTCTTATAACACTCCTGTGACGCGCCTTGGGACGTTTTACTACGTTAAAGGTGCTATATAAATACAAGGTGTTGGTGTTGTGAAGCACCGTGAGATATTTTGTATGTTAGAAGCACAATATAGATACAAGTTGTTGTCTGGGATTCGGTGGTTAGAATGTCTACTTTAGTGAGCTACCACTGTTCATGGAACTGTGCCCATGCATAAACCTGAGCTCAGTAATCTCTTTTCATCCAAAGGGTAGACCTATGGAACAAATTAGCAGTCAAGGTCCCCAAAATAGACAATGGAAATAGGTCCATGGGCAAATTGGATCTGCTCCTGGAGATGATCTAAATAGATATAAATGGGTATGATCTGATAGCCATTACAGAGACATAGATACATAGATACATAGAAGATAGGAGCAGGAGTAGGCCATCCGGCCCTTCGAGCCTGCTCCGCCATTTAATGAGATCATGGCTGATCCTCCAATTCAGTATCCCGTCCCCGCCTTCTCTCCGTAACCCTTAACCCCTTTTGCCTGTAGAAATATATCTAATTCCCTCTTAAATATATTTAATGAGCTGGCGTACACTGCCCTCTGTGGCAATGAGTTCCACAGGTTCACCACCCTCTGAGTGAAGAAATTCCCCCTCATTTCTGTCCTAAATGGTTTAGCCCTTATCCTTAAATTATGTCCTCTAGTTCTGTTCTCACCCGCCAAGGGAAACATTCCTTCTGCATCTAGTCTGTCTAGACCTGTCAGAATTTTATACACTTCTATGAGGTCCCCTCTCAATCTTCTAAACTCCAGTGTGTACATCCCTAAACTACATAGTCTCTCCTCATAGGTCAATCCCGCCATTCCTGGTATCAGCCTGGTGAATCGCCGCTGCACCCCCTCCATGGCAAGAACATCTTTCCTCAGATGAGGCGACCAAAACTGTACACAGTACTCGAGGTGTGGTCTCACCAGTGCCCTGTACAGCTGCAGCAAGGTATCCCTGTTCCTGTATTCCAACCCTTTTGCTATGAAGGCCAGCATACCGTTTGCCTTCTTGACCGCCTGTTGCACCTGCATGGTTGCAAGGTGACCAAGGCTGGGAACTGAATATTCAGGGGTATTTGATATTTTGGAAGGATAGACAGAAAGGAAAAGGAGGTGGGGTAGCTCTATTAATAAAGGATGAGATCAGTGTAGTAGTGAGAAATGATATTGGCTCAGAAGAGCAAGATGTAGAATCAGTTTGGGTGGAGATAAGAAATAATAAGCGAAAGAAGTCACTGGTGGGCGTAGTCTATAGGCCCCCTAACAGTAGCTACACTGTTGGACAGAGTATAAATCAAGAAATAATGGAGGCTTGTAAGAAAGGTACAGCAATAATCATGAGCGATTTTAATCTTCATATTGATTGGACAAATCAAATTGGCCAAGGTAGCCTCGAGGAAGAGTTCATAGAGTGTATCCAGGATGGTTTCCTAGAACAATATGTTGTGGAACCAACCAGGGAGCAGGCTATCTTAGATCTGGTACTGTGTAATGAGACAGGATTAATAAATGATCCCATAGTAAAGGATCCTCTAGGAAATAGTGATCATAGCATGGTTGAATTTCAAATTCAATTGGAGGGTGAGAAATTTGGGTCTCAAATAATCTTAAATAAAGGCAATTACAAAGGTATGAAGGCAGAGTTGGCTAAAGTGGACCAGGAAAATAGATTAAAGGGTGAGACGGTTGATAAGCAATGGCAGACATTTAAGGAGATATTTCATAACTCTCAACAAAAATATATTCCAGTGAGAAGGAAAGACTTTAAGAGAAGGGAGAACCATCCGTGGCTAACTAAGGAAGTAAAGGATGGTATCAAATTGAAAACAAAGGCATACAATATTGCCAAGATTAGTGGAAGGCCAGAGGATTGGGAAATATTTAAAAACCAGCAAAGGATGACTAAAAAAATAATAAAGAGAGAGAAGATGGATTATGAGAGTAATCTAGCAAGAAATATATAAACAGATAGTAAGAGCTTCTACAGGTATATAAAAAGGAAGAGAGTAGCTAAAGTAAACGTTGGTCCCTTAGAGGATGAGACTGGGGAATTAATAATGGGGAACAGGGAAATGGCAGAGACTTTGAACAAATATTTTGTATCAGTCTTCACGGTATAAGACATTAAAACCATCCAATAATAGATAATCAAGGAGCTATAGGGAGGGGGGAACTTAAAACAATCACTATCACTAAAGAAAAAGTACTCGGTAAAATAATGGGACTAAAGGTGGACAAGTCCCCTGGACCTGATGGCCTGCATCCTAGGGTCTTAAAAGAAGTGGATGCAGAGATAGTGGATGCATTGGTTGCAATCTACCAAAATCCCCTGGATTCTGGAGAGGTCCCAGCGGATTAGAAAACCGCAAATGTAATGCCTCTATTTAAGACAGAAAGCAGGAAACTATAGACCAGTTAGCCTAACATCTGTTATTGGGAAAATGCTGGAGTCCATTATTAAGGAAGGAGTAGCAGGACATTAGAAAAATCATAATTCAGTCAAGGCAGAGTCAGCATGGTTTTATGAAAGGGAAATCATGTTTGACTAATTTACTGGAGTTCTTTGAGGATGTAACGAGCAGGGTGGATAAAGTGGAACCAGTGGATGTAGTGTATTTGGATATCCAGAAGCATAGAAGATAGGAGCAGGAGTAGGCCATTCGGCCCCTCGAGCCTGCTCCGCCCATTTAATGAGATTCATGGCTGATCAGCAAATTCAGTACCCGGTACCCTGCTTTCTCCCTATATCCTTGATCCTTTAGCCTTAAGAATATATAGAAAGCAAATATCTGAATAACAGGATGCTCTGTACATTAGCAGTGGGTAACTCTTATCTGAATAAACAGGAGCTCCGTACATTTACAGTGAGTAACTCTTACCCTGAATAAACAGGAGCTCTGTACAGTTTACAGTGAGTAACTCTTACCCTGGATAAACAGGAGCTCGTTACATGTACAGTGAGGTAACTCTTGACCCTGAATAAATCAGGAGCTCTGTACAGTTACAGTGAGTAACGTCTTACCCTGAATAAACAGGAGCTCTGTACAGTTACACAGTGAGTAACTCTTACCCTGATTAAACAGGAGCTCTGTACAGTTACAGTGAGTAACTCTTACCCTGAATAAACAGGAGCTCTGTACGGTTACACAGTGAGTAACTCTTACCCTGATTAAACAGGATAAGGTGCCACATAATAGGTTACTGCACAAGATAAGAGCTCACGGGGTTGAGGGTAATATATTAGCAAGGATAGAGAATTGGCTAACCAACAGAAAACAGAGAGTCGGGATAAATGGGTAATTTTCTGGTTGGCAAATGGTAACTAGTGGGGTGCCACAGGGATCAGTGCTGGGGCCTCAACTATTTACAATCTACATTAATGACGTGGATGAAGGGACCGAGTGTAATGTAGCCAAATGTTCTGATGATACAAAGATAGCTGGGAAAGCAAGTTGTGAAGAGGACACAAAGAATCTACAGATATATTTCTTAAAACTAAAGGGATCAAGGGCTATGGAGAGAAGGCAGGGACAGGGTACTGAATTTGGATGATCAGCCATGATCTCATTGAATGGCGGAGCAGGCTCGAGGGGCTGAATGGCCTACTCCTGCTCCTATCTTCTATGCTTCTATGTTTCTATGTTTACAATGGGATATAGACAGGCTAAGTGAGTGGGCAAACATTTGGCAGATGGAGTATAATGTGGGAAAGTGTGAGGTTATCCACTTTGGTAAGAAAAATAAAAAAGTAAATTATTATTTAAATAGAGAGAGATTACAAAATGCTGCAGTACAGAGGGACCTGGGGGTCCTTGTGCATGAAACACAAAAAGTTAGCATGCTGGTACAGCAAGTAATCAGGAAGGCAAATGGAATGTTGGCCTTTATTGCAAGGGGGCTGGAGTATAAAAGCAGGGAAGTCCTGCTACAACTGTACGGGGCGTTGGTGAGACCACACCTGGAGTACTGCGTACAGTTTTGGTCCCCTTATTTAAGGAAGGATATACTTGCATTGGAGGCAGTTCAGAGAAGGTTCACGAGGCTGATTCCTGAGATGAAAGGTTTGACTTATGAAGAAAGGTTGAGCAGATTGGGCCTATACTCATTGGAGTTTAGAAGAATGAGAGGTGATCTTATTGAAACATATAAGATACTGAGGGGGCTCGACAAGGCAGATGCTGAGAAATGTTTCCCCTCATGGGGGAATCTAGAACTAGGGGGCATAGTTTCAGAATAAGGGGTAGCCCATTTAAAACTGAGATGAGGAGGAATTTCTTCTCTCAGAGGGTTGTAAATCTGTGGAATTCTCTACCCCAGAGAGCTGTGGAGGCTGGGTCATTGAATATATTTAAGGTGGAGATAGACAGATTTTTGAACAATAAGGGAGTGATGGGTTATGGGGAGCGGGCAGGGAAATGGAGCCCAAGATAAGATCAGCCATGATCTCATTAAATGGCGGAGCAGGCTCGAGGGGCCAAATGGCCTACTCCTGCTCTTAATTCTTATGTTCTTATGTTCTTAAAACAATAGAAAAATCTCTCACCCCTCCATTATTATTGAGTGAGTTTAGTGTGTCAGCGATCAGCTGACTCACTCAATTGAGTTCTGTGTCATGCAAGTCAAATATATCAATTGTGAAAGTGAAACTAATTAATCCTGACATTGGGAAACCACGACCTTAAACTAGCAGGAGGAACACAAGTGCTGTCATCTACAAGGGTCTGATACTCAGTTCTTCATTTTCTTTTCCGAGTGAGGCCTGAAAGGACCGTCTAATAGGCTGCCCCGGCCGATCTGTTGGATGACATAAGGTGGGAGGTTGGGCCGAATGGCCTGTTTCTATCATTAACTTGCTTGTTGGAGGAAATGGAAAAATAGGAAAATTAGACATGCAGTGTGCGGAGATAGGGCTCAGGCCTCGCTATTCTGCCATTTTGTTGCAGAGTGAGAAAAGACAGAGATACACATGCATATAGATAATGGCAGAGATAGAGCTTTAGCTTTACTGGGGAGAGAAAGAGGAAATGTTATAGAGGGAAGACTTGGGGGGGAAGAATGTCCTCTAGGATTCTCCCTCTCCTCCGCTGTAACCCAGTTCACAGGTGCAAATGGAGTTTCCGTGGAAATTACTGAGGCAGAGAGGGAGAATCGCCTCGGTCTCAGCACAACTTAGATTTATATCGTGCCTTCGAAAGGTCCCAAGGCATCTTACAGTTGGAGTGGTGGACACCAAGCAGGATGTAGAGAAGTAGAGAAGTGATCGAAAGGGCTATCAAAGCGGTAGATCTCAAGGAGGCTTGAGAAGGTGAGGATAGAGGTAGCGAGGTAGAGAGGGTTAGGAAGAGAGTTCGACAGTCTTACTACAGGCTTGCTGCATGCTCAACCGGTAGAGGGCTTTCCAGGGATAGGAAGTCCTGGGTCAGTTCACAGGCAGGTCCAAAGTTCTAACACCAATTAAAGTAAATGAAGCTGCTCCAGGTCCAGGTTATCTCCAGCCCATCGCTGGCATCAGTAACATAACCTCTACTGTAGCACATTACCGAACTCATAATCCTGAGGCCTGCACTAATTACATAGAATTACATAGGTCCGTATTTTCCGATCGGAGGCTTCCTGCGTGTGGAGGCCTCCTATCGGGAAAAAATCTACGCCCTTACCTGAGGGGCTCCAGAGGTCCGGCCATTTCCGATCCTGGGCCTCTGCTCTACGAAATGCGCAGGGCCCATGTATCCCAGGGGCGCAGGCGGTTCACCAGCATCCCTGGGATCATGTGGGCCAGGCGAGCCAATGGGAGAAGGCAATCCCCCTTCATACTTTTGACAGATAGACCTGTCAAAAGTATGAATGGGGATCACTGAAAAAAGACATCAAAACAATAAATAAATTTTTTTTTAAATCACGTTTTTAAAACGAGTTAAAATTACATTAAATTAATTAAATATTTTAAACAAAAATTTAATTTTTTGAAAAAATAATTAAAGTTTTTTACGGGGCTAAAAATAAATTACCTTTTTTAAAAGTATTTTAAAATTATAAATGAGTGAAAAAAATTATTTTTTTTACTTTTTTTTAAACTCTTATGCTGGTAAAAGAAGGGCTTACGTCTGCTTTTACCAGGCGTAAGATTTTTAAGTGATTTCAGCGGGCGGAGGTTCTGCAGAAAGCGGAACTCTCCACCCGCAGAGGCCCTTCTCCAGGGCAGGCGTGCGATCTGTCAAGAGGATTCTTGACAGATCGGAAGTGCCGGTTTTCAGCACATGCGCTTGGCCTGAAACCGGCATTTCCGTTGTCCCTACGGGTATGTACACACCTCGTACACACCCGTAGGCATCGGAAAATACGGGCCATTGTATTTATAGCACAAAAACAGGCCATTCAACCCAACTGGTCCATGCCGGCACTTATACTCCACACAAGCCTCCTCCCACCTTAGTTCGTCTAAGCCTTTCACCATATTCTTCTATTCCTTTCTTCCTCTTGTGCTTATCTAGCTTCCCCGTTAATGTATCTATACTATTCGCCTCAACTACTCCTTGTGGTAGTGAGATCCACATTCTAACCACTCTCTGGGTAAAGAAGTTTCTCCTGAATTCTCTATTGGATTTATTAGTGACTATCTTATATTTATGGCCCCTGGTTTCGGTCTGCCCCGCAAGTGGAAACATCTTCTCTGCGTCTATCCTATAGAAACCCTTCCAAATCAGTAGAACATGAGTTCAAATCCCGCCATGGCAGTCAGAGAATTTGAATTCAGCTTAAATAAAAAAAGCTGGCAATAAAAAGCTGGTATCAGTTGAAGTGACCATGAAGCTGTCGGATTGTTGTAAAAATCTAACTAGTTCACTAATGTCCTGTAGGCAAGGAAACCTGCCGTCCTTACCTAGTCTGGCCTATATGTGACTCCAGTCCCACACCAACGTGGTTGACTCTTAACTGCCCCCTGTAGTGGCCTAGCAAGCCACTCAGCTACATATGCAGTGGTTCAAGAACATAGGAACAGGAGTAGGCCATTTAGCCCCTCGAGCCTGTTCCGCCATTCAATGAGATCATGGCTGATCTGCGACCTAACTCCGTATACCCGCCTTTGCCCCATATCCCTTAATACCTTTGGTTAACAAAAATAAAAAGAAGGCGGCCCACCACCGCCATAGGGTAACTAGGGGTGGGCAATAAATGCAGATTTTGCCAGTGACACCCACATCCTGAAAATTAATAATTAACAACCACCAGAGTTGCTCTGAAAGGAAAAGCATTCAAAATGGCAAGTCTGTTAGCAGACCTAAATGAACATTATTTAGTTAAAGATAATCGAAGAATAAGCTTTCAGTTAGGGTTTCATTTGCCCTTAAGGACATTATGGTGCTGAAATACCGCAAGGGTTCTGCTGGCATCCTGCCATAACTCCAATGGGAGATCAATGGAACCCCGTGGACCTGCTTGCACCATTTCTGGGAGTTTCCTGTAAGAGGTGGAACTTGTTTTGGTCTCTTAAAAGACAAATGACTGCCGGGGACAAGGACTTCTCACTCCTGAGCCTCCGTCAAGATCCAGGATACTAGGTTCCGCAGGCCATACATGGGCCCCATCAGTGGCATCCAGGCCATGCCAGGCCAGGCCAGGCAAGCGGTCTGGACTCACCCGAAGAAGGTAAAATTAAAATACGATCTGGGCAAATTGGCCCCTTTAGGGGTTACTGGAGGGGTCAGGTGCATGAGGTAGGCGGAAGTCGGAGTTGTGCCCATTATGGCACTTTCACCCGCCTGCTCCATATGAATGAGGTATCCTCCCAGTGTCCCCACAAAACCTGGTAGGGTCAGTGCTGGTGGGTATCGGCATGTACTGCCTGGATTACTTACAATCTATTTAACAAGCACTTCCTCACAATGACTGTGATCCTTTAAGAACTAGGCCATTACCCTGTCAGCCAACAGTGCGGAACAAGAGGAACCATTCCCTTATCACTGAGGACCACACACAGCTGTTTCCTCACTTGACGTCCTTTATCTCTCTCAGTAATAATAGTCCTCACAATCAGCTCAGGAACACTTTACACTTGGCTCAGGGAATCACAAGTAACCGTTAACACTGCCACCATGCGTCCTAGACTATGGGAGAAAATGGGAAAGGATTTAGTCCATTGGAAATTTACACAATGGGAGTGAATCCCAAGGGAATTCGGTCATTGGAATTCTATACAATTGGAATGAGTGGGATGGATTTGGTCCACTGGAATTCTACAAACAATGGGAATGGAAAGGGTTGTAGAGATATTATTAGGCATCAGCATTTAAGAACATAAGAACATAAGAAATAGGAGCAGGAGTAGGCCAATTGGCCCCTCGAGCCTGCTCCGCCATTCAATAAGATCATGGCTGATCTGATCCTAACCGCCAATCTACTATCACAGAACCATCTCCTGAACCTAACAGAATTGGACACACGAAATAGGAGCAGGATCAGGCTACACGGCCCCTGGGCCGCTACGCTACCCACAGGGCCATGACCGATCCGAACCTAGACTCATGTCCAAATTCCTGCCCGCTCCCCGTAACCCTTAATTCCCTTTACTTCTAGGAAACTGTCTATTTCTGTTTTAAATTTATGTAATGATGTAGCTTCTACAGCTTTTTGGGGCAGCATATTCCATGGACCTACCACCCTCTGAGTGAAGTAGTTCCTTCTCATCTCAGTTTTGAAAGAGCAGCCCCTTGTTCTAAGACTATGCCCCCTAGTTCTAGTTTCACCCATCATCGGGAACATCCTCCCCGCATCCACCCGATCCAACCCCTTCACAATCTTATATGTTTCAATAAGATCGCCTCTCATTCTTCTGAACTCCAATGAGTAGAGTCCCAATCTACCCAACCTCTCCTCTTATGTCCATCCCCTCATCCCCGGGATTAACCGAGTGAACCTTCTTTGTACTGACTCGAGAGCAAGTATGTCTTTTCTTAAGTATGGACACCAAAACTGTATGCAGTATTCCAGGTGCGGTCTCACCAATACCTTGTACAACTGAAGCAATACCTCCCTATTTTTATATTCTATCCCCTTAGCAATGAAAGCCAACATTCCATTGGCCTTCTTAATCACTTGCTGCACCTGCATACTAACCTTTTGAGTTTCATGCACCAGGACCCCCAGATCCCTTTGTACTTCAGTACTTTCCAGTTTCTTGCCATTTAGATAATAACTTGCTCTACTATTTTTCCTGCCAAAGTGCATAACCTCACACTTTCCAGTATTGTATTCCATCTGCCAAATCTCTGCCCACTTACTTAGCCTGTCTATGTCCCCTTGCAGATTTTTTATGTCCTCCTCACTCACTACTTTCCCTCCCATCTTAGTATCATCTGCAAACTTTGATATGTTACACTCGGTTCCCTCCTCCAAATCGTTAATATAGATTGTAAAGAGTTGGGGACCCAGCACTGACCCCTGCGGAACACCACTAGTTACTGATTGCCAGTCTGAGAATGAACCATTTATCCCAACTCTCTGCCTTCTGTTAGATAGCCAATCCTCTATCCATGCCATAATATTACCCCCAATCCCGTGATTTTTTATCTTAAGCAATAATCTTTTGTGTGGCACCTTGTCAAATGCCTTTTGGAAGTCTAAATACACCACATCCACTGGTTTCCCTTTATCCACCCTGTGTGTTACTTCCTCAAAGAACTCCAGCAAATTTGTCAAACATGACTTCCCCTTCATAAAACCATGCTGACTTTGTCCTATTAAATTATGATTATCCAAATGTCCCGTTACTGTCTCCTTAATAATGGACTCCAAAATTTTACCTACCACAGATGTTAGGCTAACCGGTCTATAGTTTCCAGCCTTCTGTCTACTTCCCTTTTTAAATAAGGGTGTTACATTAGCATTTATGGCCAATCACTGCGGAGCAGTAATTAACAAAGCAAATAGAATGTTGAACTGCTGAGCTACAACAGTAGAGTAGAAGTTGGAGGTGGTCCTGCTTAAAGTGTACAGTTTTCTGATGAGACTACATCTTGAGTTTTGGAAGGGGATGTAAGATTTTCCTCCATGATACCAACTGAAATCAGGGGGGTGAGGCCTACTATCGCCTCACCAAGACCGCAGCTGCCGACTCTTTCCCTGTTCCCTACATGCAAATAGTGATGGGCCCCTTGGGAATTTTCCATCTTTCTGCCTGCGTCACCACTGCCATGGGGAAGGTGGTTGAGGGCTGCAGGAAGTGACGGTAACTGTCCTGAGGTGCCCCCATGGAGGCAGAGGGCCTTGTAGCAGCCTCACCTCCTTCCATTCTGTCCCCAGAGACTTACCTGTGGAAGTCCCCGATCTCCGCCAAGGCCTTCTGCCCCTTTAAGGTTTCTCGTTGGATCATCTGGTGCTGTATACTTAATGAGCCCCAATCCAGGAGACTGGGTCGGATACAGAGGTGCGGTCAGAAGTCCTACTCCACCAGAGCTCCGCTCTGAGTCCCGCGCTTGGTCTCCAAGTCACAAAGGGAAACATTCAAACCCTAGAGTTGGTGCAGAAAGAAATCACAAGGCAGATCCCTGGCATTAGAAGATTGAGTTAGGAGGAGAGGCTGGAGAAACTTGAGCTCTTTAGCCTTGAGAGGTGATGACTAAGAGGGGGACCTCGTAAAGGTATATAAAGTGGTAAGTAAGTGATATAGGAAAGGTAAATCTGGAACATTATCTCAAATTAAACTGTGACAGTAGGACAAGGGGACCCAGGTTCAAACTGGTAAAAGACAAATTTAGGACTGATGTCAGGAGGTTCTTCACACTAAGAGTGGTCAACATGTGGAATGGACCTTAGGGTAAGGTAGTGGAGGGGAAAGCCTGGAATCCTTTAAGGAACAGTTAGATATTGGAATGAGATTAATGTAGGTTATTTCTGGATGGATGAACTAGGATAGGTGAATACTCTAGGTCAGATGGCATTCCTCAGCTGTATCTGTCCTGTGATCATTGGAATTCAATACAATGGAAATGAACGGCAAGTGATTTTATCCAATAGAATTCTTTACAGTGGAAGTGTTTCCGTGCATTCGAATTCCACTAGTCCATGACACCATTGTGAGTTTCTTGATTTACAAGTTTATGAAGAATCTCTATTAACAGACTCTTCACCAGAACACAGTGCCTTTTTCAGCTATCTTTAGTACGTTTAGTCAGATTGCTCCCATGCGTCACTGCTTAATAGTTGCATAATAATATGTTTTATGTTCCGAAAGAATGCGTAGATAGTTGAGCTCAGCCTATAAATTAACGGGTTTATATAAACCCAGGGGGTTGACAGGGGAGAAGTACCTGTGATCCTGGCTCCATCAGCAGAGGTCCATGTGTGTGCTACCAACATCTGTGCTGGCATAGTACCAGTCCACCATTAGAACTACAACTGTAATAGTACCACTCTGGTATTAATACCAGTCCATTGTTAGCACCAGTCCAATTTCAATACTAGTCTAGTGTTAATACCAGTCCAGTATTAGTACCAAACCATTATTACCATCAGTCTAGTATTAATACCAGTTCAGTATTAGTAACAGTCCAATATTAATCCCAATCCTGCATTAGTAACAGTCCAATACTATCACCAGTCAAATAATGATACTAGCCCATTATTAGTATTAATCCAATATTAATCACAGTACAATATCAATACTAGTTCATTATTAGTCTAATATAAATGCCATTCCAGTATCAATCCAGTATTGGTAATAGTCCAAAATTAACACCAGTCTAGTATTAATGCCAATCTAATATTAATGCCAGTCCAGTGTTAGTACCAGCCCAATATTAATAGCATTTCTTGTATTAATACTGGTCCAATATTTATACCAGCTCACTGTGAGTATTAGTCCAGTGTTAACACCAGGCTAACATTAATACCAATTCAGTATCAGCAAAACAGTCTACTTGAGCACTTCATCCACCATCCTGAACATACACTCGCTCCACCACCAGTGCACCGTGGCTGCAGTGTGTACCATCTATAAGATGCACTGCAGCAACTTGCCAAGGCTTCTTTGGCAGCACCTTCCAAACCCGGGACCTCCAGCACCTAGAAGGACAAGGGCAGCAGGAGCATGGGAACACCACCATCTCTAAATCACACACCATCCTGACGGACATATATTGCTTTTTTTTTAGCCGCTGAAACTCCCTACCTCATAGCATTGTGGGAGTACGTTCACCACATGGACTGCAGCAGTTCAGGAAGGCGGCTCACCACCACATTTTCAAGGGCAACTAGGGATGGGCAATAAATGCCGGCCTTGCCAACGATGCCCACATCCCGAGAATGAATTTCTTATAAAGTCCAGTGTTAATATAGAGATGTGACTTCAATTTGGATAGGACTGGGAACTGAATATTCTTGATTATAACATTTTCAGGAGAGATAGAATCATAGAATGATACGCCACAGAATGAGGCCATTTGGCCCATCGTGCCGGGTCTTTGAAAGAGTTATCCTAATTAGTCCCACTCCCCTGCTGTTTTCCCATAGCCCTGCAAAATTTTCCACCTCAAATATTTATCCAATTTCCTTTTGAAAGTTATTATTGTCTCTGCTTCCACCACCCTTTCAGGCAGTACATTTCAAATCATAACAACTCGCTGCTTTAAAAAAAATATTCCTCATGTCGCTTCTGGTTCTTTTGCCAATTACCTTAAATCTGTGTCCTCTGGTTACCGATAGGAAAGGGAATAAAGTGAATGGGATGGCAGTGTTAGTGAAGGATACTATCACAGATGCCCGAGGAAGTTGTGTCAAGATAGAATCTATATGGATAGATTTCTGAAGTAGGAACAGAAATGGTATGATTCCCGATGTCTATTACAGGCCACCAAACAATGTAAATGAGAAAGGGATGGACATCTGTGGACAGTTCAGAGAGCTATGTAAGAACAACAGGGCAAGAATACCGGATGATTCCAATTACACCAAGGTAGACTACAAAGATTAGTAGCACATTTTGTCAAAGTGGGAAACACTTTTTTAGAGTGCAGCCAGGACTGTTTCCCTAGATCGGTATGTTTCGAGACCAACACAAAAAGAAACATTGATTGAATTAGTTCTGGGAAATGACTTGGGGCAAATAACTGGTCTGAGAGTGGGAGAATAACAGAAATTACAACATGGAAGCAGGCCGTTCGGCCCAACCTGTCCATGTTGGTGTTTATCCTCATTTGAGTGGCAGTCCTAATCCCTTTGGGACCCCGCGCTGTGACCCCGCTCTGTGATGCTGCGCTGTGACCCCACGCTGTGACCCCGCTCTGTGATCCCGAGAGGACCGTGACCCTCCGTTACTAACGGGCGCTGCTCTCGGCCGCAGCAGACCCACGGGACAGTGTGGGGCCGGACAAAATGGACCAATAAATTTACCTGTATGTTGAAAGACACACTTGAAGCATCTCCTTTGCACTCCACTGAATGTTTGTACATAGAAATTACTGCCCTCGGATATTAATGTTTACCCTCCACTTGGGCCATCATCCCAATCCCATATGGCCGTTCTATTCCCAAATCCCTTCATGCCCCTTTCCTTCAACCACCTGTTTAACCTATTCCTAAATGTTGACATGGTCTCTGCATCGGTCATTAACTGGTAGTGGATTCCACAGCCTCACAAAAGTCAGTGTAAAAACGTATCTCCTGCTCTCTGTCCTAAATCTCTTGCATTAATTCATATCCATTTTCCCTCATTCCAGCTCTCCAACCACTGGAATCAATCCGTTTCTATTTACTCCGTCCCATCCATTCATAAGTTTATACACTTCTATCAAATCGCTCTGTAATCTCCTCTGTTCTAGTGAAAGCAGCCCCAATTTTTCAGTCCGTAAGGGTGACCCCGAGCTTCCGGTCGCCTGTCAATTTAATTCTCCGCTCCACTCCCACTCTGACCTCTCCGTCCTCTGCCTCTTACACTGTTCCAACGAAGCTCAACGTAAGCGCATGGAACCGCACCTCATCTTTTGATTAGGCACTTTACAGCCTTCTGGATTCAACATCGAGTTCAACAATTTCAGATCCTAACCTCGGCCTCAATTTATTTTTTCTCTCTCACATGGCAGCTGTTGATGATTCTGCCATTGCCATTTACACCTCATCTAGAGTCATCTTTTGTTTCTTAACTTGTCCCATTACCATCTCCTTGACTTGCACCATCATCCCTTTTGTCTTTTAATCTCTCCTGCCTTCCACCCTATCACAGACCTTCTCTTTTGTTCTTTCCTCCCCTCCCCCCTTTCCCTGTCCCTGCACTTGTGGCGGTAGGGATTGTAGATGCATTGGTAATAATTTTTCAAAACTCCCTGGATTCCGCTAAGGTCCCGGCAGACTGGAAAACTGCTAATGTAACACCCTTATTTAAAAAGAGAGAAGTCGCACAACACCAGGTTATAGTCCAACAGATTTATTTAATTTTACAAGCTTTCGGAGCTGTCGCTCCTTCGTCAGGTAAGTTAGCAATGAGAGAATCTCCCAGAATTCACAATTTAAACCCAGACAAAATCTATTCACATTATTCGCTACAACAAAGAGCACAGCCAAGACAATGAGATGTGTCCCAGGGGGTCCAACGTGTCAAACCACCTGCTGGCTGCATATCCTGTCAATTTAAAAAGGGCAGTAGACAGAAGGCTGGTAACTATAGACCGGTTAGCCTAACATCTGTGGTAGGTAAAATTTTGGAGTCCATTATTAAGGAAACAGTAACAGGACATTTGGATAATCATAATTTAATAGGACAAAGTCAGCATGGTTTTACGAAGGGGAAGTTATGTTTGACAAATTTGCTGGAGTTCTTTGAGGAAGTAACATATAGAGTGGATAAAGGGGAACCAGTGGACGTAGTGTATTTAGACTTCCAAAAGGCATTTGACAAGGTGCCACACAAAAGATTATTGCTTAAGGTAAAAAATCACGGGATTGGGGGTAATATTCTGGCATGGATAGAGGATTGGCTATCTAACAGAAAGCAAAGAGTTGGGATAAATGGTTCATTCTCAGACTGGCAATCAGTAACTAGTGGTGTTCCACAGGGGTCAGTGCTGGGTCCCCAACTCTTTACAATCTATATTAACGATTTGGAGGAAGGGACCAAGTGTAACATATCAAAGTTTGCAGATGATACAAAGATGGGAGGGAAAGTAGTGAGTGAGGAGGACATAAAAAACCTGCAAGGGGACATAGACAGGCTAAGTAAGTGGGCAGAGATTTGGCAGATGGAATACAACACTGGAAAGTGTGAGGTGATGCACTTTGGCAGGAAAAATCCTAGAGCAATTTATTATCTTAATGGCAAGAAACTGGAGAGTACTGAAGTGCAAAGGGATCTGGGGGTCCTGGTGCACGAAACTCAAAAGGTTAGTATGCAGGTGCAGCAAGTGATTAAGAAGGCAAATGGAATGTTGGCTTTCATTGCTAGGGGGATAGAATATAAAAATAGGGAGGTATTGCTTCAGTTGTACAAGGTATTGGTGAGACCGCACCTGGAATACTGCATACAGTTTTGGTGTCCTTACTTAAGGAAAGACATCCTTGCTCTCGAGGCAGTGCAAAAAAGGTTCACTCGGTTAATCCCGGGGATGAGGGGGTGGTCATATGAGGAGAGGTTGGGTAGATTGGGACTCTACTCATTGGAGTTCAGAAGAATGAGAGGCGATCTTATTGAAACATATAAGATTGTGAAGGGGTTGGATCGGGTGGATGCGGGGAGGATGTTCCCGATGACGGGTGAGACTAGAACTAGGGGACATAGTCTTAGAATAAGGGGCTGCTCTTTCAAAACTGAGATGAGGAGGAACTACTTCACTCAGAGGGTGGTAGGTCCTTGGAATATGCTGCCACAAAAAGCTGTAGAAGCTACATCATTAAATAAATTTAAAACAGAAATAGACAGTTTCCTAGAAGTAAAGGGCATTAAGGGTTACGGGGAGCGGGCAGGAATTTGGACATGAGTCTAGGTTCGGATCGGTCATGGCTCTGTGGGTAGTGGAGCGGGCCCAGGGACCGTGTAGCCTGATTCTGCTCCTATTTCGTGTGTGCAATTCTGTTAGATGCAGGAGATGGTTCTGTGATAGATAGTAGATTGGCGGTTAGGATCAGATCAGCCATGATCTTATTGAATGGCGGAGCAGGCTCGAGGGGCCGATTGGCCTACTCCTGCTCCTATTTCTTATGTTCTTATGTTCTTAAAACCTGTTACATCTCCAATTTTTCCAGTTCTGACGAAGGGATATCGACCTGAAACGTTAACTCTGTTTCTCTCTCCACAGATGCTGCCTGACCTGCTGAGTATTTCCAGTATTTTCTGTTTTTATTCCCAATTTTTCAAGTCTTTCTTTGTATTTGTATTTCCTCATACCAGGCAGCATCCTGGTGAATCTGTGCTGTACCCTCTCTCATGCCTCAACATCCTTCCTATAGTGTAGAGCCCAAAACTGCACACAGTGCTCCAACTGTAGTCTTACTAAGGTTTTATATAGATTCACCATTACAGCTCAATTTTCATATTCTAAAGCTCTTCCTGTAAAACCCTGTATTCCATTAACTTTTTTAATACTTTCTCCACTGAGGTGTTGATTTTAATGTCTTGTTAAACTGAACACCCCTCCCCCAAAGCAGGCTGCTCTTCCATATTACCTATTCAAAATATAACTATTACTTTTATTTTTTAAACCAAAATGTGACCTCACATTCACTAACATTGAATTCCATCTGCCATATTTTTTCCCATGCCATCCCGACTCTTATCAATATTACTTTTCAGCTTCCTTTGGTCTTCAGAACTATGTACCGTGTTTCCTATTTAAGTATTGTCTGAAAATTTGGACACCACTCCCTCTGGCCTTATACCCAATTATTGATGTAAACAGAGAACATAAACGGTCCCAGAACAAAACCCTGTGGGACACCGATACCCACTTCCAATCACTCTGAGAAACCATCCTTCCCTCGAACTCTTGCTTCCTTTCTTCTAACCAGGGTTTTAATCGAATTTGCTACCCTTCCCTAATTCCATACCCATTAGTCTTCTCCCATCCATCTCCTGTGTGGTACCTTTTCAAAGGTTTATAAAGTCCATATACACCACATCCACTACATTTTCCCCCGTCCACCATATGTGTCATCTTCTCAAAGAACCCCATCTGCTTCTTCTGCACATACTTCCGTTCTGAACAATTGGGAAATAGCAGCTACAACATAGGGGCAATTTTAACCCTACTCGTTCAGCAGAAACCTGGCAGGTGGGCAGTTAAAATCGCCCTGGCTCATACCTGTCTAAAAGCAGCCATGATCGCAACATCTGTTCAACCAATTTTAACCTGCTCTCCTGAGCAGGCAGCAAGGACACGCGCCCGGAGCCAACAGGGTCCTTCTTTGCATATGCATGTTGCGGCGCGATGACATCATTGAGAACTGACTGTAATTTTAAGAACATAAGAAACAGGAGCAGGAGCAGGAGTAGGCCAATCGGCTCCTCGAGCCTGCTCCGCCATTCAATAAGATCATGGCTGATCCAATCCTGGCCTCAACACTGTAGGCTTCGCAAAATCCCCCAGAAACTCGAATAGAACCCTAACGGGGGTGATTTTTGGATCTTAACACGAATTTGGAATGGTGGACCGAAATGAAGGAATTTGAGGTCAAAACCTCAGTTTTAGACATTTTGAAAGGATCAAGGAAGAAAAAGCCCTGAGGAAAATGACTTTGGATGATAAGATACTTTTTTAAAAAAGGGCCATTGGGTAAACCTGCAGTCACAGAAACACAGGCTGCGGGAAGGGGTGTGGTGAGGCAGTGGACAGCTTTTGGTGATTTGGGACCAAATCAAGCTGTCTGGGGATGTTTGCACTGCAATCGAACCAAGGCGGAAGAGCCTCATCCAAAACATCACAAACACATTCAAAATGAATAAACCAAGACCCTTTTTTTTTAAAATCCCCAGATCCAGACAGGATGCTGGAAGTCTGAAAACAATTCCTAACAATAAAACTTCCAGTACACAGTTTCATAGCCCAACATCCCATCAAAAACCGATCAGCCAAGTATCGACCGGAACAGTTTAACAAGCCGCCAAAACCTAAGACAAAAGAAGCGAGATTTGGCGCGAAGATAAGCAGGCCTCAACTGAAACCTAAATCACTTTAACGCGAAATCGATTAGTAAAACAGTTTTGGTGCGAAGAACACAATAGACCTGAACAGTATAATTGAGGGCCTAATCCCCCAAGAAAGTTAGTTCAACACACACGACACGAGGGCGACACCAGAGCCAAGCAACAAGGAATGAGTCACAAGAAGAACCTTCGGAAGGCAGGCAGGCCTAAAGCCACAGGCAAGAAGACACGAGGAACCCGAGAGACACTGTGGTGGTGTCTGTTCAAGCCGTGCGGTTTGTTACAACACTATACTAAAAGTTAGTTCAAGGCTGTCCAGAGAGGCAGTTTAAAGTTAGTAACAGTACTGAGGCACGCAAGGACAACACGCCACAGTAAGGGGGGTCATCAACAGACCCTGACTGGGAAAAAGGTTCCCAACGCCTCGCAGCAACCAAGGCCCCACGAGCCAACCAACACAACGCCACCGACCAACCAGGTGTGAACCAGGCCGTCGCGACCACCGAAAGACCAACACCAGGAAAAACCGAAGACACACAAGTTTCCACGCTACAAACTATTCCTGACTTACCCCTGAGTAAGATTTTTCCTTAAAAAACTCTAAACCCTATCTCTAACGAAGAAAAATTGGGTACTCACCTGATAGATCCACATACGCACCTTACCGCATCAGCGGACAGACCCAAACTGACCTGGAGTGCAGCTGAAGTCTTCTACCACGTCTGGGGTACAGCAAGCCCCAACAGCCAAAAACCCCAGTGAACCCCGAAATCGCGAAATACCTCAACTGTCAAAAACTGTCAAGGAGTGGTGAGCATTATTCCTGGTCCACTTGTACCGAAGTGTTCCCCTACTGTACTTGAAGTTTATGTTTGTTATTGTGTTTTATCTTAAATAAAGTTTGGAGTTCTCTCATTAAACTCAATTATCTACTGCACCTTTTATTCACAACCCCTAAATAAGCCCACGGTCTAGAACCAAGGGAGTGGGAGCGATTCGAACCGCTCAGAGGCCAGAGGTGAAGCTGGCACAAACCACCACCACCCCCTACAACACCACTTTCCCGCTCTCTCCCCATACCCCTTGACTCCCTTGTAGTTCAACTGTCTGTCAATCTCCGCCTTGAATATATTCAATGACTCCACCTCCACAGCTCTCTGGGGCAGAGAATTCCAAAGATTCACGACCCTCTGAGAGAAGAAATTCCTCCTCATCTCCGTCTTAAATGGGCGTTCCCTTATTCTGAAATTATGCCTCCTAGTTCTAGATACCCCCACGAGGGGAAACATCCTCTCTGCATCCACCCTGTCAATCCCCCTCAGAATCTTATATGTTTCAATAAGATCACCTCTCATTCTTCTAAACTCCAATGAGTATAGGCCCAACCTGCTCAACCTTTCTTCATAAGACAACCCCTTCATCCCAGGAATCAACCTAGTGAACCTTTTTTTAACTCAGGCCTGAGCGGGGAATCCACCTGGAGTTAAGGTTCAATGTAAAAATAGAAAAGGATAATGAAGAGTCAAAGGTCAGGGTTCTGGCAAAGTTCGAAGATAAGAAGAGATCCAGACCAAATTAACCAGGCAGAAAAGTTAGCAAACAGATCTTCAAATATCAGAGGGATTGAGTACAAAATAAATATATTCCTGTAGGATCAAAGAATAGAGATCTGTGGGAAAAGAGATTCAATGGAAATAAAAATCAGGAAAGATGTAAAATGGGCTGACAATTTGCTATCATCCATTTTACACTATTACACAAACTAAAAATTACCCCCACTAATCTCCAACTGTATTCACCCCTATAACCCCAACACATTCAATAATCTCTACCTGTATTCACCCTTATAACCCCAATCCCATTCAATAATCTCTACCTGTATTCACCCCATAACCCCAACACATTCAATAATCTCTATCTGTATTCACCCTTATAACCCCAACACATTCAATAATCTCTATCTGTATTCACCCTTATAACCCCAACACATTCAATAATCTCTATCTGTATTCACCCTTATAACCCCAACACATTCAATAATCTCTATCTGTATTCACCCTTATAACCCCAACACATTCAATAATCTCTATCTGTATTCACCCTTATAACCCCAATCCCATTCAATAATCTCTATCTGTATTCACCCTTATAACCCCAATCCCATTCAATAATCTCTATCTGTATTCACCCTTATAACCCCAATCCCATTCAATATTATCCAACTGTATTCACCCTATAATCCCAATCCCATTCAATATTATCCAACTGTATTCACCCTATAACCCCAATCCCATTCAATAATCTCTACCTGTATTCACTCTTATAATCCCAATCCCATTCAATAATCTCTACCTGTATTCACCCTTATAATCCCAATCCCATTCAATATTATCCAACTGTATTCACCCTATAACCCCAATCCCATTCAATAATCTCTACCTGTATTCACCCTTATAATCCCAATCCCATTCAATATTATCCAACTGTATTCACCCTATAACCCCAATCCCATTCAATAATCTCTATCTGTATTCACCCTTATAATCCCAATCCCATTCAATATTATCCAACTGTATTCACCCTTATAACCCCAATCCCATTCAATAATCTCTATCTGTATTCACCTGTATAACCCCAATCCCATTCAATAATCTCTATCTGTATTCACCCTTATAACCCCAATCCCATTCAATAATCTCTATCTGTATTCACCCCTATAACCCCAATCCCATTCAATAATCTCTACCTGTATTCACCCTATAACCCCAATCCCATTCAATAATCTCTATCTGTATTCACCCCATAACCCCAATCCCATTCAATAATCTCTATCTGTATTCACTCTATAACCCCAATCCCATTCAATAATCTCTACCTGTATTCACCCTATAACCCCAATCCCATTCAATAATCTCTACCTGTATTCACCCCTATAACCCCAATCCCATTCAATAATCTCTACCTGTATTCACCCCTATAACCCCAATCCCATTCAATAATCTCTACCTGTATTCACCCCTATAACCCCAACACATTCAATAATCTCTATCTGTATTCACCCCTATAACCCCAATCCCATTCAATAATCTCTACCTGTATTCACCCCTATAACCCAATCCCATTCAATAATCTCTACCTGTATTCACCCCTATAACCCCAATCCCATTCAATAATCTCTACCTGTATTCACCCTATAACCCCAATCCCATTCAATAATCTCTACCTGTATTCACCCCTATAACCCCAATCCCATTCAATAATCTCTATCTGTATTCACCTGTATAACCCCAATCCCATTCAATAATCTCTATCTGTATTCACCCTTATAACCCCAATCCCATTCAATAATCTCTATCTGTATTCACCCCTATAACCCCAATCCCATTCAATAATCTCTACCTGTATTCACCCTATAACCCCAATCCCATTCAATAATCTCTATCTGTATTTACCCCATAACCCCAATCCCATTCAATAATCTCTATCTGTATTCACCCCATAACCCCAATCCTATTCAATAATCTCTATCTGTATTCACTCTATAACCCCAATCCCATTCAATAATCTCTACCTGTATTCACCCTATAACCCCAATCCCATTCAATAATCTCTACCTGTATTCACCCCTATAACCCCAATCCCATTCAATAATCTCTACCTGTATTCACCCTATAACCCCAATCCCATTCAATAATCTCTACCTGTATTCACCCTATAACCCCAATCCCATTCAATAATCTCTACCTGTATTCACCCGTATAATCCTCAAGATGAGGAGGACGAGGAAGAGCAGGGGAGACAGAATAACTTTCTCGTGAACTATGAGATTGAGGATGCTGAGGAAGGGGATGATAGTGAGAGAGGGGGAAACGGGTGGGTCCAAGTTCTACCCCTGCTGCGGGATTCCGCGCTGCGTTCCACTGCCCCAACCCCCTTGATCGCACCCCCTGCCTCACTTCTTTTTCACCACACACCAGCTCAGGTATTTTCACCCTTGGGGGTGGAAAAGGTAGTGACAGTGAGGATGTGGCACTGGGTGATTCACAGAGCACAATGGACCAAACGAGTGTGTGTTTGGGGGAGGTGGAGGGTTTGAGAAGTGCCCACATTCCCAGTAGATTATGAGGAGAAGGCTGTCTATGGCTTCAGAGTTGTGGGACACAGAACTCCTGAAAAGAAGGATGGTGGAGGAACATGGTACGTAGGTGCAGACTCTGAGGTCAGTCTTCCTGGATGTGCGTCAACTCACAACTGTGACGCTTGAGTCTACAATTCTCATTGGCGGGAAACATTTTCCTTGTTGTAGGAATTAATGGAGCGTGTGGTCGCTTCATTGGAGTCTGTAACAGACCCCCATCTTTGTGGGGGAGGGAGGGATAATATCTAGTGGGCAGCATCCTTCCTAAATGCTGCCTGACTCTCCTTTGCTCCATCCTGTGCTGCTCCATGACAATGGGATACAAGGCTATGCCCATCGAGAATGGCTCCTCAGAAACCCCCACGTAGATGGGGGGAAGGTCAAAATTCTCTGGAGGTATCAGAGAAAGGGTGGCAAAGCTTTGAAGAGGGGGCAGAGGCGATTTACTAGAATGGTACCAGGGATGAGGGACTTCAGTTATATGGAGAGACTGGAGAAGCTGGGGTTGTTCTCCTTCGAGCAGGGAAGGTTAAGAGGAGATTTAAAAGAGGTGTTCAAAATCATGAATGGTTTTGATAGAGTAAAGGAGGAGAAACAGTTTCCACTGGCGGAAGGGTCGGTAACCAGAGGACACACATTTAAGATAATTGGCAACAGAACCAGGGGCGACATGAGGAAATATTTTTTTTATACAGCGAGTTGTTGTGATCTGGAATGAACTGCCTGTGGGTACGGTAGCATAGTGGTAATGCCACTGGGCTAGTAATTCAGCAGCCTGGACTAATGATCTAGCAACAGGAGTTCAAATCCCACCACAGCCAGCTGGGGAATTTAAATTGAATTAAAATAAATCTGGAATTTAAAAACTAGTGTCAGTTAATGATGACCATGAAACTACCGGATTGTCGTAAAAACCCATCTGGTTCACTAATGCCCTTCAGAGAAGGAAATCTGCCGTCCTTACCCGGTCTGGCCGATATGTGACTCCAGACCCACAGCAATGTGGTTGACTCTTAACTGCCCTCTGAGGTTCCAGAGGGTGGCTCGCCACCACCTCCTCAAGGGCACTTTGGGATGGGCAATAAATGCTGGCCTTGCCAGTGACGCCCACATCCCATGAACGAATAAAAAAAAAAAGAAAAGGTGATGTAAGCAGATTTAATAGTAACTTTCAAAAGAGAATTGGATAAATACTTGAAGGGAAACAATTGACTAAGCTATGGGAAAAGAGCAGGGGAGTGGGATTAATTGGATAGCTCTGCGAAAGAGTTGGCACAGTCACGATGGGCTGAATGGCCTCCTTCTGTGCTGTATGATTCTATCACACTCCCATGACCAGTCGGCAGCGTCCAAGGCTGTGCAGGCCAAGATGTTAAACCGAGGCCCCGTCTGCTCTCTCAGGTGGATGTAAAAGATCCCATGGGGCTATTTTGAAGAAAAGCAGGGAGTTCTCCCCAGTGTCCTGACCAATATTTATCCCTCAACCAACATCATCAAAAACAGATTATCTGGTCATTATCACATTGCTGTTTGTGGGAGCTTGCTGTGCGCAAATTGGCTGCCGCGTTTCCTACATTACAACAGTGACTGCACTTCAAAAAGTACTTCACTGGCTGTAAAGTGCTTTGGGACATCCTGAGGATGTGAAAGGAGCTAAATAAATGCAAGTCAGTCAGTCTCTCTTTCCAGGCTGAATGATTAAAAAAACAAATCGCTCCCAAATAATCGTTCCCTGCCACACTAATCGCTAACTTTCAGAAATCTTCAGGCTCAAAAATTACTCACCCCCCTCACTCCCACCTGTCTTGGACAATCCTGGCAACAGACGCACCTTAGATTTCCTATTCCAGCTCGTTACAAGAGGAAAACTAGGAATTCTGGGGCAGCGGCGTCACTGGCTCTCGTTATATTTAGAGTACCACGTTTAGTTCTGGGCACCGCATCTCAGGAAGGATAAGCTTGCCTTGGAGGGGGTGCAGTGCAGATTCACCAGAATGATACCGGGTCTATAAGGGTTAAATTATGAGGACAGGTTGCATAGACTAGGCTTGTATTCCCTCAAGTATAGGAGATTGAGGGGTGAACTAATCGAGGTGTTTAAGATGATTAAAGGAGTTGATAGGGTAGATAGAGAGAAACTATTTCCTCTGTTTGGGAGTCCAAAACAAGGAGGCATAACCTTAAAATTAGAGCCAGGCCGTTCAGGGGTGACGTCAGGAAGCACTTCTTCACACAAAGGGTAGTGGAAATCTGGAACTCTCTCCCCCAAAAAGCTGTTTCTCAATTGAAAATGTCAAAACTGAGATTGATAGATTTTTGTTATACAAGGGTATTAAGGGTTAAGGAATCAAGGTGGGTAGATGCAGTTAAAATACAGATAAGCCATGATCTCACTGAATGGTGGAAAAGACTTGATCTACTGAATGGGCTACTCCTGTTCCTATGTTCCGATGATTAGATCACCCCAATCCTCTAAACTCAAGGAAATACAAGCCAGGTTTATGCAACCTGCCCTCATAATTTAACCCTCTAAGCCCCGGTTTCTTTCTGGTGAGGTACTAGAGGGCTACCAGCACTCTTGGGACTGTTCCCTCGCCACAGTCAGCACCATGGCAATAGGAGGGCAAAGCCAGTGAGAGAAAGAAGATCCTCGGTCAATGTTTGGCCTGTAAAACAAGGGTTTTTATATCTCGCCCCCGGGGGTGGGGGGGTGCGGGTGGATGACTTGTGCTGCACAATGAACTAATGCCTAATAGAAGTCTTTAAAATGATGAAAGTTTGTGTTTCCACTTGTGGGGGCAAGCAAAACTTAAGGTCATCAATATAAGATAGTCACCAAGAAACCATATTGGGAATTCAGAAGAAACATCTCTACCCAAAGAGTGGTGAGAATGTGGAACTCGCTACCACAGGGAGTGGTTGAGTTGAATAGCACAGATGCATTTAAGGGGAGGCTAGATAAGCATATGAGGGAGAAGGGAATAGAAGAATATGCTGATCGAGTTAGATGAGGAAAGACGGGAGGAGGCTCGAGTGGAGCATAAACGCCGGTATGGACTGGTTGAGCCGAAAGGCCTCTTTCTGTGCTGTATATTCTATGTAATTCTGATTGCTGCTGCTAGATCTAAACTGCTGTGTTGGGCTGTTGCTGTTTGTTGACCAAGACCACCCTCTTCTGGGAGATGCGGAGAGCTGCAGCATTGGCAGCCGCCACAAAGCCTCTTCACTTTACTCTGTTTCCACACGTAGTCAACATTGGCCTCCGTCCAAAGCCAGTCATGAGACTCGACAGCTGACAAAGGAATATTCAACAAAGGGTATTTTTGCTGCTGTTAAGTAGATGTTGTCACTAATATGGCATCTAAAAGCTGCACAAATGCTGGGCACAGAACTCGTGTGAATAAAATACCATTTTTGTCAATGAGTAAAAGCCGTGCTGTTTTAAAGATGGCTTGTTTTTTTTTAAAGGGGTGTGTGTTGCCATGCCAACGGATTCTGCTCTGTATAGGAGGCCAGTCTGATGCAATCAGAGAGGCAATGGCCTCACCAGCCACATCCAGCACTGCACAATAGAATTATTTTATTTTTAATCGCTGGATTGAATTTCAACGATGAAAATTGCGATTCAATAAATAGGCCACTGCCTGGAGAAAGCCTCTGTCGAGGTTCCCCCCACCACCCCCCCACACGCAAGCCCACCCCCCCGCATCCCGACTGCTAACCGCTTCAGCCCCTTGGGTGGAAGTTTTCGGAAGCACCGTGCCTCAATGGGGAACTGCCAGCTATCAGCGCGTTGTCGCTCCGGACCTTTCCCACTGCGCCGTGACACCGCCTAACCCCTACACCGGCTAACGGTTAGTCTTGGCGCTTAAAACGGTAGCGGATAAATAAAACAAGCGATCGGTAGTGCCGAATGCGACCGGGGGGAGCAATCGCCGCGCTTTCGCAAGGCGGCTGGCGGCCTCCGTTACCGCGGCAACGCCTCCCCCTTGAAATGAGCGGAGAGGGGGAGAGTAACTTGGTTCATACGATGAAAAGGAAAGCCTTGAGATCTGAAATAAAAAGATAGTTAAGTAAGGGTATCGAGGGATACGGAGCAAAGGCGGGTAAATGTAGTTGAGGTGCAGATCAGCCATGATCTAATTAAATGGCGGAGCAGGCCCGAGAGGCTGCATGGGCCTACTCCTATTCCTATGTAGAAAATGCTGTTGGTATAACGGCAGGACAACAGCACCATTTATATCACACCATTCACATAGTAAAACGTCACAAGGCGCTTCACAGGAGCGTTATCAAACAAAATTTGACACAGGTCAGTCTGCATTTGTAAAGATAAAAGGCCGGTTGACGTATATTGGGTGTGGGCCTGTCCTCAGGTGCCCAAAATCAACGGGGTTACACACACCCGAATCACCATAACCTGAATCGTTCATTTTTCTCTTTTCAGGTCCTGCTTCCAACATTTCTTTCCCCTTTTTTTAAAAAAAAAACATTTTATTTCTAAGATCTGCGCACACGCCTACCCCGAGCTCACGAGACAGCCAAGGCCGCGACTGTCTGTTTAAAATATCTTCCAGCTCAGAGGGCGAAAAGAAAAAAAAGAGCTGGTATTCGAAAAATCCCGTGTATGCTCAGAAGGGGCAGAGCGTCTGCAAGTCGGAGTAAGGGAGGGTGGTTAATGAATTGGAAGCAAAGGATGCCTATAATAGGGGAGCAGGAGCATTTAGGTATGTGATCGAGCGGGTCCTGGAGGGAGGGGAGGGTAGGGGAGGGGAGAGCCCTGTGGCTGCTTCATTCAGGCATGTTGTATACAGTACTCGTTTCATTATCTGGGTGACCTTCACCTATATATATGAAGATCCAGCAAGCAGCTGACTGAGGTGGCTTGCTGCCCACAAGTGAATGACTAACAGAGTCAACAGGAGCCAACGTGCAGCCTGACATGTAGTGCAGGGAGGCAGTGGCTTTGCAACACACAAAAAAAAAAGAGAGTTCCCGCTCACCGCCTTCAGAGAGAGAGAGAGCAGAGCAGAGGGAAAGTCAGCCTCTTTCACAATACTGCTCTCTCAGCCTCATTCAGCAGCTCGGCACCATTCATTAGTCATCACGGCCTCATTAATTATTTATCATCGCCTCATTCATTAATTTGCTTGTTGGAATATATTCTACACCTCTCCCAATACTTTATCACCGCCGTTCGTTCAGAGCTTGAGCACTTTTTTTATTTAACCCTTTGTTCGGCCCGCAAAGTGTGGAATAGAGGAGGGTAATCCCGAGAACAAGTTCAAGTTAAACCACGAATATAGGACAAAGGGACAGAAGAAAGAACTTGCATTACTATAGCGCTTTTCACAACCTCAGGACGTGCCAAAGAGTTTCACAGCCAATGAAGTACTTTTGAAGTGTTGGCATTGTTGTAATGTAGAAAACGCGACAGCCAATTTGCGCACAGCAAGCTCCCACAAACAGCAATGAGATAAATGACCAGATCATCTGTTTTAGTGATGTTGGCTGATGGGGAAACGTTGGCCCAGGACATCAGGGAGAACTCCCCTGCTCGTCTTTGAATAGTACCAGGTGATATTTTATGCCCACCCGAGAGGGCAGAGGGGGCCTTAGGTTAATGTCTCATCCAAAAGACGGCACCTCAGTACTGCACTATATTATGTTCTCAGGTCTCTGGAGTGGAGCTTGAACCCACAGCCTTCTAACTCAGAGGAGAGAGTGGTACCAACTGAACCAAGTTGATACATGGGTATGAAACTGGTGAAATGCAAGTTCAGGGCTGTTGTCAGGAGGCACTTTGTCTCCAGGTAGGATAGTGGAGGCAAAAACGCTAGCATCATATATTGAGGGGCTTGTGGAAGGATGAGTTAGATGCGTCGAATGGCCTCTCTCATCTGCATTTCTCTTTGCGAGCTTTCTGAATTGAGTCATCATGCACTGCTATCTAGTCTGAAATCTTTGTTTCAGGTGTCGGGCCCAGAAATGATCACCTCACGCTGCTCAATGATTGAGCAGTTCCACAGGACACAGCAAGTCAAATTCCCAGTTTGAGCTATTTGGTCTTAAAGCACAGTGGGGGAGAGGTCTACAGCAACCAGATGTCTGGCTAATACGTGCAGGGGAAGAGGGGGGGAGCCATTATGAACTGGACAACTCCCCACCCCCACTCGCCATGCTGCTGAATCAGGGAGGGAATAACAGAGGGAGTGATATAATCCCAGAGGGACCCTTGGTTCCAAATGATTCGAGGTTGACCCATATTGGGGACAGTGATTTAACTTTATTCAGCAAGACTTAATACATTACAGTATTCGAGCAGCAGTTTACAGAGAATAATTGAGACTTATATTACCACTTATACTCTGGGTAGAAGCCGCAATCGTGAGTAGGCTGCACCCTGCGTCTCTTGTCTCTCTCTCTCTCGCTCCGTCTCCCGGGTGTCTCCTTGATTTGTCCTGTAATCTTCTCCTCCTGAAATATTCTACTCCTGAAATCTTCTACAATTTGTGGCTGTTAAGACCCCCTTCTTGTACCCTTACTCTCATTCAAAACCTATGGAGTCCGCCTGAACCAATCACTGGCTGACACCCAAACCTAAAATCCAATCATAAAGATGCCATGTTTGTAGCACCCTGCTTTACGCAGGCTTTTAGTCTTATGACACTCTTACATCATCTGTTTTTGAGCACCAAGACTCGTATCTGGGGTAGTTATGGCAATAAGAAAGGTTTATGTCTCCATAGTTTGAGATATGGGCCTTTGCTGTTGGCCTTTGTTTTTATAATTCACTGCGGATGTTATAACATTCCAGCACAATGGTAACTGCACCTAACCTTGGTTCCCAGGCTAGCTGCAACCTATTCGACCATGGCAATCTCTCTCTTAATTGAGAGGTCGCACAACACCAGGTTATAGTCCAACAGTTTTATTTTAAATCACAAGCTTTCGGAGTTACAACTCCTTCGTCAGGTGAATCTCTCTCTTACCCCAGGTTGTCTCGTGACAGTTTACTCACAGACTTTTACGCATAAGATAAAGGGTTACATGTTATACGTAATTCAGATTATACTTGCATGCAGTTGATGATTACAAACTTCTACATTTACTCTTTACACACGATTATAGATATATTACTGATGATTATAAGATATTAATGTTTATAAGATATTAAAACAAGCATTCAAAAAAAGCAACTAACGTAATTCATAACAATCTTACGGTCACTATCTCTTATCTCAGTCTCTGCAATTCCATTAACTCTCTCAGCTTTTCTCACAGACTGACTGTCGCTTTGCTAACAAGTCTCAGAATAAGGGGTCGGCCATTTAGGACGGAGATGAGGAGAAATTTCTTCACTCAGAGGGTGGTGAATCTTTGGAATTCTCTAATGTGCGGTCTGCACAGAGCGGGATTAAACGGAGTGGACTTGAACAGTGTGCTTTGGTTGGGAATTTGGAAAGAGTGGGAATTTGGAGAAGAGGGAGAAGGAGTTGCTGCTTTTTGCCTACACTACTTGTAGTGCTTTGTGTTACAGGTAGATATTTAATTGCAGTACCCTTAATTTAATCTAGATCAAGTAAGTAGTCAGGAAACTACACTGTAAACTAAGTTACCTAGTTACAAATTTAATTAAATTTAATTAAATAAAACAAGGTCATATAGGGATGGCAGTGCAGGTGGTGTGCCGCAACTGCAGCATGTGGGAGTTTGTGGAGAACATTGTGATCCCGGACAACCACGTTTGCAGTAAGTGCCTGCATCTTGAGGAACTTCAGCTCGGAGTTTTTGAGCTGGAGTCTGAGGTGCAGACATTGCAGGGCATCAGTGATGGAGAGAGTTACCTGGACACTGTGATCCAGGAGGCAATCACACCCCTTAGGTTAGGCAATGGTTCAGGTCTGGTTAGTGGTCAGGGACAGGAGGGTGTTACTGCAACTCAGGCAGGTAAGGGAACCCCAGGTGCAGTACTGGAGGAGCCTCAGCCTTTGCCCTTGTCCAACAGGTATGAGGTTCTTGCTGCCTGTGTGGATGAGGGAAAAGCCTGTAGGACAGATGAGCAGGCTGACCATGGCACCATGGTGCAGGAGGCCATTCAAGTGGGGGGAGTGAAAGGGAATGTAGTTGTGGTAGGGGACAGTATAGTCTGGGGGATAGTTACTGTTCTCTGCAGCCATGACCGAGAGTTACGAAGGTTGTGTTGCCTGCCAGGGTTAAAGACATCTCCTCGCGGTTGAGAAGAACTTGGAGTGGGAGGGGGAGGATCCAGTTCTCGTGGTCCACGTAGGAACCAACGACATAGGTGGAACTAGGAATGAGGTTCTGCTGAGGGAGTTAGGATCCAAATTAAAAAGCAGAACCTCAAAGGTAATAATCTCTGGATTGTTACCTGAGTCACGCGCAAATTGGCATAGCGACAAACAGATTAGAGGTTTAAATGCGTGGCTCAAAAAGTGGTGTGGGAGGAAGGGGTTTCAGTTCATGGGGCACTGGCACCAGTACTGGGGAAAGAGGGAGCTGTTCTGTTGGGACAGGCTCCACATAAACCGGGCTGGGACCAGTGTCCTGGCGAACCAAATAACTAGGGCAGTGGACAGGGCTTTAAAGCGGGGTACGGGAGGATTCAGGAAAGAGTAAATTTAAAAGCAGCGAGAGAAATGTCAAGGCTCTAGAGTAGAGTAGAGTTTTGGGTAAAAATAAGCAGAGTGGGTGAGGAAAGGACAGAGAGAGTAACAAAGGTAATAAGGCATCAGTGACTAAGGAGACATCAGGGAAAAAGAGAAATAAGTCAAAGCTAAAGGCACTATATCTGAATGCACGAAGCATTTGCAACAAAATAGATGAATTAACAGTGCAGATAGAAATTAGCAGGTTTGATCTAATAGCCATAATGGAGACGTGGTTGCAAAGTGGCCAAGGTTGGGAACTAAATATTCCAGGATACATAACTTTTAGAAGGGATAGGTAAAATGGAAAAGGAGGAGGGGTAGCCCTGATAATAAAGGATGGGATAAAGACAGTAGAGAGAAAGGATCTTGGCTTGGGAAATCAAGAAGTAGAATCAGTTTGGGTGGAGCTAAGAAACAGCAAGGGCCAGAAAACATTGGTGGGAGTTGTTTATAAGCCCCCAAACAATAGTTGTAATGTAGAGCAGAGTATTAATCAGGAAATTAGAGGCGCATGTAACAAGGGTAATACAGTAATCATGGGAGACTTTAATCTACATAAAGACTGGGCAAACCAAAGTTGCAGTAATAGTGTGGAGGACGAATTCATGGAATGTATGCAAGATAGTTTTCTAGATCAGTATGTTGAGGAACCAACTCGGGAACAGGCTATTTTAGATCTAGTATTGTGCAACAAGAAAGGGTTAATTAATAACCTTGTAGTCAAGGGGCCTTCAGGGAAGAGTGACCATAATATGATAGCATTTTATATTGAGTTTGAAAGTGACTAAGTAAATCCGAAACTAGGGTCTTAAGTGTAAACAAAGCAAACTACGTAGGTATGAGGGGCGAGTTGGCAAAGGTAGATTGGGAAACTACATTAAAAGGTATGACAGTGGACAAACAATGGCTAGCATTTAAAGAATCAATACATAATTTACAACAAATATATATTTCTTTAAGGCATAAAAACCCCACAGGAAAAGTGATCCAACCGTGGGTAACAAGAGAAGTTAAAGATAGTATTTGATCAAAGGAAGAGGCTTATAAGCACTGGAATTCCCTCCCTAAACCTCTCCACCTCTCTACCTCTCTTTCTTCCTTTAAGACACTCCTTAAAACCTACCTCTTTGGCCAAGCTTTTGGTCACCTGCCCTAATTTATCCTTATGTGGATCGGTGTCAAATTTGTTGTCTTAAAATACTCTTGTGCAGCGCCTTGGGACGTTTTACTACGTTAAAGGCGCTATATAAATACAAGTTGTTGTTGTTATAATGCTGCCAAAAAGAGTAGTAAGCCTGAGGATTGGGAGGATTTTGGAATTCAGCAAAGGAGGACCAAGAAATTGATAAAGAAAGGGAAAATAGAATGAGAGTAAACTAGCGAGAGACATAAAAACAGATTGTAAAAGCTTCTATAGGTATGTAAAAAGGAAAAGATTAGCGAAAGTAAATGTGGGTCTCTTACAGGCTGAGACAGGAGAAATTATAATGGGGAATAAAGAAATGGCAGTGAAATTAAACAAATACTTTGGGGGCGATTTTGCCAGCCCTGGGGAGGTGGGTAAGGAGGCGGGACTGCCGGGAAAATTGCAGAATCTGGGGACGGGCATCCATCCCGCCCCCAACCCGCCTCCATGCCATTTTCCCAGGAGGCGGGTACCCGACCCGCGCTGGGAGCCGCCTCCCCGAGGCGGGAAGGGGATTAGTGCCAATTAACTGCCTGTTAACAGGTAATTAACAGGCAGTTTTTTTGAGAATCCCTATTTTCAGCCCTGAAGTGTGGGCTTCCCGACGGCGCCAAACCTCGCCAAGGTCAGCGAGGCGTGCCGTCAGTCTGCGGGGGTCGGAGAGGCCGAGATGTCCGGTGTGCAGGTGAGTGATGGGTGCAAGTGTGGAGCGGTGAGTGTGTGAGGTGAGTGTAAAGTGTTTTAATAAGTTTTACTTACCTTTACTTCTTCCTGCAGGCTTCCTCCCTTCAGGTCTTGGGAGTTTCTCAGCTCACCGGCACAGAAAGCAGAATGGCCGCTGAACTGTCAAAAGCTGCAGCCTTCTGCTTTCTTCTCAGGAGAGCTCTCTAACTCATCCTGAGTGACAGGACTGAACTTAGAGGACAGATTGTCAGTGTTTGACAGCTTCACAGAGCTCTCAAACGATGACAATTCATCTGTCAAAAGCTCTTGACAGATGAAACGTCACTCGCTGACGTCACCAGTAACCGGCTTTCCCTTAATTGGTCTGCTAAGCCTGCTGGGCGGGCTTAACAATGTCAATCAAGGGAAAATAGCGTGGCTTGGCCACAAATCGATGGAGGCGGGACTAAAACCCGACAAGTGGGAGTCCCGCCTCCAAAAGCTCGCCATTGAGAAAATCCAGCCCTTTGTGTCTGTCTTCACGGAAGAAGACGCAAAAAACCTCCCGCAAATAGTGGACAACCAAAGGTCTAGCGAGAATGAGGAACTGAAAGATATTAGTATTAGTAAAAAAGTAGTACTGGAGAAATTAATGGGACTGAGAGCCAATAAATCCCCTGGACCTGACGGCCTACATCCGAGGGTTTTGAAAGAGGTGGCTGTAGAGATAGTGGATGCATTGGTTGTCATTTTCCAAAATTCCATAGATTCTAGAATGGTTCCCACGGATTGGAAGGTAGCAAATGTAACCCCACTATTTAAGAAAGGAGGGGGAGAGAAAATGGAGAACTACAGACCAGTTAGCCTGATATCAGTAGTAGGGAAAATGCTAGAATCTATTATTAAGGACGTGGTAACAGGGCACTTAGAAAATAATAATAGGATTGGGCAGAGTCAACACGGATTTATGAAAGGGAAATCGTGTTTGACAAATCTGTTGGAGTTTTTTGAGGTTGTAACTAGCAGAAAGATAAGGGGGAACCAGTGGATATGGTTATTTGGATTTTCAGAAGGCATTTGATAAGGTGCCACACAAGAGGTTATCAAACAAAATTAGGGCTCATGGGATTGGGGGTAATATACTAGCATGGATTGAGGATTGGTTAACGGACAGAAAACAGAGAGTATGAATAAACGGGTAATTTTCGGATTGGCAGGCTGTAACTAGTGGGGTAACACAAGGATCAGTGCTTGGGCCTCAGCTATTCACAATCTACATCAATTGATTTGGATGAGAGGACCAAATGTAATATATCCAAGTTTGCTGATGTTCTTAAAGCTTGTTGGAGTCTGCATTTTTAATATTTGGTCAAGCAGGCCTCTTTCTTCCATTTTAAAATCTAACCGGGCCTACTCAAGGCATATTACACTACTTTAAAAGCTTGACGATTGAAGAATCGTTGTGCATTGACTAACAGTTACATAACACAAACTTAAACCTAAAACTAATAATGCTTATTTCATTTCGTCCATGTTAGGAATTGGGAAAGTGAAGTGGAGATTTCTCAGGATTCTTACAGTGACAACCCCAGGAACACATCCTTGCAGATAGAATCATAGAGTCATAGAATGGTTGCATCACAGAAGGAGGCCATTCGGCCCGTCAAACCCGTGCCGGCTCTCTCCAAGAGCACGTCAGCTAGTCCCACTCCCCCGCCCTTTCCCTGTAGCCCTGCAAATTTTTTTCCTTCAGGTACTTATCCAACTCCCTTTTGAAAGCCACAATTGAGTCTGCCTCCACCACCCTTTCAGGCAGTGCATTCTCCAGCCTAACCACTCGCTGCGTAAAAAAGTTTTTCCTCATGTCACCTTTGGTTCTTCTACCAATCACCTTAAATCTGTGTCCTCTGGTTCTCGACCCTTCCGCCAATGGGAACAGTTTCTCTCTATCTACACTGTCTAGACCCCTCATGATTTTGAACACCTCTATCAAATCTCCTCTCAATCTTCTCTGTCCCGTGAGCTCTAACTACAAGAAGGCTGCTACCCGTTCTTTTGTTTCCCTCTTTTCCTCATCTGTCACATGTCCAAAAGGACCTTCCGTACATCCTTAAATGATCTTCCCCTTTAATATGAGTCATATCACATGATGCCCAGAATGTATATTGAAGTGAGGTTCCTTCTCACCAAACCTCCAGACCTTGACATAATGGCCATCTTGATGGTTTAACTGCTAATCAATTTAACCTGATGTTTCCTGCCTGACATTACAAAGGAACAGGAGATGCCCTGGACAATCCCAAATAGTTAATGTGACCTTGCAGCTAGTCTATGTGTTAGCTTTGGTGCCTCCATTGTTCTAGCCAATTTGATATTAGCACCTCACATGGGATGTTGCCGACCCATCTGCTTGTTCCTACTCCCCCATTGTCCCAACTAATCTCCAAGATTAGCATATCCGAATCGGACAATGACCCCGAGATGTTATGATTAACTTTGATGGGACACCTGACATAAAGCAAATTCTAACATCAAGGAGCTATATAAATTAAAGTTGTTATTGTTGAGATGTCCCTTGTCCTGGTGTTCAGCTTGGCTAATGTTCTTCCTTCAGTCAACACCACCAAGAACACATCAACTGCTCATTCATTTCACTGTTGTCTGTGGGACTATTTCACATGTAAAATGGCTGTCACATTCACCTACATAACAGTTACTGCGCTTCAAAGTAACTCATAGAATCATAGAATAGTACAGCACAGAAGGAGGCCATTCGGCCCATCAGGTCTGCGCCGGCTCTTTCAAAGAGCAATCCAGTTAGTCCCACTCCCCGCTCTTTCCCCATATCCCTGCAATTTTTTTCTCCAAGAATTTATCCAATTCCCTTTTGAAAGCTACTATTGAGTTTGTTTCCACCACCCTATCAGGCAGCACATTCCAAATCCTAACCACACACCAAAAAAGTTTTCCACATGTCACCTCTGGTTCTTTTGCCAATCGCCTTTAATCTGTGCCCTCTGGATATCGACCCTTCAGTATTTTGGAAACCGTTTCTCTTTTTTTACTCTATCTAAAGCCTTCATGATTTTGAACACCTCTATCAAATCTCCTCTTACCCTTCTCTGCTCTAAGGAGAACAACCCCAGTTTCTCCAGTCTATCTACATAATTGCAATCCCTCATCCCTGTTTGGGAAGTGGTTTGTGGCATTTCTGAGAGATGCAATAAGGAACTATATAAATTCAAGTCTTTCTTCTTTTGTTTATATGGGCCTTCCACCTTATGCGACACCATGTGAAGATCCACTGTAGTTTTATGAATAGGAAGCGCTGCCCTTGGCCCCCCTCCCTCCACTGTCCCTCTTTTACTTACAGTAGCAGGGGAGTTGCATGAAAGAGAGCTCTGCACAAAATGTCTGCTCTCAAGTTGCCTCTCACCATCAGTCCTGGAGCATAGCAAGGGACAACTGAGACACACTGGCAACAATCCAGTTACAGCCCCTTAAATCTTTGACGATTATTGTGTAATGAAGTAAAATGTGCTTCCCCTTGAACCAAGCTAATGTTTGAAAAATAAAGAATATTCTTTGGCCAGAAATATTTCAATGTAGAAATGAGTTATTGTTGCCCTCCAAAGGGAACAGAGAGAACAACACACATGATTCCAAGTATCAGCAATTGATGTCTTGAAGAAAGGTTAAGCAATTTGGGCTTCTTTTCAAATGCAGAAGAAGAGATTTTAAGATAACCTAATTGAAGTTGAAGGCTTATGAAGGGATGAGCATAGTGGATCCAAACAAATGTTATCATGGTGGAGAAGGTTCCAAATCCCAGAGGGCACAGGTTAAGAATGAGGTAGTTAGGAGGAAGAAGGGAAGTCAGGTGGAACTGTTTCATCTAAGGGGTAATAGAATTATAGGATAGGTTACCAGGAAAGGTCATTGAAGTGGGCAGCATCAATGGGTTCAAAAGGCATCTGGATGTGTTTGTGAAGAAAGAAAGAATTGAGAGATATGCCTCTGGAATTTCCACAGCGGTTCTCCCGATCTCCCGCCATATCTACAGCGGAAATATTGGAGAGACTGCGTGTACAGCCATTTCTGAAGGGTTTCTGACGAACTTCCACCAAGATTACGTTGGGTGATCAAGAGAACTACGCAGAAATTCTACCCCATGGTGAGAAGGTGTAGAAACGATGCTGCGATCCATTGAAAAGGTACAAGATGTTGGACCGAATGGTCCTTTGCTGTCTAGGCAAGTTTATCTTCTTGCTCTTATAATTTAACTATACGTTGTGTACATAGAAACATAGAAACATAGAAGATAGGAGCAGGAGTAGGCCATTCAGCCCCTCGAGCCTGCTCCGCCATTCAATGAGATCATAGCTGATCATCCAAATTCAGTACCCTGTACCTGCCTTCTCTCCATATCCCTTGATCCCTTTAGCTTTAAGAAATATATCTAACTCCTTCTTGAATATATTTAATGAATTGGCCTCTACTGCCTTCTGTGGTAGAGAATTCCACAGGTTCACCACTCTCTGGGTGAAGAAATTCCTCCTCATCTCAGTCCTAAATGGCTTACCCCTTATCCTTAGACTGTGACCCCTGGTTCTGGACTCCCCCGCCATCGGAAACATCCTTCCTGCATCTAGTCTGTCTAGTCCTGTTAGAATTTTATAAGTTTCAATGAGATCCCCTCTCATTCTTCTAAACTCCAGCGAGTATAAGCCCAATCGACCCAATCTCTCCTCATACGTCATTCCTGCCATCCCAGGTATCAGTCTGGTGAATCTTCGCTGCACTCCCTCCATGGCAAGAACATCCTTCCTCAGATAAGGCGACCAAAACTGCACACAATACTCAAGATGTGGTCTCACCAAGGCCCTGTACAACTGCAGCAAGACATCCTTGTTCCTGTACTCGAACCCTCTCGCTATGAAGGCCAACATACCATTTGCCTTCTTAACCGCCTGCTGCACCTGCATGCTTACCTTCAGCGACTGATGCACAAGGACACCCAGGTCTCGTTGCACTTCTCCTTCTCCCAATCTATTGCCATTCAGATAATAATCTGCCTTCCTGTTTTTGACACCAAAGTGGATAACCTCGCATTTATCCACATTATATTGCATCTGCCATGCTTCTGCCCAATCACCCAAATCATACTGGAGTTTCTCGGCATCCTCCTCACGGCACACACTCCCACCCAGCTTTGTGTCGTCTGCAAACTTGGAGATATTACATCCAATACCCTCGTCTAGATCAATAATATATATTGTGAATAGCTGGGGTCCTAGGACCGATCCCTGCGGTACCCCACTAGTCACTGCCTGCCACTCGGAAAAAGACCCATTTATTCCAACTCTTTGCTTTCTGTCTGCCAACCAGTTCTCTATCCAAGTCAATACCTTGCCCCCAATTCCATGTGCCTTAACTTTACACACTAATCTCTTATGCGGGACCTTATCGAAAGCCTTCTGAAAGTCCAAATACACCACATCCACTGGTTCTCCCTTATCTATTTTACCAGTTACATCCTCAAAAAATTCCAGTAGATTAGTCAAGCACGATTTACCTTTTGTAAATCCATGTTAACTTTGTCTAATCCTGTCACTGTTTTCCAAGTGCTGTGCTATTACATCTTTTATAATGGACTCTAGCATTTTCCCCACTACCGATGTCAGGCTTATAATTCCCCGTTTTCTCTCTACCACCTTTTTTGAATAGTGGGGTAACATTAGCTACCCTCCAATCCATGGGTACTGTTCCAGAGTCTATAGAATTTTGGAAGATGACCAGCAATGCATCTACTATTTCTAGGGCCACTTCCTTAAGTACCCTAGGATGTAGATTATCAGGCCCTGGGGATTTATCGGCCTTCAATGCCATCAATTTCCCTAACACTATTTCCCTACAAATACTGATTTCTTTCAGTTCCTTCCTCTCATTAGACCCTATGTTCCCCGACATCTCTGGAAGGTTATTTGTGTCCTCCTTTGTGAAGACAGAACCAAAGTATGTATTTAATTGATCTGCCATTCCTTTGTTCCCCATTATAAATTCCCCTGATTCTGACTGCAAGGGACCTACGCTTGACTTCACCAATCTTTTTCTCTTCACATATCTATAAAAGCTTTTACAGTCAGTTTTTATGTTCCCTGCAAGCTTACTCTTATACTCTATTTTCCCCCTCTTAATTAATCCCTTTGTCCTTCGTTGCTGAATCCTATACTGCTCCCAATCCTCAGGTTTTCTGCTTTTTCTGGCCAATTTATATGTCCTCTCCTTGGATCTTATGCTATCCCTAATTTCCTTTGTTAGCCACGGTTGAGCCACCTTTTTTGTTTTATTTTTATGCCAAACTGGGATGAACAAATTCTGTAGTTCATTCATGCGATCTTTGAATGTTTGCCATTGCCTATCCACCATCAACCCTTTGAGTGACATTCCCCAATCAATCCTACCCAACTCGCGCCTCATACCATCGTAGTTTCCTTTATTTAAATTCAGCAACCAAGCTCGGAAGCAAAAACACCGCTTCACTTGATTTTCTGCCCTGGGAAGTAAAGGGAAGCAACGTAGGTGCTGAAGATCCGTGGCCATTCTGATGGACCACCCTTGTGACTTCAGCAGGAGTCCATCAGAATGGCCACAAACCAGGCTGGGATCCCAGGCTGTGCTCATGACTGGAGCTCACAGAGTGGGCCTCACCGGGATCATTTTGAGAAGTAATGCAGTCATCATCAAAACAACATGTCAACTGTTTCTACAATATCGCTCGAGTTGTTTCTGGATAATATTCAGCACAGTGTCAGATTGCCACAAACATTCATTTGGTCGGTAACTGTAAACCACTCTCACTGGGGAAAGTTATTTAAATAAAGATTAACATGTAACCATTTCTGAGCATTAGTCATTCTACAGTGGGTGACGGTTAACCCTACAGTCAGTAAATGGAGCGGTAATACATGCAGCGTCTCCATTCATAGGGTCCGACCACAGGCAGCGACACCACAGCATTCCTCGCCCGTGACTTCACCGTCTTTTCTCTCCAATACAGTGTCAGCCGTGACTCAGTGTGGGTATCACTCTCCCCTCTGAGTCAGCAGCTTGTGGGTTCAAGCCCCACTCCAGACACTTCAGCGCAAGACCTAGGCTGACACTCCATGCAGTACTGAGTGAGTGCTGCACTTTTGGAGGTGTCGTCTTTTGGCTAAGAAGTTAAACCGAGGCCGCACCTGCCCTCTCAAGTGGACGTAATCGATCCCAGGGCACTATTTCGAAGAAAAGCCGGGGAGTTATCCCCGGTGCCCTGGCCAATATTTATCCCTCAACCAACATCACTAAAGAACAGTTCATCTGGTCATTATCATATTACTATTAGTGGGAGCTTGCTGTGCGCAAATTGGCTGCCGTGTTTCCTACACTACAACAGTGACTACACTTCAAAAGTACTTCATTGGCTGTAAAGTGCTTTGGGACGTCCTGAGATCGTGAAAGGTGCTATATAAATGCAAGTTCTTTCTTTCAAGCAGTGATTGAATTCAGACAACTCAGTGTCTACCAGGGGACAGACCTGGGAGCTCCCTGGTCTATAAGCCTCGGTACGGCACCGGGCTGACATCGGCTAACTCAGCACTGTCTGGTGACGGAACTTTGGAACCTCCCGCTCTGTAATGCTCGGCACCAGAGTGGGTAGTGGTGCATCTACCCACTGAGCTCAGCCCCGCCGTTCCACATATGGTGACCTTTGTGGGCTGAGTAGAGAAGGCTGAACGTACTCTTCCGCCGGGCAAACAGAGGCTCGCTTTCCCTGACGGCTGACGCGGGGAGCGATTTCCCGACGTGCGCGCCCAGTGAAAAACAAACAACAACTGCAAAAAAATCAGTTAGCCCACTTGCCCTTCCTGGCAACCGTACTTGGATGAAGCAGAATAAGAAACACTTATCGGGCTGGGTCTGGGTCTGGAACCAGTCAATGGTCGAAAGCGTGTGTCTGAGATGCTTCATCTCTGAGCCTCTCCACAAGAATGTCAGTCGGGCAAAAGAGTCCCAGCCTGAAGTTCACAGGGAAATCGTGACGGGAATCACTTTTAAGACTTAAGAGTGTGGGAGGCCTGTGGTTACTTCAGCTTTACATGGTGCCTGATTGCATGATATAGACTAAGCCCTCCTGTGCACTCTGGAAAAATATAAAACCCTTCTTATTTTGCACGCTCAACATCAGAGTGTAAGTCTATCATTTTGAGCCTCGAACATAGTATCTTTAATTACGGAGCCCTTTTGTCTTTGAGAGTCCCGTGAGGTAACGCGAGTCATCATCTTCAGAAATGAGGTCATTAAGAAATCAGCTGTCCATAGTCGATAAAAAACAGATGGTCAAGGCTTATTTCAAAGACGACTACTGTTCATTGCTGGTTTTGGTCTTGGGTGTGGAATCATGGTTAACCCAGTAATGGCTCATTGGCATCAAACCAACAGGCCCACATGCTTAAGAACATAAGTCAAAGATGGGAAAAAACCCTTGAATGTCATCACTCTTAATACCCTAAATTTCCCATCACAGCATCTAACTGGACATCCTTTTCTCTGCTACCCTCTCCTACTCAACTATTCCAAACATTTCTCACTTTTTGACCAAAGACGTTCTTTCTAATATCTGTTTTAAATTTACTTTTCCTACTTTCCTGCCTTAATTTGAAGTAACATCTTGAGCTAACCCCATTTAATACTTTAAAAAACCCTCGATGAAGTTTCCCCCCCTTAAGCACCTTCTCTCTAGACTGTAGAGTTTGACCTTCTCTACTCTTGCCTCATAACTCATCCCTTTTACCCTTGCCTTCACTCTATTGCTCTTTCTCCCTATCCTTTCCAACACATTTTTGTGGTGAAGTGACCACAACTGAACCCAGTGCTCCCGAGTGTGGCTGCCGCATTTCCTTACATTACAACAGTGACTACACTCCAAAAGTACTTCATTGGTTGTGAAGGTCTTTAGGATATCCTGAGGTTGTGAAAGGTGCTATAGAAATACAAGTCCCTACTTATTATCAAAATCCACGACGAGGCCTTGGATAACGTGGACCACTTTCCATACCTCAGGAGCCTACTGTCAACAAGGGCAGGCGTCGATGACGAAGTCCAACACTGCCTTCAGTGTGCCAGTGCAGCCTTCGGTCGCCTGAGGAAGAGAGTGTTTGAAGACCAGGACCTCAAACCCGGCACCAAGCTCATGGTCTACAGAGCAGTAGTGATACCCACCCTCCTGTATGCCTCAGAGACATGGACCATGTACAGCAGGCACCTCAAAGCACTGGAGAGGTACCACCAACGCTGCCTCCGCAAGATCCTGCAAATCCATTGGCAGGATAGGCGCACCAACGTCAGTGTTCTCGCTCAGGCCAACATCCCCAGTATCGAAGCTTTGACCACGCTCGATCAGCTCCGATTGATGGGTCACACTGTCCGCATGCCCGATACGAGACTCCCAAAACAAGCGCTCTACTCAGAGCTCCGGCACGGCAAGAGAGCCCCAGGTGGGCAGAGGAAACACTTCAAGGACACCCTCAAAGCCTCCTTGAAAAACTGCAACATCCCCACCGACACCTGGGAATCCCTGGCCCAAGACCACACAAAGTGGAGGAGAAGCATCCGGGAAGGCGCCGAACACCTCAAGTCTCTTCGCCGGGGGCAAGCGGAAGCCAAGCGCAAACAGCGGAATGAGCGCACGTCAACCCAAGCACCCCACCCACCCGCCCCTTCAACCACCGTCTGCCCCACCTGTGACAGAGACTGTAGGTCCCGCATTGGACCCATCAGTCACCTGAGAATTCATTTTTAATGTGGAAGCAAGTCATCCTCGGTTCTGAGGTACTGCCTAAGAAGAAGAAGAAGAAGGCTATAGAAATAAAAGTCCTTACTTTCAGCAAGGTTTCTCAATTGAAAACAATTGTACGCCCTCAACATAATCTTCTGTGGACTTGTACTCTCGTGTTCTGACCATGAATCACAGCAGTCTGCTTTCTTTGTTGCTTTGCTGCAGTCACGGGAGGATTACGCACTTTGATATCCGATACGATTCTGACCAGGTCTAATGGATTTTCCTGTTGTGTTGAAGCTTTCATTACCTTCCTTCTGTTACATTCTCTCCCCTCCCCTGCGCTCTCTGTCTCTCCCCCTCTCTGTCACTTTCTTTCTCACCCTCACGCATTTCTCTCCAGGCCTACAGTTATCACCAGACCTAGGGGTATCAGAATTCTGACTTTGTCACGACACAGTCCTTAGGGTCATTGAAGCTGGAAAAAAAATCTAAACTCCTCCCTCCCCTGGTAAAACAAAGCACTGTAAATAGTATGAATGGAGTGATGAGGAGGGAAGTTTGATGGCTGCAAAGGGACATTAAAGATGGAAGAATGATTCAATCCATAGATTACTGAGAATGGACACACATCCTAGAATCTTACAGCACAGAAGGAGGGGCACTCCTGCTCCAAACTTACCTTGTTGGTTGCGGTCGCTTTAAGGACCGCCTGTTATGTCACACGTAGTCCTGGCACCAGCTGCCTCAGGGCCAACCAGTCTTGCAGTGAGGGATTAGTAATCCAGAGAACGCAAGTTCAAATCCCACCATGGGCAGATTTGAGAATTTGAATTCAGGTTTGAAAAAAAAAATCTGGAAATAAAAAAAAGTGCTGATATCAGTAAAAACGACCATGGAGCTGTCAGTATGTCATAAAATGTCTCTGAGAGAAGTAAAGCTGGTCTGGTCTATATGTGACTCCAGTCCCCACACCAACGTGGTTGACTCTTAACTCCTCTCTGAAGAGGCCTAGCAAGCCAGTCTGTTGGATCAAGAAACGCTCAAGAAGGCGGTCTACCACCACCTTCTCAAGGGCAACTAGAGATACACGGGCCAGTGGGGGTTGGGGAGGAGGGGAGCCGTGCAGTCATTTTTGAAACATTAACTCTTCAAATGCTGACAGCCTGCTGTCTACTTCCAGCATTCACTGTGGTTTTTTTTTATTATTTTGGATTCCCAGTGCTCACTGTTCTTGTCTCTGTTATCTCTACTCTTTGATCCGTTGCCACGTTCTCCTCCAGGTTTGCTGGGACTGTGCACATTCTATTTCTCCCTTTGCTGTCATCTCTCTTGGTCTCTTTTAACCTCTCGATATAATCCTGGTGGCCCTGACCTTGAAGCCGGCAGCTGGGAAGACTTCAATGAAACTAAGGGGGCTCCTCCCAGCCTTGGCGAGATCCGCCGAGTTTATCTTTGGTGTTGCCAGCAGCTGCGCGAGGCCAGCACGCCAGGACCCGGGCACAACTCGGCCCAATATGAAAGCAGCCTGGCACTAACGCGACTTTGCACAACCATGGGCGTTGGGATTGCCTCAGACCTGCTCCTGCTCTGCCGACGCACCTTCGCCAGAAATGCGCCAAAATACCCTGTTTTGCACGCGCGTCTAGCTGGGCTTTCCGCCGCACTCCCGGTGAGCTTACGAGGGCGGAGTGGGAGCAGCTCTGAGGAAATTGCCCAAGTCCGTGTAAAAACACCAGGTCCACCTCAACCATCACCAAGCAGTTGGGCCAGTGTCAGCTTGGGTCAGTCACTCTCACCTCTGGGCCAAAAGGTCCTGGGTCCAAGTCCCACTTCAGTCCACAATCTAAGCTGACACTCCCAGTGCGGTACTGAAGGAGTGCTGCACTGTCACAGGTGCCGCCTTTCGGGATGAGACGTTAAACCGAGTCCCCGTCTACCATCTCAGGTGGACGTGAAAGATCCCATGGCAATTTTTCAAAGAGTTCTGCCAGTGTCCTGGTCAACATTCATCTCTCAACCAGGGCCATCAACAACCAGATTAACTGGTCTTTCATCTGATCCGCTGCTAATGCAACCTCACTCTGCGCACATTGGCTGCCATGTTGGCCAACAAATCAACAGTGACTATACTTCAAAGTAATTTGTTGGCTGTGAAGTGTTTTGGGACATCCTCAGGACATGAAAGGTGCTGTGCAAGCCCTTTCTTCCTGGCTGTCAGATCCTAGACCCTGTCCTGTGCCGAACACAGCAATTTACTCAGCATACAGCTTAAACCTGAAGTAGATGTAGGATCTGACAACGAGAAGCATGCTGGGGCTAAGCAGACATGAGGCTGAACTACTCATGAGCTCTTACCATATCGTCACGTGCACTGTCTGAGAGTAACACCACACAACTGATCTGAACAACAGATGTAAAAGCACAGAAAGAGAAAGAGAGAGACAGAGAGATATGCGCAGGGGCTGAGAATCAGTGTTGCAATCTGGGGCCGTGCACGTGGTGTGTCAGAATCTGGTCTGTGTGAATCCGGTCTGTGTGAATCCGGTCTGTGTGAATCCGGTCTGTGTGAATCCAGTATGAGGGAATCCGGTCTGTGTGAATCCGGTCTGTGTGAATCCGGTCTGTGTGAATCCGGTCTGTGTGAATCCAGTATGAGGGAATCCGGTCTGTGTGAATCCAGTATGTATGAATCTGGTACATGGGAATCTGGTATCTGTGACTCCGGTATGTGTGACTCCGGTATGTGTGACTCCGGTATGATGTAATGTGGGAATCCGGTATAAGAACATAAGAACATAAGAAATAGGAGCTGGAGTGTGACCCTTCGAGCTTGCTCCGCCATTCAATAAGATCATGGCTGATCTTCGACCTCAACTCTGGGAATGGTAGCATGGTGGCAATGTCACTGGGCTAGTAATCCAGAGGTCTGGAGTAATGACCCAGAGACATGAGTTCAAATCCCACCACGGCAGCTGGGGAATTTAAATTCGGATTGTCGTAAAAACCCATCTGGTTCACTAATGTCCTTTAGGGAAGGAAATCTGCCGTCCTTACCTGGTCTGGCTTATATGTGATTCCAGACCCACAACAATGTGGTTGACTCTTAACTGCCCTCTGAAATGGCCTAGCAAGTCACTCAGTTGTAACTAACCGCGACGAAACATAATAAGAATGAAACCAGATGGACCACCCGGCATCGACCATGGCACCGGCTACGGACACGGCAACAGCAGTCGACCCTGCAAAGTCCTCCTCACCAACATCTGGGGACTTGTGCCAAAATTGGGAGAGCTGTCCCACAGACTAGTCAAGCAACAGCCTGACATAGTCATACTCACAGAATCATACCTTTCAGCCAATGTCCCAGACTCCTCCATCACCATCCCTGGGTATGTCCTGCCCCACCGGCAGGACAGACCCACCAGGGTGGCGGCACAGTGGTATACAGTCGGGAAGGAGTGGCCCTGGGAGTCCTCAACATTGACTCCGGACCCCATAAAGTCTCATGGCTTCAGGTCAAGCATGGGCAAGGAAACCTCCTGCTGATTACCACCTACTGCCCTCCCTCAGCTGATGAATCAGTACTCCTCCATGTTGAACACCACTTGGAGGAAGCACTGAGAGTAGCAAGGGCACAGAATGTACTCTGGGTGGGGAACTTCAATGTCCATCACCAAGAGTGGCTCGGTAGCACCACTACTGACCGAGCTGGCCGAGTCCTGAAGGACATAGATGCCAGTCTGGGCCTACGACAGGTGGTGAGAGAACCAACACGAGAGAAAAACTTACTTGACCTCGTCCTCACCAATCTACCTGTCGCAGAGGCATCTGTCTATGACAGTATTGGCAGCAGTGACCACCGCACAGTCATTGTGGAGACGAAATCCTGTCTTCACACTGACGACAGCCTCCTGTTGTGTGGCACTACCACCGTGCTAAATGGGATAGATTCAGAACAGATCTAGCAGCTCAAAACTGGGCATCCATGAGGTGCTGTGGGCCATCAGCAGCAGCAGAATTGTATTCCACCACAATCTGTAACCTCATGGCCCGGCATATCCCTCACTCTACCATTACCATCAGGCCAAGGGACCAGCCCTGGTTCAATAAGGAGTGTAGAAGAGCATGCCAGGAGCAGCACCAGGCGTACCTAAAAATGAGGTGCCAATTTGGGGAAGCTGCAACACAGGACTACATGAATGCTAAAAAGCGGAAGCAGCATGCTATAGATAGGGCTAAACGATCCCACAATCAACGGATCAGATCAAAGCTCTGCAGTCCTGCCACATCCAGTCGTGAATGGTGGTGGACCATTAAACAACTAACGGGAGGAGGAGGCTCCATGAATATCCCCATCCTCAATTATGGTGGAGCCCAGCATGTGAGTGCAAAAGACAAGGCTGAAGCATTTGCAATCATCTTCAGCCAGAAGTGCTGAGTGGATGATCCATATCGGCCTCCTCCTGAGGTCCCCACCATCACAGAAGCCAGTCTTCAGCCAATTCGATTCACTCCACATGATATCAAGAAACGGCTGAGCACACTGGATACAGCAAAGGCTATGGGCCCCGACAACATCCCAGCTATCGTGCTGAAAACTTGTGCTCCAGAACTAGCCGCGCCTCTAGCCAAGCTGTTCCAGTACAGCTACAACACTGGCATCTATCCAACAATGTGGAAAACTGCCCAGATATGTCCTGTCCACAAAAAGCAGGACAAATCCAATCTGGCCAATTACCGCCCCATCAGTCCACTCTCAATCATCAGCAAAGTGATGGAAGGTGTCATCGACAGTGCTATCAAGCGGCACTTACTCACCAATAACCTTCTCACTGATGCCCAGTTTGGGTTCCGCCAAGACCACTCAGCTACCGACCTCATTACAGCCTTGGTCCAAACATGGACAAAGGAGCTGAATTCCAGAGGTGAGGTGAGAGTGACTGCCCTTGACATCAAGGCAGCATTTGACCGAGTGTGGCATCAAGGAGCCCTAGGGAAAGTATTGACGTGGATAGAGAACTGGCTAACTTTATCACACCTCGGCAGATAGTCAGGATGATTTAATTTATTGGTCTGCAATTGTAAAGTACACATGCTTTTTTTTCCATCTATATATGCTCTGACGATTCTGTATCCAATTTACTTCACCTGAGGAAGGAGCGATAGTTCCGAAAGCTTGTGATTTCAAATAAAACTGTTGGACTATAACCTGGTGTTGTGCGACCTCTCAATTTTGTCAGATAGAAAACAGAGAGTTGGAATAAACGGCTCATTTTCTGAATGGCAGGCAGTAACAAGTGGGGTACCACAGGGATCTGTCCTGGGTCCCCAGCTGTTCACAATTTACATTAATGACCTGGATCAGGGAGTCGGATGCAGCATTTCCAAATTTGCAGACAGCACTAAACTAGGAGGGGGGGTGGGCTCAGAGGAGGAGACCAGGAAGCTCCAGAGCGATTTGGACAGACTGGGTGATTGGGCGGATAAATGGCAGATGCACTATAATGTGGACAAGTGCGAAGTTATCCACCTTGGGTGCAGGAACGGGAGGGCAAATTATTATTTAAATGGCAATAAATTGGGAGAGGGGGAAGTACAGAGAGACCTGGGTGTTCTTGTACACCAGTCACTGAAGGCGAGCATGCAGGTGCAACAGGCGGTCAAGAAGGCAAACGGTATGCTGGCCTTCATAGCAAAAGGGTTGGAATACAGGAACAGGGATACCTTGCTGCAGCTGTACAGGGCACTGGTGAGACCACACCTCGAGTACTGTGTACAGTTTTGGTCGCCTCATCTGAGGAAAGATGTTCTTGCCATGGAGGGGGTGCAGCGGCGATTCACCAGGCTGATACCAGGAATGGCGGGATTGACCTATGAGGAGAGACTATGTAGTTTAGGGATGTACACACTGGAGTTTAGAAGATTGAGAGGGGACCTCATAGAAGTGTATAAAATTCTGACAGGTCTAGACAGACTAGATGCAGAAGGAATGTTTCCCTTGGCGGGTGAGAACAGAACTAGAGGACATAATTTAAGGATAAGGGCTAAACCATTTAGGACAGAAATGAGGGGGAATTTCTTCACTCAGAGGGTGGTGAACCTGTGGAACTCATTGCCACAGAGGGCAGTGTACGCCAGCTCATTAAATATATTTAAGAGGGAATTAGATATATTTCTACAGGCAAAAGGGGTTAAGGGTTACGGAGAGAAGGCGGGGACGGGATACTGAATTGGAGGATCAGCCATGATCTCATTAAATGGCGGAGCAGGCTCAAAGGGCCGGATGGCCTACTCCTGCTCCTATCTTCTATGTATCTATGTATCTATGTAAAACTGAAGTCAATGGGAATCAGGGGGAAAACGCTCCACTGGCTGGAGTCATACCGAGCACAAAGGAAGATGGTTGTGGTGGTTGAAGGTCAATCATCACAGCCCCAGGACATCGCTGCAGGAGTTCCTCAGGGCAGTGTCCTAGGCCCAACCATCTTCAGCTGCTTCATCAATGACCTTCCCTCCAACATAAGGTCAGAAATAGGGATGTTCGCTGATGACTGCACAGTGTTCAGCGCCATTCACAACTCGTCAGATAATGAAGCAGTCCATGCCCGCATGCAACAAGACCTGGACAACGTTTAGGCTTGGGCTGATAAGTGGCAGGTAACATTCGTGCCACAGAAGTGCCAGGCAATGACTGTTTCCAACAAGCGAGAATCTAACCACCTCCCCTTGATATTCAACGGCATTACCATCGCCGAATCCCCCACTATCAACATCCTGGGGGTCACCATTGACCAGAAAGTTAACTGGACCAGCCACATAAATACTGTGGCAACAAGAGCAGATCAGAGGCTAGGTATTCTGTGGCGAGTGTCTCACTCCTGACTCCCCAAAGCCTTTCCACCATCTACAAGGCACAAGTAAGGAGTGTGATGAAATACTCTCCACTTGCCTGGATGAGTGCAGCTCCAACAACACTCAAGAAGCTCGACACCATCCAGGACAAAGCAGCCCACTTGATTGGCACCCAATCCACCACCTTAAAAATTCATTCCCTCCACCAACGGCGTACCGTGGCTGCAGTGTGTACCATCTACAAGATGCACTGCAGCAACTCGCCAAGACTTCTTCCCAAACCCGCGACCTCTTCCACCTAGAAGGACAAGGGCAGCAGGCGCATGGGAACACCACCAGCTCCAAGTTCCCCATCAAGTCACACACCATCCTGACTTAGAAGTATATCGCCGATCCTTCATCGTCGCTGGGTCAAAATCCTGGAACTCCCTACCCAACAGCACTGTGGAGTACCTTCACTACACGGACTGCAGCAGTTCAAGAAGGTGGCTCACCACCACCTTCTCAAGGGCAATTAGGGATGGATAATAAATGCTGGCCTTGCCAGCAATGCCCACATCCCATAAACGAATTTTAAAAAACTCTACTTTCCTGCACTATCCCCATATCCCTTAATTCCCAAAAATCTATCAATCTCTGTCTTGAATATACTCAACGACTGAGCATCCACAGCCCTCTAGGGTAGAGAATTCTGACTGAAGAAATTTCTCCTCATCTCATAAGAACATAAGAACATAAGAACATAAGAAATAGGAGCAGGAGTAGGCCAATCGGCCCCTCGAGCCTGCTCCGCCATTCAATAAGATCATGGCTGATCTGATCCTAACCGCCAATCTACTATCTATCACAGAACCATCTCCTGCATCTAACAGAATTGCACACACGAAATAGGAGCAGAATCAGGCTACACAGTCCCTGGGCCCGCTCCACTACCCACAGGGCCATGACCGATCCGAACCTAGACTCATGTCCAAATTCCTGCCCGCTCCCCGTAACCCTTAATGCCCTTTACTTCTAGGAAACTGTCTATTTCTGTTTTAAATTTAATTAATGTTGTAGCTTCTACAGCTTTTTGTGGCAGCATATTCCATGGACCTACCACCCTCTGAGTGAAGTAGTTCCTCCTCATCTCAGTTTTGAAAGAGCAGCCCCTTATTCTAAGACTATGTCCCCTAGTTCTCGTCTCACCCGTCATCGGGAACATCCTCCCCGCATCCACCCGATCCAACCCCTTCACAATCTTATATGTTTCAATAAGATCGCCTCTCATTCTTCTGAACTCCAATGAGTAGAGTCCCAATCTGCCCAACCTCTCCTCATATGACCACCCCCTCATCCCCGGGATTAACCGAGTGAACCTTTTTTGCACTGCCTCGAGAGCAAGGATGTCTTTCCTTAAGTAAGGACACCAAAACTGTATGCAGTATTCCAGGTGCGGTCTCACCAATACCTTGTACAACTGAAGCAATACCTCCCTATTTTTATATTCTATCCCCCTAGCAATGAAAGCCAACATTCCATTTGCCTTCTTAATCACTTGCTGCACCTGCATACTAACCTTTTGAGTTTCATGCACCAGGACCCCCAGATCCCTTTGCACTTCAGTACTCTCCAGTTTCTTGCCATTAAGATAATATGGCCGACCCCTTATTCTGAGACTGTGACCCCGTGTTCTAGATTCCCCAGCCAGGGGAAACATCCTCCCAGCATTAACCCTGTCAAGCCTGTTAAGAATTTTATATGTTTCAATTAGATCACCTCTCATTCTTCTAAACTCTAGGTAATATAGGCCCAGTCTACTGATACTCTCCTCACAGGGCAATCCCCTCATCCTAGGATTCAGTCTGGTGAACCTTTGTTGCACTCCTCTAAGGCAAGTATGTCTTTCCTTAGGTAAGGAGACCAGAACTGTGCACGATACTCCAGGTGGTCTCACCAGGGCCCTATATAATTGCAGTGAGACTTATTTACACTTATACTCTAATCCTTTTGTGACAAAAGCTAACATACCATTTGCTTTCCTAATTGCTTGCTGTACCTGCATGTTAACTTTCTGTGATTCATGTACAAGGACACCCAGGTCCCTCTGAATGCAAACATTTCCCAGTCTCATTTCAAAAAATATTCTGCTTTTTTGTTTTTCCTACCAAAGTGGATAACTTCACACTTCCCCACACTGTATTCCATTTGTCATGTTCTTGCCCACTCAGTAAACCTGTCTATATCTCTCTGCAACCTCTTTGTGTCCTCCTCACAGCTTACTTTCCCACCTAACTTTGTATCATCAGCAAACTTTGATACGTTACACTCAGTCCCTTCATCTGAGTCATTAATATAGATTGTAAATAGCTGAGGCCCAAGCACTGATCCTTGTGGTACCCCGCTAGTTACAGCCTGCCAACCTGAAAAAGTCCTGTTTATTCCTACTCTCTGTTTTCTGTCCATTAACCAATCCTCAATCCATGCCAACATATTACCCCCAATCCCATGAGTCCTAATTTTGTGAAATAACCTCTTGTGTGGCACCTTATCGAATGCTTTTTGAAAATCCAGTTACACTACATCCACTGGTTCCCCCTTATCCATCCTACTAGTTACATCTTCAAAAAACTCTTATCAGATTTGTCAAACATGATTTCCCTTTCATAAAACCATGTTGACTCTGCCTAACCATATTATGATTTTCTAAGTGCCCTGTTACCATGTCCCTAATAATAGATGCTAGCATTTTGCCTACTACTGATGTCAGGCTAACTGGCCTATAGTTCCCCATTTTTGGTCTTCCTAATTTCTTCAATAGCGGGGTTACATTTGCTACCTTCCAATCCTTGGGGACTGTTCTAGAATCTAGGGAATTCTGGAAGATTAATACCAGTGCATCCACTATCTCTGCAGTTACCTCTTTTAAAACCCTAGGATGCAGGTCATCAGGTCCTGGGGATTTGTCGTCACTTAGTCCCATTAATTTCTCCAGTACTATGTCTTTGCTTATACTGATTTCTTTAAGTTCCTCATTCTCTCTAGACCCTTGGTTCCCCATTCTTTCCAGAATGTTTTTTGTGTCTTCTAACGTGAAGACAGATACAAAGTATTTGTTTAATGTCTCTGCCATTTCCTTATTGCCCATTATAATTTCTCCTGTCTCTGCCTCTAATGGGCCCACGTTTACTTTCACTCATCTCTTATTTACATACCTATCGGAACGTTTACAATCTGTTTTATGTCTCTTGCTAATTTACTCGCATATTCTTTTTTCTCTTCACTTATCAATTTCTTGGTCCTCCTTTGCTGAATTCTAAAGTCCACCCAATACTCAGGCTTACTACTCTTTTTGGCAATATTATAAGCCTCTTCCTTTAATCGAATACTATCTTTAACTTCTCTTGTTAGCCACGGTTGGACCACTTTTCCTGTGGGGTTTTTGTGCCTTAAAGGAATGTATATTTGTTATAAATTAAATATTAATTCTTTAAATGCTAGCCATTGCTTGTCTACCGTCATACCTTTTAATGTAGTTTCCCAATCTACCTTAGCCAACTCGCCCCTCATACCTACATAGTTTACTTTGTTTCGATTTAAGACCCTAGTTTCGGACTTAACTAAATTACTTTCAAACTCAATATATAATATCATATTATGGTCATAAGAACATAAGAACATAAGAAATAGGCCCTTCGAGCCTGCACCGCCATTCAATGAGATCATGGCTGATCTTCTGCCTCAACTCCATTCACCGGCCCTATCACCAAATCCCTTGATGCCTGGTCACTCTTCCCTAAAGGCCCCTTTACTACAAGGTTATTAATTAACCCTTTCTCATTGCACAATACTAGATCTAAAATAGCCTGTTCTCTGGTTGGTTCCTCAACATACTGATCTAGAAAACTATCTTGTATACATTCCATGAGCTCGTCCACTATTATTGAAAATTTGGTTTGCCCAGTCTTTATGTAGATTAAAGTCCCCCATGATTACTGTATTACCCTTGTTACATGCGCCTCTAATTTCCTGATTTATACTCTGCCCTACATTACAACTACTGTTTGGGGGCCTATAAACAACTCCCACCAATGTTTTCTGCCCCTTGCTGTTTCTTAGCTCCACCCAAACTGATTCTACTTCTTGATTTTTGGAGCCAAGATCCTTTCTCTCTACTGTCTTTATCCCATCCTTTATTATCAGGGCTACCCCTCCTCCTTTTTCATTTTGCCTATCTCTTCTAAAAGTTAAGTATCCTGGAATATTTAGTTCCCAACCATGGTCACTTTGCAGCCATGTCTCCATAATGGCTATTAGATCAAACCTATTAATTTCTATCTGCACTATTAATTCATCTATTTTGTTGCAAATGCTTCACACATTCAGATATAGTGCTTTTAGCTTTGACTTTTTTCTCTTTTTCCCTGATGACACCTTAGTAAATGATGCCCTATTACCTTTGTTACTCTCTCTCTCCCTTCCTGACCCACTCTGTTTATTTTTACCCAAAACTCTACTCTGCTCTGGAGCCTTGACATTCCCTTGCTGCTTTTAAATTTACTCTTTCCTGAATCCTCCCATCACCACCCGCCCCCCGCCCCCCCCCACCACCACACCCCCCTTCATTTGTATGTGGAAATCCGATATGTGGGAATCCAGTATGTGCGAATCCGGTTTGTGTGAATCCGGTTTGTGTAAATCCAGTATGAGTGAATCCGGTATGTGGGAATCCGATATGTGTGAATACGGTATGTGTGAATCTGGTATGTGTGAATACGTTATGTGGGAATCCGGTTTGTGGGAATCTGGTATGTGGAAATCCGGTATGTGGGAATCTGGTATGTGGGAATACGGTATGTGGGAATCTGGTATGTGGGAATCTGGTACGTGGGAATCTGGTATGTGGGAATCTGGTATGTGGGAATACGGTATGTGGGAATCTGGTATGTGGGAATACGGTATGTGGGAATCTGGTATGTGGGAATCTGGTACGTGGGAATCTGGTATGTGGGAATCCAATATGTGGGAATCTGGTATGTGGGAATCTGGTATGTGGGAATCTGGTATGTGGGAATACGGTATGTGGGAATCTGGTATGTGGGAATCTGGTATGTGGGAATCTGGTGTGTGTGAATCTGGTATGTGGGAATCTGGTATGTGGGAATCTGATATGTGGGAATACGGTATGTGGGAATCTGGTATGTGGGAATACGGTATGTGGGAATCCGGTATGTGGGAATCTGGTATGTGTGAATCTGGTATGTGGGAATCCAGTTTGTGGGAATCCAGTTTGTGTGAATCTGGTATGTGTGAATCTGGTATGTGGGAATCTGGTATGTGGGAATACGGTATGTGGGAATCTGATATGTGGGAATCTGATATGTGGGAATACGGTATGTGGGAATCTGGTATGTGGGAATCCGGTATGTGGGAATCCGGTATGTGGGAATCTGGTATGTGTGAATCTGGTATGTGGGAATCTGGTATGTGTGAATCCGGTTTGTGGGAATGCCCTGCTTCTACTGGAGATGCACAGATCGCTGTGGAATGCGGTGTGCTGTCCGCATGGGCTCGAGATGTGGGTTTGCCGCCAGCCTGTACTGGCAATGGTGTTAAATTGGCATTGGCGTGAGGCCTAGCCCTGGAGGAGTGTCTCATTTATATACACAGGGGGAGAAATTCGGTATCGCCCCGTTTGGGGTGCTAACTTTAAAAGTTGAAAAAATTAGCACCAGGCCCTAATGTCATTCAACTTTTAAAAAATTTGGTTTTGCGCTCCAGGAAGGAAGTGGAGCGCTAAATCAAGCGCTCCACTTCCTAGAGCACAACAGGCAGCAGGGGGGGCGGTGGGTGAGCAGCGCTGCACACTGGGCCGTGCAGCACTGCCATGTTGGGAGGCTCCTTCCCTCCCTTAAAGGGAAGGGCCATCGCTGCAGGCTCTGCAAGAGGCAAACTTACCTGGTCCCCGACGGCAGCCGCGATCCAGCTCGATCAGCCCGATGCACTGCAGCAGAGTGCCGGGCTGATCGAGCGCTGAGGAAAAAAGGAAAAAAAAAGAGAACGAGCATTTTAGTATTTTTTTTCCTTCCTCGGCCACCTTGCCTTTAAGTATCGCCCCCGAAGCGCCCGTCCTCCTGATGAACGCCTCCTGCAGCTGCCGGTGTTTTCGCTCGCCGATGCTGCAGGCGGCGGAACCGAAGTTCGTGTCCGGGGCGCTCCCGGGGCGATGCGCACGCCGATGACGTCACGATCTCCGGGCGAAGGAGATGGGGGCGCAACGCCATACCGCCGCCTCAAACCTCCCGCCGAATATAGCAGGAGTCGATCTTCTCGCCGCGCCCGGGCGTTAAGTGGTTAGCGCCCGTTATCGCCCCCCAGAGGTGCTCATGGGAGGTGATTTTCCAGCCGATTTTCTAGCCCACAGTGCCAGCAATTTCGGAGGCTCCTGGGCTCAGCCAGTCTATGGCAGCAAAGAGGAGGTAGACTTTCGGGATTCCTGTGACTGGGGAAGCCTGTTCACGGGTATCTCCCGATCTCTTAACATAACTTCTGCAGAAGGCCAGCAGCACCGCCTGAGAAATGGCCTGATTGGCAAGTTTTTGGCGTTGACGCCATTTCTCCAGGGGGGTGAGGAAGGTCCCCCACATTCCATCAAAGTTATGGCAGGAGATTGCAAAGCAAAGGCGTTCGCCGCTGGCCCCGAAGTAAGCATCGCACAAAGATCTCCCCATCTCTGTGTCGAGAAGTTGGGGTTTTCCGACACGTAATTCAAATCAACGTAGTATAGTGGGAATCCCCTAGTGCGAGCTGCTGTGACGTCAGCAAGCTGTCTAAGCAGCCAATCAAAACGCAGAATTCTCACAGACAGCGAACCAGGAAGTAAGCTCTTAAAATTCTAACTTTTGAAAAATGTTAGAGAGAACAAGAAAAAAAGATTGGGGCTCTCACACGGAGAAAAGTCAAACTTGAAATAAAGATGAACAAACTTTTTTAAAAAATTAACATTTTTTTTTACGGATATTAAAAATTGTAATTTTTATTAAAATGGATAAATTTGACACTCCACAAAATTTAAATTAGTTTTTCAGGGCCATAACCTTTGTTTAGCAGTCAATACGCTGTTAATACCCCAGTTACACCGAATCCCTTTGGGTCTAACTTTTAATGGGGTTTTTACTGCGGAAGAGCCGAAGTTTTCGTCAGGTTTCCATGATTTGAGGGATTTCACTGATTGCCGGCTCTGTGGGGGGGGTGGCGGGGGGGGGGGGGGCGGGAACGCACAGCTCAGCCAGTGTCGGAGCAGCCAATGACAGACCGCAACGTCAGGATTGCCGCGTTAAGCTGCGCACGCGGAAGTTGCGGTCAGTTTCAAAGGCGAAATGACGGCGAACGCTGCCAGTTCACCATCATCAGGACTCAAATTCTGGCCCATTATTGAATCTGCTTCCGCCGCCCTTTTAGGCAGTGCATTCCAAATCATAATAGCTCACTGCGTGAATTATTTTTCTTTCATTTCCCTCTGGTTCTTTTGCCAATTATCTTAAATCTGTGTCCTCTGGTTAGCTCTGTCAGTGGAAACATTTTCTTCCTATCTACTCTATCAAAAGCCCTCATAATTTTGATTTCACAGACCTTTGAACTTTTGAACACCACAACCTCAATAAACTCTCACAATTTTTAACCTGGCACTCGAAGCTATAAGGGTGTTGGATAATCACTTTCTCGGGTCTGTGGGACCTCAGATGTCCATGGGGGATAGATGGAATGTTGGTCTCCACGTCTCAGTTTGTTTCATTCTGATTTATAAAATCACAGAAGTTACAGCACAGAAGGAGGCCATTCGGCCCATCAAGCCTGTGCCCATGCTAGCTCTTCAATTGCCGCTGTCTGCTTTAATTTAACTCTTTCCTTTAATTTTTTTTATAATTTGTTCTCAAGGTGTGGGCGACACTGGCAAGGCCATATTTATTGCCTATCTCTTGGGGATGGAGGGATCTGCGAACAGGGTGGGTAAATATGATCAGGATTCTTTGCTCAAGTGGAGGGTAAACCCCAGCACTTCCTTCTTTGCTCTTCTCGTGATAACCCTCAGTCTGTGCCCCCTTGTTACCGATTCACCAACCAGTGGAAACAATCTTTCACCAGCCACCCCATCAAAACCTTTTCACAATTTTGAAAAGCTCCCTTTAACCTCCTCAATTTCATCGCCTCAATTTTAAAATTCTCATCCTTGTTTTCAAATCCCCCTATGGCCTCACCCCTCCCTATCTCTGTAAACTCCTCCGGCCCTACAACCCTCCGAGATCTCTGCGCTCCTTCATTTCTGGCCTCTTGCGCATCCCCGATTTTAATCGCTCCGCCATTGGCGGACGTGCTTTCAGCTGCCTAGGTCTCTCTAAGTCTCCTCCTTTAAGACTCTCCTTAAAACCTACCTCTTTGAATATTTGTTGCTCATCTGTCCTAATATCTACTTATGTGACTCGGTGTCAAATTTTGTTTGATTACGCTCCTGTGAATTGTCTTGGGACATTTTACTATATTCAAGGCGCTAGATAAATGCAAGTTGTTGTTGTTGTTTAACTTCTGGATTTTTTTACATATTATGTGAAGAGGCGAGAGAAACTAGGATTCTATGAAACCTACAATGGAAGCAGGTAAATGCAGCATGCAGGAAGGAGTACAGCTAAACAGACCAGGAAAGATCCCAGGTTCCAATCCTACCATATGTTGACCTCAGACAGGGCAGCATCTGGGCATCTACAACTGTCCTGAGTTAGAGAGGGGAAAATAAAGCGGGTGGGAGCAGCTGAAGACAGCTACGTGATTGAGCTCAGGGAGATCAGGCCACTGACGTGGATTGAAACGTGTCTTATCTCGGGAGACCTTGGCGATGTATACAGTGTCACCATCACTCCCACAGTGCGACTGGATTCCAAGTAAAACAATGTTTGTGGGGAGTGTATTGTGCAGAAAATAACAAACATCCTGTATATTAACACGTTCACATTCTGACATAATGTAGACAGGATGAGATTAAGGTCCCTTTGGTTTTTTTGCTTCCCCTCAACCCCCCCGCCACCCATCTCCCCCCCCCCACTCCACCCCCTCAACAAAATGAGAAACACACTCGGGGTCGCTGTACTGCTAGCAGTGCCGCCTGGCCGAACTGCCACCGGAAACTTTGCCCCCGCCGTGATCCCATCCCAACACCCGAGGACAGGGTCGCCTCAATATTAGTGGCAGGTGCCCGCACCACTGGCAGTGCCACCTGGAATTTGGGGCCATACTGTAGAGGAGGGGAAGAGGGGGGAGGTGAAGAGGAGGACCACCAGCCTGGTACAGAACATTAAGAACAGGAGGAGGCTATTCAGCTCCTCGATCCTGTTCCACCATTCAATTAGATCATGGCTGATCTGTTCCTCAGCCCCATTTACCCACCTTAGCTCCATATCCCTTGATACCTTTACCCAACAAAAATCGTTCGCTCTCAGCCTTGAAAGCTCCAATCGTCCCCCAGCATCCACAGCCTTTTGGGGAAGAGAATTCCAAATTTCTACTACCCTTTTAGCCCCTGTATCATTCTGGTGTCTCTCCCCTGCAACCGCTCAAAGACCAATATATATATATCCTTGAGTATGGTGCCAAGAACTGAACGCAGTACTCCAGATGGGGTCTGACCAAGTCTCTGTAGAACTGAAGCATCACTTCCTCCCCTTTGTATTCCAGCCCCCTCGAGATAAAGGTCTACATTCCATTAGCCTTTTTGATGACCTTTTGTACCTGGCCAGTAGCTTTAGACTAGTCTGGTCAAACAGTCCAGGAAATTAACTTATTGTATGCCAGCTCTCATTTTCTTAAATTTGCTTTCAGAGTGTAGACAACACCGGTACGGTACCATTTATTGCCCATCACCTACTTGCATTACTCCCGCCCCACCCACCCACCCACCCACAAGGATCAGGTAAATCTATCATGTTGCTGTTTGCAGGACCGTGCCGAGCGGACAGGCGAGTTGGCAATTAATCTACAGCGCCACGCACAATGCCAACGTTACGCTACCTTCGGCAGTGCCCCCCCCGCCACTGGGAACGCCGAGAGGAGGCGGAGCAGGATGTTTGCCAGCAACGTGAGCCAACATCGGCAAAAGGACGTCCTCATGACCTCTGACCCCCCCCCACCGGCATGGCAGGGCTTCCACGTGGCCTTTTCTGCCAGCTGCTCTTCTTTCACGTTGTCAGGTGGTGAGGGTGGCGGTGGGAGGGGTGAGGGGGAGAGATTGGCTCCTTCAACAGCAGAAAAAGGAGCCATTAGTTCCATTAGTAAAGGTAAAGAATCATATGCACATGCCCAGTCCCTCTCTTTCCCACACCCCACCTCTGCCCTCCCCCTCCCCTCCCCCCCGCCACCATAGTCTTGTTGATATTGAACTGTGGACGGCATCAGCATCAACCCTGATCCTGGCCCTTACCCAATGTCCACACACAGCACTTTGAGTAATCAGGATCCTCCCCCTAGGAACATAGGAGTAGGCCATCAGCCCCTCGAGCCTGTTCCGCCATTCAATGAGATCATGGTTGATCTGGACCTCAACCCCGTTTACCTGCCTTTACTCCATATCCCTTGATCCCCTTACCCAATAAAAGTCTAGCGATCGTAGTCTTGAAAGCTCCAATTGACACCCGGCATCCACAGCCTTTTGGGGGAGTGAGTTCCACATTTCCACTACCCTTTGTGTACTTCCTGATTTCACTCTTGAATGGCCTAGCTCTTATTTCTCATAAGATTCGAGCTGAATCCAGTGGCAGTGAGCCCAACTGAAGCGTCCCAGCTGACCTAGCACAGGCTAGTAATCGACCCTGGGTCAGTGTCTTTCCCTCAAAACCATTGGTGAAGCTTGTTTCCTTGCAAACAAATATTGTGGCAGTATAAGTTGCGCCAAAATGAGGCGTCTCATTACTTACAGCAGGAGCAACCAATATATCACACTTGACTCTTTGACCTCTTCTTTGTTTTGCCATTGAAAAACTCGTTCTGTCAAACACTTTCTTCATAAAGATGGTGCCCCTTTAAGAGAAAGTGGCCCATGGCAGAACAACCAATTTGTTCAGTAAAGCCGCTATTTAGTGTTTACAGCTCACCCTATTCACACATCATAACAAGCGGTTGAAATGGCCTCTGGGGGTCAAAGGTGGAGGAATGTTAAGGACCCAAGACACCTGACTCTTATTTGGGATACACTTAAAATTCCTTCACCTTTGACCTTCAAAGGACATTGTGACTTCCTGTTCCGATATCATGAATAGAGGCGATTATGGCATGGCAATGTGTGGCGGTCAGAGTCCAGCAATTAGAGAATAATGAGATGTCAGACTGGATTTATAGGAATAATCAGTGTAATAGCCCCGCTGAAAATGGGGCATTAATCTACTCTCAGAGTGTGGGCATTGGGTCTTTGAGTGCTAAAGGACAACTGGTCACATTAATGCGTGGTTAACTGAATCGGTTTCCATTAATATGGATGGAAGGGAGTTACGCTCCTTAAATAAAACAGCCCGCAGGATAGATTACAATGAAGTGCCATACACCTGGTGCACCCCCAGTGGTGTGGAGCTGGGTCATACAGAGCTGGAAGATCCCATGTTCAATCACAGTTAGTTGATCCCAACTGAGGCAACCAGAGTGGAGCAGCAAGTTGGACAATTATCTCAATGGCTACAGAGGCTATAGAGAGATATAAAGCAGCCAGTGTTACTGCTCCTGATCGCTCGCCAATGAACTTTCCCCCCATTCCCCTCCCCACAACCGTCTTTGAAAGCATGTGTCGGTGTTGAGTGAGGGTAGGATCAGGCTGAAGGGAACTATGGTTGAGTTCCCTATTAGCGCACCTCATCCAGGTTCACGCTTGAAGAATGGCCACTCGAGTGAGAGGCAGAAGGACTCCTGCGGCAAATATCAGCCCTTAGGGTGTTCAGCCATGGTTCAGTGGGTAGCTCCCTTGAGTCAGAAAGTTGTGGGATCAAGTCCCACTCCGGAGACCTGAGCACAAAAATCTAGGCTGGCACTTCAGTACAGTGCTGAGGGAGTGCTGCACTGTCGGAGGTGCCGCCTTTCAGTTGAGACGTTAAGCTGAAGCCTCATCTGCCCTCTTAGGTGGATGTAGAAGATCCAATGGCATTATTCAAAGAGGAGCAGGGGAGTTCTCCCGGTGCCCTGGCCAATATTTATCCCTCAACCAACATCACTAACACAGATGATCTGGCCATTTATTTCATTGCTGTTTGTGGGAGCATACTATGCACAAATTGGCTACCTCTGGAAAGGCCTCTGTGACTTATTTTTTTTCCCCCTTCATTTGCGGTGAGTGTAATGCTGTCGTATGAGAATTTATAGACTTTTCCTTACTTTCATAAGTGTCAATACTTCATTTCAGATTGATAATGTAATAGGGACACAATGCCTTAACAATCAATATCTGTCAATGTACCACTTAGGCCTACTGGGGAAGGCGCTAAACGAAGCCAAGAGCTGGGCAGAAGCAGTGTGCCTAACAGAGATAAGGTCCTTCCCCACAGGTGGCTAAATTAACACCAGGCCACTCTGGAGTATCTTCCTACCCGCCAGTCACTGCATGTCATTGGCAGTCACAGTGATTGGGAACGGGGGGGGTGGAATCAGGAAATGGTAAGTGGAGGGGCCGTGACAATGTGTTCTTTGCTGATTAAGGTGAGGGAAATGGAGTAATTTCCAAACTTTTGTACCCCGAAAGTCAGCATCTAACACTCCAAGGTCAGGTATAGCTGCAGACACGAGGGACCCAAAACTGCACAACAACAACAACTTGCATTTATATAGTGCCTTTAATGTAGTAAAATGTCCCAAGGTGCTTCACAGGAGCGTTATAAAGCAAAATTTGACTCCAAGCCACATAAGGAGATATTAGGGCAGATGGAGGTAGCGTCTTAAAGGAGGAAAGAGAGGTAGAGTGGCGGAGTGGTTTAGGGAGGGAATTCCAGAGCTTAGGGCCTAGGCAGCTGAAGGCACGGCCGCCAAAGGAGCAGTGATGAAAATCAGGGATGCTCAAGAGGCCAGAATTAGAGGAGCGCAGATATCTCGGGGGGTTGTGCAGCTGAAGGAGATTACAGAGATAGGAGGGGCAAGGCCATGGAGTAGATTTGAAAACAAGGATGAGAATTTAAAAATCGAGGCGTTGCTTAACCGGGAGCCAATGTAGGTCAGCGAGCACAGGGTTGATGGGTGAACAGGACTTGGTGCGAGTCAGGACACGGGCAGCCGAGTTTTGGATGACCTCAAGTTTACAGAGGGTAAAAAGTGGGAAGCCGGCCAGGAGTGCGTTGGCACATGGTATTCTAACTGTGGCCTAACTACTGTCCGTACTTTCTCAACTCTGCTATCATCCTAACCTAATCACAGTGGAAACCCCAATGATTGGAGGCAAAATTAAATAATGATAAGGTGATCTTTTAAACCCAAAGGCTCCTAATGGAAAATCAGGTTGCCACTGGCTAGACAATTCAGTTGAGATCAAGGAGGTGCACTGGAAAAAGATTTACCAGGATGATAAATCTTTATAGGGGCATGATACCAGGGCATGACTACTCTGAGTGATAAGGAAAGGCTAGGGCTGTATTCTCTCCAACTGGGAAGATTGAAGGGAGGATTTGATAGAAGTGTTCTAAAATTATGAAGAGAGTAGATAAGTTAAATATAGATAGATGATTTCCATTGGCAGGGAAATTAAAGGCACAAGGCCATAAACTCAAGATAAGCACTAGATACACACACAGGGAGATTAGAAGACATTTTTCCGTGCACTGTTATTGGAATGCGGAATGTTTTCCCGCTAGGCGGGATCGCTTACAACGTCCAAAATGGTACTGGATAAATGTCTAAAAAAGGTGTGGCGGGGATGGGTGGTGTGGGGGGAAGCAGGAAGATGGGACTGTGTAAAATCAGCCCTCGAGAGGGGCATAAATCTATTGCAGACATGAAGGGCTGATAGAAATTTAAACACAGGAAGAGGCCAATGTTCTTATGGACACGGCATTGTGAGTTGAAGCACTGGGGTCCACCCTCCCCTTGACCACACCTATGATCCCCCTCACTGCACCGGGAATGCCGGAATTGAATCTATCGCCAATCACTGCTCCTTGGTAGGGTCCATTCACCAGACCACCTCAGTAACGGGGGCGTTCATTGTTTCCATTCTTCAGCTGAAAAGAACGTCTGTTTGTTGGACCACTAACTCTCAGCAGGCTTACCAATGCAAATGGAAACCAGATGGTTCACAGGGAGTGGGTTGTGGCACTCAACCCTAACTTTAAATGACTGAAAATGCCAAATAGACAGTGCCGGTTTGTTCAACGCATTAACTCATGAATTTTTAAAGGAACACCTAAGTCCTCAGGTTGTGTATTGATCACCACTCGCTAGCCCTGAATCAAACACGGTCATGGTGGAGTTACTGGGATTTAGTCACACTAAGAAGAAGCAACCTCTACCGTGTATCAGACAATTCAAATCAACTCGACTGATCAATAACGTCACAAAGGATTTGGCAATAGGGACCACCTCGGAGATGGCAATGCAAAAGTATTGAAATAACAACAGAAAGCGCTGGAAAAACTCAGCAGGCCAGGCAACATCCGTGGAGAGAGAAACAGAGTTAACGTTTCAGGTCGAGGACCCTTCGTCAGAACTGAGAAAAAAGCAGGAAATGAAACAGATGAAAAAGCAAGTTTGGAGGCTGGGGGAGGGAATAAAAGAACAAAAGGGAAGGTCTGTGAGAAGTAAAGAGACATTAAGAGATATTCAAGGTGAGACGAGATGGTAATAGGACAGGTTAAGAAACAAAAGATGGCTATAGAAGTGTGAAATGCGCTGGCAGATGAAAGACAGCTGCCATGTGGGAGAGAGAAAAAAAAGGGAAAAGGCACAAACCAAAAGTGTGGATAAAAAATATATAAATATATATGGTAGGGGCCGAGGTTATGATCTGAAATTGTTGAACTTGATATCGATGCAAAAGTATTGACCACACTTGACAACTGTGATTGTTAGCCATTGATCAAAACTAGTGGAGATTACACTCCTCTCGCTTGAATAAACCCAAGCAGCAATGACGTTAAGGTAATTGGCAAAAGAACCAGAGGCGAGTTGACGTGAAATTATTTTACGCAGCAAGTTATTATCATCTGAAAGGGCGGAGGAAGCAGATTCAATAATAACTTTCAAAATGGAATTGGATAAATAAAAAGACTTGCATTTCGATAGCGCTTTTCACGACCACCAGACGTCCCAAAGCACTTCACAGCCAATGAAGTACTTTTGAAGTGTAGTCACTGCTGTAATGTAGGAAAACTTGAAGGGGAAAATTTGCAGGGCTATGGGAAAGTGCAGGGGGAGTGGGACTAATTGGTTAGCTCTTTCAAAGGGCCGCCACAGACACGATGGGCAGAATTGCCTCCTTCTGTTCTGTATCATTCTATAGTTCTATGATCAGGTCAATCAGTTGAACACTGGACGAGTAGCCAGAAGGTCCTGGTGTTGAATCCAGGTAGGGTTCGTGGACCAGAACTGCAGACCTTTGTGGTCCACCCTCATTGTACCAAAAATAAACCTCAAACATCGACAGCTTCTCATATGGCTTGTCATTCAATCCTTCTCCCTCTCTACTCAGGAATCTCCTATCCAGGACCGGCGGATTGATGCAAGTTCCCGCCCCCGGCTTCCCCTATATACATCTGAACCCCTCGATTAGATTCCAGTCTGTAATCACTCCTGGGTATCCATTTTTCTATATATAAACCATCTGAACCCCTCGATTAGATTCCAGTCTGTAATCACTCCCAGGTATCCATTATTCTATATATAAACCATCTGAATCCCTCGATTAGATTCCAGTCTGTAATCACTCCCAGGTATCCATTATTCTATATATAAACCATCTGATCCCCTCGATTAGATTCCAGTCTATAATCACTCCCAGGTATCCATTATTCTATATATAAACCACCTGATCCCCTCGATTAGATTCCAGTCTGTAATCACTCCCAGGTATCCATTATTCTATATATAAACCATCTGATCCCCTCGATTAGATTCCAGTCTGTAATCACTCCCAATTATCCATTACTCTATATAAACCATCTGAACCCTTGGATTAGATTCCAATCTGTAATCAATCCCAGGTATCCATTATTCTATATATAAACCATCTGAACCCCTTGATTAGATCCTAGCCTCGTGGGCTAACTAGTGAGTACAGGAACTGAGCATTCAATTGACCTGTGATCTCATGGACGGAATGACTGCACAACCCATTGATCTCAGTGTCCGGAAGGCTGAGTGATGGAGTCACTGACCACGGAGAGCAGTTTGTAGCCTGTGAACAAATCCCAAGTGTGAGATGCCATAGTATTTCCACACCAAAGACCATAACCCATTGATCCTGGCTTCGGGAAACCACCTCTTGTGAGAAACAGCAGCGTCGATTGCCCAAGACGATAACTGTCTCCAGCGTCAGGAATGTGTGGAGCTGCCTTTGAATTTTATTTATGAGAATGTTCAGCAGTTGGCTGGACTTTTGCATAATCATAAAGAGAAAGGTAGAACCAGCCAACAGTAACCAGCTGCCAGCTGTGGCTCAGTGGGTAGCACGCTCGCCTCTGAGTCAGAAGGTTGTGGTTCTAAGTCCCACTCCAGAGTCTTGAGCACAAAAACCAGGCTTACACTCCAGTGCAGTGCTGAGGGAGCGCTGCACTGTCGGAGGCACCATCTTTCGGATAAGATGTTAAACCAAGGCCCCGTCTACCCTCTCAGTTGGATGTGAAAGATACCAGGGCACTATTTTGGAGAAGAGCAGGAGAGTTTCTCCTTGCCAATATTTATCCCTCAACCAACATGACTAACATCAGATAATCTGGTCATCAACACATTGTTGTTTGCGCAAATTGGCCGCCACCTTTCCTTGATTACAACAGTGACTGCACTTCAAAAGTAAAGCGTTTTGGGACATCTTGAGGTCATGAAAGGCACGATACACAGCTAAGTCTTTACTTTTCTTCTTTTTTAATTGAAGTGAGCTCACTGGGAAAATAAGATGCCCCCTGGTTTGTCCTATCCACCAAAAATACATTATCCCGGCTAATTACCGTCCTATCAGCCCTATCCCAATTATCAATAAAGTGATGGAAGGAGTCATCAATAGGGCCATCGAGTAACACCGATAACCTGCTCACCGATGCTCAGTTCAGGTTCCCCCACAACCACTTGAATCCAGGGTCGTAAAATTCGACTTGGGCGGAGACGGGCGATCTAACACCTGCCGCCTGTGATACGCCCCACTGGATATTCAGTTCCATTGAATTCAGGGGAACCAAATATCAGGCGGGTGGTATAATGGGCGGATGAATCCATACCGCCCACTTTGCGTCTTTGCAAAAGGCGAATTTCACCCCGAAGATGTCATCACAGCCTTGGCCCAAACAAGGACGCAAGAGCTGAATGCCAGAGGAGAGGTGTGAGAGTAGATGCCATCAAGGCAGCTTTCGACCGAGTGTGGCACCAAGGAGCCCGAGCAAAACTGGTCAATGGGGTTTCAAGGAAAAACCCAGCAATGGCTGGAGTCATACCTGATGCAAATGGAGATGGTCATAGTTGTTGGAGACCAGCGGAGGGTTTTCCCTTTGATCCCCTTGGACCAGTTTTGGTGCCAAACTCGGTCGAGTGCTGCCTTCATGTCAGGGCAGCTGCTGTCACCTCCCCAGCTTTTGCATCCAGGACATAACTGCAGGAGTTCCTCAGGGGAGCGTCCTCACCCAACCACCTTCAGCTGCTACATCAATAACCTTCCCTCTATCACTAGGTCAGGGGTGGGGTTGTTCGCTGAATCAGACACAAGCCACAATAGCAATAGAGGTAAAAGAATCTTGGGTGGTCTCAAGCTGTCCTTTCTCCTCTGGGACTGGGTGGTACAGTGGGTCACACACTGTCCTTTCTCCTCTGGGACCGGGTGGTACAGTGGGTCACACACTGTCCTTGTTCCTCTGGGACCGGGTGGTACAGTGGGTCACACACTGTCCTTTCTCCTCTGGGAACGGGTGGTACAGTGGGTCACACACTGTCCTTGTTCCTCTGGGACCGGGTGATGTATTGGGTCACACACTGTCCTTTCCTCTCTGGGACCGGGTGGTACAGTGGGTCACACACTGTTCTTTCCCCTCTGGGACCGGGTGGTACAGTGGGTCACACACTGTCCTTGTTCCTCTGGGACCGGGTGATGTAGTGGGTCACACACTGACCTTTCCTCTCTGGGACCGGGTGGTACAGTGGGTCACACACTGTTCTTTCCCCTCTGGGACCGGATGGTACAGTGGGTCACACACTCTCCTTTCACCTCTGGGACCGGGTGGTACAGTGGGTCACACACTGTCCTTTCCCCTCTGGGACCAGGTGGTACAGTGGGTCACACACTGTCCTTGTTCCTCTGGGACCAGGTGGTACAGTGGGTCACACACTGTCCTTTCCCCTCTGGGACCGGGTGGTACAGTGGGTCACACACTGTCCTTTCACCTCTGGGACCGGGTGGTACAGTGGGTCACACACTGTCCTTTCCCCTCTGGGACCGGGTGGTACAGTGGGTCACACACTGTCCTTTCACCTCTGGGACCGGGTGGTACAGTGGGTCACACACTGTCCTTGTTCCTCTGGGACCGGGTGGTACAGTGGGTCACACACTGTCCTTTCCCCTGGGGACCGGGTGGTACAGTGGGTCACACACTGTCCTTTCCCCTCTGGGACTGGGTGGTACAGTGGGTCACACACTGTCCTTGTTCCTCTGGGACCGGTGGTACAGTGGGTCACACACTGTCCTTTCCCCTCTGGGACCGGGTGGTACAGTGGGTCACACACTGACCTTTCCCCTCTGGGACCGGGCGGTACAGTGGGTCACACACTGTCCTTTCCCCTCTGGGACCGGGTGGTACACTGGGTCACACACTGTCCTTTCCCCTCTGGGACCGGGTGGTACAGTGGGTCACACACTGTCCTTTCCCCTCTGGGACCGGGTGGTACAGTGGGTCACACAATGTCCTTTCTCCTCTGGGACTGGGTGGTACAGTGGGTCACACACTGTCCTTGTTCCTCTGGGACCGGGTGGTACAGTGGGTCACACACTGTCCTTGTTCCTCTGGGACCGGGTGGTACAGTGGGTAACACACTGTCCTTGTTCCTCTGGGACCGGGTGGTACAGTGGGTCACACACTGTCCTTCTTCCTCTGGGACCGGGTGGTACAGTGGGTCACACACTGTCCTTGTTCCTCTGTGACCGGGTGGTACAGTGGGTCACACACTGTCCTTGTTCCTCTGGGACCGGGTGGTACAGTGGGTCACACACTGTCCTTGTTCCTCTGGGACCGGGTGGTACAGTGGGTCACACACTGTCCTTTCTCCTCTGGGACTGGGTGGTACAGTGGGTCACACACTGTCTTTTCCCCTCTGGGACTGGGTGGTACAGTGGGTCACACACTGACCTTTCCCCTCTGGGACCGGGTGGTACAGTGGGTCACACACTGTCCTTTCCCCTCTGGGACCTGGTGGTACAGTGGGTCACACACTGTCCTTTCCCTTCTGGGACCGGGTGGTACAGTGAGTCACACACTGTCCTTTCCCCTCTGGGACCGGGTGGTACAGTGGGTCACACACTGACCTTGTTCCTCTGGGACCGGGCGGTACAGTGGGTCACACACTGACCTTTCCTCTCTGGGATCGGGTGGTACAGTGGGTCACACACTGTCCTTGTTCCTCTGGGACCGGGTGGTACAGTGGGTCACACACTGTCCTTTACCCTCTGGGACCGGGTGGTACAGTGGGTCACACACTGTCCTTGTTCCTCTGGGACCGGGTGGTACAGTGGGTCACACACTGACCTTTCCCCTCTGGGACCGGGTGGTACAGTGGGTCACACACTGTCCTTTCTCCTCTGGGACCGGGTGGTACAGTGGGTCACACACTGACCTTTCCCCTCTGGGACCGGGTGGTACAGTGAGTCACACACTATCCTTTACCCTCTGGGACCGGGTGGTACAGTGGGTCACACACTGACCTTGTTCCTCTGGGACTGGGTGGTACAGTGGATCACACACTGTCCTTTCCCCTCTGGGACCGGGTGGTACAGTGGGTCACACACTGTCCTTTCACCTCTGGGACCGGGTGGTACAATGGGTCACACACTGTCCTTGTTCCTCTGGGACCGGGTGGTACAGTGGGTCACACACTGTCCTTTCCCCTGGGGACCGGGTGGTACAGTGGGTCACACACTGTCCTTTCCCCTCTGGGACTGGGTGGTACAGTGGGTCACACACTGTCCTTGTTCCTCTGGGACCGGTGGTACAGTGGGTCACACACTGTCCTTTCCCCTCTGGGACCGGGTGGTACAGTGGGTCACACACTGTCCTTTCCCCTCTGGGACCGGGTGGTACAGTGGGTCACACACTGACCTTTCCCCTCTGGGACTGGGTGGTACAGTGGATCACACACTGTCCTTTCCCCTCTGGGACCGGGTGGTACAGTGGGTCACACACTGTCCTTTCCCCTCTGGGACCGGGTGGTACAGTGGGTCACACACTGTCCTTTCCCCTCTGGGATCGGGTGGTACAGTGGGTCACACACTGTCCTTGTTCCTCTGGGACCGGGTGGTACAGTGGGTCACACACTGTCCTTGTTCCTCTGGGACCGGGTGGTACAGTGGGTAACACACTGTCCTTGTTCCTCTGGGACCGGGTGGTACAGTGGGTCACACACTGTCCTTGTTCCTCTGGGACCGGGTGGTACAGTGGGTCACACACTGTCCTTTCCCTTCTGGGACCGGGTGGTACAGTGGATCACACACTGTCCTTTCCCCTCTGGGACCGGGTGGTACAGTGGGTCACACACTGACCTTGTTCCTCTGGGACCGGGTGGTACAGTGGGTCACACACTGTCCTTCTTCCTCTGGGACCGGGTGGTACAGTGGGTCACACACTGTCCTTTCCCCTCTGGGACCGGGTGGTACAGTGGGTCACACACTGTCTTTTCCCCTCTGGGACTGGGTGGTACAGTGGGTCACACACTGACCTTTCCCCTCTGGGACCGGGTGGTACAGTGGGTCACACACTGTCCTTTCCCCTCTGGGACCGGGTGGTACAGTGGGTCACATACTGTCCTTTCCCCTCTGGGACTGGGTGGTACAGTGGGTCACACACTGTCCTTTCTCCTCTGGGACTGGGTGGTACAGTGGGTCACACACTGTCCTTTCCCCTCTGGGACCGGGTGGTACAGTGGGTCACACAATGTCCTTTCTCCTACGGGACCGGGTGGTACAGTGGGTCACACACTGTCCTTTCTCCTCTGGGACCAGGTGGTACAGTGGGTCACACACTGTCCTTTACCCTCTGGGACCGGGTGGTACAGTGAGTCACACACTGACCTTGTTCCTCTGGGACCGGGTGGTACAGTGGATCACACACTGTCCTTTCCCCTCTGGGACCGGGTGGTACAGTGGGTCACACACTGTCCTTTCCTCTCTGGGACCGGGTGGTGCAGTGGGTCACACACTGTCCTTTCCTCTCTGGGACCAGGTGGTACAGTGAGTCACACACTGACCTTGTTCCTCTGGGACCGGGTGGTACAGTGGGTCACACACTGTCCTTGTTCCTCTGGGACCAGGTGGTACAGTGGGTCACACACTGTCCTTGTTCCTCTGGGACCGGGTGGTACAGTGGGTCACACACTGACCTTGTTCCTCTGGGACCGGGTGGTACAGTGGGTCACACACTGTCCTTTCCCCTCTGGGACTGGGTGGTACAGTGGGTCACACACTGTCCTTGTTCCTCTGGGACCGGTGGTACAGTGGGTCACACACTGTCCTTTCCCCTCTGGGACCGGGTGGTACAGTGGGTCACACACTGTCCTTTCCCCTCTGGGACCGGGTGGTACAGTGGGTCACACACTGACCTTTCCCCTCTGGGACTGGGTGGTACAGTGGATCACACACTGTCCTTTCCCCTCTGGGACCGGGTGGTACAGTGGGTCACACACTGTCCTTTCCCCTCTGGGACCGGGTGGTACAGTGGGTCACACACTGTCCTTTCCCCTCTGGGATCGGGTGGTACAGTGGGTCACACAATGTCCTTGTTCCTCTGGGACCGGGTGGTACAGTGGGTAACACACTGTCCTTGTTCCTCTGGGACCGGGCGGTACAGTGGGTCACACACTGTCCTTGTTCCTCTGGGACCGGGTGGTACAGTGGGTCACACACTGTCCTTGTTCCTCTGGGACCGGGTGGTACAGTGGGTCACACACTGTCCTTGTTCCTCTGGGACCGGGTGGTACAGTGGGTCACACACTGTCCTTTCCCTTCTGGGACCGGGTGGTACAGTGGATCACACACTGTCCTTTCCCCTCTGGGACCGGGTGGTACAGTGGGTCACACACTGACCTTGTTCCTCTGGGACCGGGTGGTACAGTGGGTCACACACTGTCCTTTCCCCTCTGGGACCGGGTGGTACAGTGGGTCACACACTGTCCTTTCCCCTCTGGGATCGGGTGGTACAGTGGGTCACACACTGTCCTTGTTCCTCTGGGACCGGGTGGTACAGTGGGTCACACACTGACCTTTCCCCTCTGGGACCGGGTGGTACAGTGGGTCACACACTGTCCTTTCCCCTCTGGGACCGGGTGGTACAGTGGGTCACACACTGTCCTTTCCCCTCTGGGACCGGGTGGTACAGTGGGTCACACACTGTCCTTTCTCCTCTGGGACCGGGTGGTACAGTGGGTCACACACTGTCCTTTCTCCTCTGGGACCAGGTGGTACAGTGGGTCACACACTGTCCTTTACCCTCTGGGACCGGGTGGTACAGTGAGTCACACACTGACCTTGTTCCTCTGGGACCGGGTGGTACAGTGGATCACACACTGTCCTTTCCCCTCTGGGACCGGGTGGTACAGTGGGTCACACACTGTCCTTTCCTCTCTGGGACCGGGTGGTGCAGTGGGTCACACACTGTCCTTTCCTCTCTGGGACCAGGTGGTACAGTGGGTCACACACTGTCCTTGTTCCTCTGGGACCGGGTGGTACAGTGGGTCACACACTGTCCTTGTTCCTCTGGGACCGGGTGGTACAGTGGGTCACACACTGTCCTTTCCCCTCTGGGACCGGGTGGTTTTGGAAACTTGCCATTGGAGCACTATCTCAGCAGAAGTTAGTGCATAAAATGTGTTGGCAAAAGAAAATGAAGAAAAATATGTGAAACCTTTTCAAAGATTGTCTGTACTCAAAGGGTTAAAAAAAAGCTCAGCACTTGGGACTGGGTGTGTGAGAGAAGTCACGTCGCACCGTTTCTTCCCAGTTGATAAGGATTTAATTCAAGTGTTAACTGTCCTTTTAAAAAAATGTGTTTATCAGCGATATGTAAAATACACACACAGCAGTGCAACTGCAAGTATCAGACTGTGCACGGATGGTGCCAGGCTTTGAAGACAGATAAATAGTGCCACGACTGGCACCTGCACTAACCATTGCATGAGTGACAGTTACAGAATAAATAGAAGGCTCTTTATTACGTATAAACTCACCTTGGTGGAGAGAAGAGGTGGTGGGAGGAGGAAGGAAAACTGGAAAGTACCTGAAGTGTGACTGTCAGAGACATTTATCAGTGAGCTATTGTTTGTGTTACACGGCACAGTACGTGTGTTATCACCTCTTACCTGTTTGATTTTCTTTCTGAGGTGGGAAGGTGGGATGCTCGGAAGGGGTCTTGAAGTCAATGTTCTATCTTCAGAAGACAGATTGAGCAAAGATGTGGCCTTGGCAGGGGTGGCGGGAGGTCACAAGCTGTGAGCCTGACGTCAGCTCTCCAGTGACTTGGCCAAGGCAAAGACATCTCCGAAACAAAAGGCAAACAGCCTTTGCATAACATTTCCTCAAGCGCAATACTTCAAGGTCTTGTGACTTTGATTAGCTTCTGCGGTCCTCCGTATAGTCCCTTTGTTCTCCAGTATTCCCACAGATAGACATCTGGAGGGGCAGAATGTGGCGTACAGTGGGTACTGAGCTATACAGGCCTGGAAAGTCCTAGGTTTGATTCCCAAGCTCCTCTGAATCAGCTAACCTCAGCCGGGGAAGCAGTAAAGGCCCAGCAATAGGCCTCATTGTACCCGGATCTAAGGCCTAAGGAAAATGACAACCAAAAAAACAACAGAATTCTGTTCCCTGTCTATTGGCTCCAACTAGAACATGTATCGTGTGCCAAAACTAGGGGTGGACAGAGTCAGGCGCAACTGTGCTGGTCCCTATGGTACCTGACTGACCACAGGATAGGTGCAACTGACTACCAGCAAAAGCTAGGCTGACCATACATCCCCGTCTCCGGATTAGGTACTGTGTCCCCAGGCAAACAATGTCCCGGAAGAGACCCCGGGTTCAGGAAACTCGGCCCCGAATAGAGCCATATTCATTGGTCCGTTGGTCAGGAGTTGGATTTTAACTTTAACTGGATAAAATTCAATCTTTGCTTTTTTTTTTAAACACGAATGTACAGAAACCCCGGGGGAAGGTTCTTGTCCCGTTCCCGCCCGGTTTCAGCTCAGGAACAGATTCCAGGAGCCGGTTGAACAGAGGCAACAATTTGATTATAATGGTGGCCCTGCCTTCCCACAATGCAGCGTGACGGAGAAAAAGCCCCATCGATAGCTCGGGCCGCACTGCACTCTGGGGGATTGAGTCACCTGACCCTGTGTTTTGGCCAATAGTGACTGGCCGGAGGGCGGAACCTTTAAAATGCGCTGGAGAAGCCGAGGGCGCACTGAGAGCTGGTGGGTGAGTGGATTTGCTTTACCTCAGAGATT